>MU224607.1:215960-293318 GCA_018584345.1 Thuja plicata | reverse complement strand
CACACCCCAAAGAGCAATCCAATACGATTCTAAAGGAAGACCCATGATTCAATGTAGGCGATGTAACGAATGGGGACACTTTGCCCGGGATTGCCAGAACGGGGGAGGACAGAATGAAGGGATGTTATGTAAATGGTGTGGACCGGGAAATCATGAGGATGCCAATTACCTAGACAAAAGGGGGTGACATGCTTGACATTGCAGAATCAGAGAAGGAAGTTTTCGCCATAACGAGAATGCAGTCAGGACAACTTGCATACCTAGACATAACTACAGAGAAAGAAAGGTTCCAATAAGTGAGGAATGACATTAGAAATAACATTTCAGAGGGAGGAAGAGGAAAAGCCACGAAATCCCCAAATAACCGTCCAGTACCTAGCATCATGAAACAAGTACTGGAAACCACTATTCCTGTAAAAATTATTGATCTACTAGAAACTTTACCTCAGCTACGGGTAGCAATATCACAAGGAATAAATAGCCAAAAGGAAACCCTTAAGGGGGAGGAGAAAGAAGAAGAACGAGCAGAAAAGACGGATACTCTATTCACTATAGGGACAGGGAGGACACCTGCAGTAGTGGAAATGGAAATAATAGGGTGCAAACTATCCAATACTATTGTGGACGAAGGGTCCGGCGTGAATGTCCTACCGGAGGAGACTTGGAAGGCACTAGGGAAACCCACCCTCTGGCCACCCACATTCCAATTGATAGGAGCAGATTAGCATGGAATCAAACCAATAGGAACCTTAATGGGGCAAAAGGTAATAATTGGTACACAGCAGTTCCTCCGCGACTTTGTGGTAATTACTCTAGAAAAGAAGGGGTATGATGCATTGTTAGGAAGAGGTTGGCTGGTGGCAACCAAGGCCACCCATAATTGGAAAAGGAATACCCTATCCATAGAGGGAGACGGGAGAAAGTACACATTAGATCTGAGGAATCAGTGTGTAAGTCAGGATCTTGCATCTGACTTAGAGGGAGAAGACAAGGAACGAGCAGAACCAGACGAAGAGGGAGTGCTCCGGCTAGGGGAATGTTCAGAAGACGACACTAGTTCCCTCAACGGCCTGTTTCACTAGCAGATGGGAGACTATGAGGTATTCCAGCCAGAGTGCAATATGTTGCAAATCCAAGAAGCCGATCTAGGGGAGAGTTACCCCGAGGAGTATAAGGAATACAAGGAGGGCACGACAACCATCAATAACAAACCAGCACACATATTTGGTGGAAAGATAGAATACAAAGAGGCCAAACTGCGAACAATAAACTTGGGCGAGAAGGATGAACCCAAGGAAATCTTCATAGGGGACGACTGGGACCTAGTATTGAAAGGAGCAGCATTGAAAATCTTTCTTGAGTACAAGGATGTATTTGCGTGGACATATAAAGACCTAAAAGGAGTACCACCAGAATTGTGTGTCCATCGGATACCATTGATACTAGGGGCACGACCTGTGCGCAAGCGACCCTATCGAATGAATAAGAACTATGTTGCCAAGGTTCAGGAGGAAATCACAAAAATGCTGGAAGCAGGAATCATATTTAAGGTACAAACCAGTGATTGGGTATCTCATATAGTCATATCACTGAAAAAAGACGGGATCCAAATCTGGATATGTGTGGACTTCAGGTCCTTGAATACGGTAACTATAAAAGATCCCTTTCCTATTCCTTTTACTGATAGTATCCTAGAAGAGGTAGTCGGCCATGAAATATACTCCTTCATGGATGGGTTTTCAAGCTATAACTAGATTAGCATTGCTGAGGAGGATAAGCTAGAAAACACCTTTGTAGTGGAAGATGGGGTGTACGCATACAATAGATGCCCTTTGGATTGTGCAATGCACCAGCCACCTTCCAAAGAATCATACTGCATATCTTTCATGGCATGTCTATGGGGAATTTCAGAGCTTTTCTGGATGACTGGTCAGTGTATAGAAAAAAGGAACACCACCTCAAGATCATTGGAGAATGCATGGATCGATGCAGAAGGGCCCGACTAGCCTTGAATCCAAAAAAAATGCAGATTCATGGTTCCACAAGGTAGACTCCTAGGCCATATAGTGTGTAAGGAAGGATTGAAAACAAATCCGGACAAGATCAGGGTAATTGTGGAGATGGAAGCTCCATCCGATGTTACTGGAGTAAAGTCCTTGAGACATGTGGGGTACTACAGAAGATTTATAAAAGGATTTGCTGGAATATCTCTATCCTTAGAAAAACTTAAAAGGAAAGGAGAGCGGTTCTGCTGGGAGAAGGAACAAGAGGAGGCCTTCCGGGAACTAAAGAAGAGACTAGTAGGTGCTCCAATTCTCATATACCCGGATTGGGACAAGGACTTTCACGTCCATGTGGACGCTTCCAACTATGCAATAGGAGCCACCTTGGCACAAATGGGGAAGGACTAGACCATCCAGTGTACTTCGCAAGCAGGCTATTATCAAAAGCAGAGCGGAATTATAGTACCACGGAAAGAGAAGCAATAGGTATGGTTTATGCAATTCAGAAATTTAGACATTGCCTATTAGCTACTGCTTTTAAATTTTTTGTTAATCATCAAGCACTTATGTACCTCGTGAATAAGCCTATAATCCAAGGGAGAGTCAGCAGATGGCTAATCCTCCTGCAAGAATTTACTTTTAAAATTATAGTCCGACCTAGAAAAAGTCATGTAATTGCAGATCAATTATCAAGAATCAAGTCGGGGGAAGCTTCGGGAAGTGGAATAAATGAGGATTTCCCTGATGCCCACCTATTTCAAATTGCTATATTACCTCAATGGTATGAGGGGATAGGACAGTACCTCTCAACAACTACATTTCCAAGAGAAATGCCAGTCGCGGAAAGGAGAAAGATTGCACTCAAAAGCAGGACATTTCAATTAATAGAGGGATTACTATACAAGATGGGGCCAAACGGGATCTTAAGGAGATGTGTGATGGAGGAAGAAATCTCGGGAGTCTTGAAGGAATCACATGAAGGGTTAGCGAGAGGCCATATGGGACCTAATGCAACAACTCGGAAGGTACTATTGGTAGGACTCTAGTGGCCCACAGTGTATGCAAATGCTCAAGAATGGGTGCTAAGCTGTGATACGTGTCAGAGGGCAGGGAAACCCCTGAAAAAGAGACTTCATGCCGTTGTTTCCATCCCAACCACAAGAATTGTTTGAGCGATGGGGGTTGGACTTTGTAGGGCCCCTACCTGCTAGCAATAACCACAGATGCAGATACATAGTGGTAGCAACTGAATACCTTACAAAATGGGCCAAGGCACGAGCACTCCCAGACAACACAGCTCTCAGTACTGCAAAATTTCTCTATGAACAAATAATAACAAGATTTGGCATACCACTACAGCTCACAAGCGACAAGAGTGCATTTCGTGAATCAAACAATTAGAACAATGACAAATGAGTACGAAAAATTTCACTCATTTTCCAGTCCGTACTATCCAAGGGCGAACGGCCAAGCAGAGGCCACAAACAAAATATTGGTATCAATTCTATACAAGACTTGTGGAGTTGAAAAGGGAGATTGGGGGGAAAGACTACAAGCAGCTCTGTGGGCATACAGGACGACTTACAAAGCCACTACTGGGCACACACCTTTCACTTAACATACGAGCAAGAGGCTGTGATGGCTATGGAATATGGAGTACCCAACTTGAGAATAGCAGTTGAGCACAGATTAGGAGATACGGAAAGTCTAAAGGAAAGACTCGGTACTTTAATAAAATTGGATGAAAGGAGGACACTCGCCCAATGGGCCACCGAGGTGACACAAGAGCGACGAAAATTTTGGCATGACAAACACTTGAAGAAAATGAATTTTAAGCCTGGCTAATTGGTACTCAAGTACAACGGAAAAAATGAAATTAAGCCAGGAAAGTTCAAAGTATGCTAGTTAGGACCCTACAGAGTTATGGAGGTACGGGGTAATGGAGTTATAAAATTATCCACATTGGATAATAATCCCTTAAAAGACTTAGTGAATGGATCGATACTAAGACTTTATAATGAGAGAATAGAGATAAATCCCATATGTCACTTAGACATAATAAAAGAAAAAAAAGAAAAAGCCAAGGAAAAGTGGATGAGGGAAATAATAAAACCTAACCCTAACATCCACGAGTTTTATAAAAAGCCCAAGCGTGGCCTTCTAACTCATTCCACACTGTACGAACAGGAGGAGAAACTACGAGCTCAAAGAGAGGAAAGTGGGAGAGTTGTCGTAGACATCAACCACGAAGTGCAGGAGGACCGTACGTTGTACGGACGGCAGAGAGAAGAAAGTGAGCAGCACAAGGAGGCTAGACGTACAGAGGCTTCGCACAAGGGAAGGTTGTGCAACGTGGGAGGTTGTACGCCGTACGGGCCAGGTGCAAAGCAGGAAGAGGCTGTACGTCGTACGAGCTTGGTGAAGATTAGGAAGAAGCCGTATGGGTTGGTCGTACGTCGTACGGACAGGGAGAAAACAGGAGGTGGACACAAAAGGAGGTGGAGGTCGTACGAGGGGATGTCGTACGCAGGCCGTACATAAGAGGTTGTACGCAGCAGGAGGCTGTACAGACGGCAAGGGGGCGTACACAGGAAGGGGAGGTCGTACATAGGAGAGGAGGTCGTACGCACTGCTAAGGGGTCGTACATCGTACGGATGGAGGGAGTGGAGAGAGAAGTTATATTTTCCAAGTCTTGCCGCACGCCTGGGAAATAATCTATTGACGGGTACAAAAAAAGGAGACAGCTATACACAAACAGTCGCGGCAAAACAGTTAATAAAGGCACACCACAGTTGGTTAGAAACCAAAAAATGGTGAAGATAAGTGTGGGAAACCAAAGAAAAGGAAAAATTATTGACTCCAAACAGAAAAATCCATCCTTACAGGTAAGAAAAGTGACAAAGATGACAAGCATAAACGATAAAGGGAAGAGCATGGAAAGAATTACGGCTGCCAATATCGGTTTTGAGAGTGTAATAGGAAGTGGATGCCGCGCCTGGTGGGAGAATGCAGAAGACAAGCACACCCTGAAGGAAGCATTACAGAAAGCAGAGGTAGACAATAATTTTTATGCCCATTTTTTATTTAAAAGAATTTGAATCTATATTGCGAACTATGGTGGCTGGTTATGATAGACAGGCTCATAAATCTGTAATCCGGTATTCCCATCAAACTGTAACCATTTCCTACTCTGCTAAGGAAATAAACAAGGTATTTGGAATACCTACCCGAGGACAGGGACTCACAAAAACCCCAATGCCAATAGAGGAAAAGAAGAAGTGGTTGGAATTAATGTGCAAGAAGGATCTCACCAAACAGGATTGGGGAAGCATCCTCAACAAGAAGAACAGTAGAGGCCTAAAGAAAATTTTTATAGCTAATGAAGAATGGCGATGCATTGTAGACTTGGTGAAAAGTAAACTTACCGCTGGCAGCCGCACATCGGATATAGCCCTCTGGATGTTACCAGTGGTGGATGGGTTGAACAAGGGACAGGACTATAATTGGGCGCAGTTCCTTTCAGAACAATTATATGAATTCACGGAGCTAAAGCATAAGGCATTTTATATGCCTCATCATGCCATAGCATTATTTTTGGAAGCAGTTCATACACAGGTGGCTGCTGATCATAGGGGAGGGTTGGTCCCAGCCAATAGGGTGGAACCTTACAAACCAGCAATGACATACTGGGTTCACTTGGACACCTTCGAAACAGGATCAGGTGGAGAACCAAGGAAAAAGAAACCAAGACAGGCAACAAAACGACAACCAACACATAGTGAGGGTTCAAGCCAGGAGGAGGTTGGAGATGACAGTTCAGAAGAGGACGAGGTTAGTATGGACACCTCTTCAGACTCAAAGGATAAGGAAATCCGCTTTGGCCACTTGAAGGGCACACCCCGAGATGTCACCTTTCTACCACAAGGGGAAGGCCCATTGTCAGGAGGTGTACCAGAGTATGCGGAGATTCACGAAACCATCAGCACTGAGAAGGAAGGAGGTCGTACCATTCCTAGTACAGAAGGAGTTTGTACCATTTCGAGTACAGATGTCAAGGAGGGCAGCCATACAGAAAAAGGGAACCCAAGCACTGAAGAAGAGGGAAGCGACCAGCAGAAGATCGCTAAATGGGGAGCCACTAGACTCTCCTTGCCTGGCGTAGCCAATCTCATTCCGGCAGACCAGCAGGCTCGTACTAAGGTCATAGACCTAAGGGGGCAGAAAACAGGTGGAGACAAGATCACACTCCACACACCCCAAGGTACAAAAGTGGCCCACTCAGTTGCCTTGGTGGTACAGGCTGCGGAGAACAAAAAAGATATAGAGTGAAGATGCTAGAGAAGACACTGTACTGGAAGAGGCAAATAGATTGCTTGAGGAAGTTGGGATGGCATCACCACCCTCGCCATCACCACCCTCGCCACTGCCAAGGAAAATAGAAGGAGAGAACATAACGGGAATGCAACACACCACAAGGCAATGTTCCGAAATGATCTCATTAGAGGATAAAGCAACAAGATTCCTCAAAGAGTTGCGAGATATGGAGCACACCACGAAGGAAATCATCCAACAGGCCAAAAGCCAGAATATGGAAGCAATAGTCAGAGCAGCAGAGTCCTTGGCAATATTCATGAAGGGAGAGTGCCACACAAATTGGAACCTACTCTACCAGAGTGGATACAAACAAGAAGAAATAGCTGAAATTTGGACAGCCCCAGGCATCATAGTACAGGAACAGCAGCAGCCACCCCTCTTGTACACACTTCGAGAAATGGAGGTGGTCTTTAGGAGGACATACTTGGAACTTTAGCAAGAAAAAGATTTGACAAATCAAATGAAGAAGGATTGGGAAGAGGAAAAAGCTACGTGGGAAGCTAAATGGAAGATGGAACGAGCTGGCCTAGAAGAGAAGTTAGCAGTAGCTGAAGCCAAAAAGACGGACGCATTACGGGTGCTCCAAGGAGTTCGGGCCAAGCAGAAGGCGGCTAAACGGGATCTCCTACGCATCCGGGAACGAGCTCCAAGTCCAGGGATGTCTTCTAAACCCAACTCTGAAGTCTGATTTTCCTTTTGTATAGTTGTCTGGAAGACGACATTTTTTTTGGGGTGGGGGGATATATGTAGTATGAAATAAAGTCATTTTGTATCAGACTTAGTTATGTTTTATCGAGAGGGTAGTTAGGAGCGAGGAGATGCGTCCGTTGGTTTCCCCAACCAACCGACTATTATATAAGTATTTTGGTTTATTGTGTTGATGTGATGGTTTTGCTGGTAATAAAGATAGAAATAAACATTTCCTCGCCATCTTGGTATTCTATGCATTTCATTGGTATTGGTAATAATTGTCTTATTGGTAAATGTCTTGTTGGTATCACTAAATATATGTTGTATTGTTCTGTACGTTGTGGGTTAATAACCATCCTACAAAAGCAGGTCTTTGAAACATCTCTGGATTCTGAAATATTTTCCATTTTTTCAAATGCGCAACTACAGGATCTTTTAAGTAACCTGGTTTAAAAACCCCAAACAAACCCCACGGTTTTACTTGTTTCTGCTCAAAGTTTATGAGAATTCCATTTGCTCAGGGTTTGACCTGTTTGCTTCTTTCTTTTTCCCTTGTGCTTGACTGGTATTTTCTGATAATGCTTTTGCACAGGTATCCGGATTGTTGATCTGGTCTAGCATATCAAACTCATTATCATTTTTAGTTGCCCTGTTCTTTTTATTTTTCTGCAAAAAAAAACTGTAATGAATGCTGCCTTCTTTCTCCTTACCTTCTCCGCTCTTTCAGTGCTTCCTCAGAAAAGCTCAAAATCTACACAGCGGTCACCATAATACTTGGTTCATAACATGTGCCTGCGGAAATAAATGACTCATTCTGGAAAGCTGAACGCCACTTTTCTAGCTCATTTTCAATTTGTTTGCTCTTTCCCTGTTGATGATTAAAACTATATGGAAATTAGCCACAACTTGCTGATTGAATTTTATGTTGTTCAATAAGTTGTAAGGTTTCAATTACAAAAGTATTGTCCCTTAAACAGCTTGTCAATCTGTTTGCTTTTCATATTTGCATTCAAAATACAATAAAAAGGTTCCATGAAAGATTCACATGCCCCTTTAATACTGTATTTATACTTCTTGCTTGATCTGATATTTGTTGATCAATGATACGCTGGGCTAAAACCCTCGTGGGAGCTGCACATTACGTCCACGTGACATTGATCATTTCACTGCATAGGAAACAAACTCATTAAAGAACATAAAAAATAAATCTGGTGGTTAGCTTAGGAATATGAATGCATGTATGGAGTAGGATGGTGAGTTAGCTGGCTATTGCTTAGATCGTTAGATCTAACTCTCTTTTAATCTCACTTGCTGGATCTAGCACGGAGGCAAGACATGATGGGGCAGCGGGACGCAAAGAATCTGAAAGACCAGCAACACGGCCAGTCATTCCAATATCAGGCGATGGTTGCCTCCCATGAACGTCCTTTTGTTTCACGCTTTCTGTATTTGCATTCATGTTTCTAGTTTAAGTACTTTCATTTATTTTTATTTTCATAAGGTTAGTTTCACGGCCTGTGTGAAACGTAATAAGCACTTAAATAAAACTTAAAGATGTATCTCAGCTTCATATGATATTGCTTACTTTTCGTCATAAAATGTAAATTTGTATTCACTCATAGAATAAATCAAATGGTTACCATAGGCATTAGGTATAAATTTTAAAATAAACAATCAATCCTAGCTACCATGGCTTTACCAATTTGAGCCCAAAATAAAATTGGTAACAAAATTGGCGACCTCTGACGGGTGTCCGCCTACTAGACATAAAAACCAATAGCCTTAACGGTCCATTGGGCTAGAAGTCAACTCAGATCTTAGGAATGGGTAATTGTTGTGTCCAGTCTCGTGTGATTTACATGATTTATAATGATGAAGTAGACTCCCCTTCATCATTGTGAGTGGTGTACATGACCCTTGACTGTAAACAAGGATGACTCATTTCATGGCTTCATAAAACGCCTAAACAGCAGGATTGTGTAAAACAAAGCAATGTTAGATGTATGGATGTATCTTAGCCAGGAAATCATATTTGTATGTATGTTGCATTAGGACATATGAACTTGTTCAATTTGCTATGTATGAATGTGCCTAGTTGGCTACTCTATTGGCATGCAAGTAGGATTATTCTGTTTTTCTCAGTTCTTCAGAAGACTTGGAAACCATTATTGAAAGCACGAAAACACTAGGAAAACCTAGGAAAACTGTGCGTAACAGCACTTAGGGAAAAAACAGCACACAAAACATGGTGCAGCAGCACCTTATTGAAAACTAAACAACTCTTTGTAACTCATACCTCAAAGCAACGCTTGAGGTGGATTCCATTGACTGGAATCGGTAGGACTTCACCATCCATGGTAGATAATTGTAACGCATTATGCTCCTTGCATTGGGTAATAACAAAAGGGCCGCTCCAAAAGTTGTCAAAATTTGTATGTTTGCCTGGCCTGCTCTTTAACACATCCCACTTTAGCACAACATCTCCTTCACTAAAAACTTTAGGGGTGACCTTTTTATCAAACGTTCTCTTGGTTTGAATCTGATGGTACTCCAATGTTTGCATAGCCTTCCTTCTAACTTCATCCACCTCCATTAATTTAGCATACTTGATTGCCATAAGATCCTCCTCTTCAAACATTTGCAACTGATGAATGACATCCAAAGTTGGAAGCTCAACTGATAATGGTAATCTTGCTTCTTTCCCATAAACCAGCATCTAGGGAGATTTGTCTATTGGCCTTTTAGGAGTTATACGGTCTGCCCAAAGCGCAGCCTTTAAGCGTGAATGCCAAACCCTCTGATTTTCCTCCATTGTTCTCTTGATAATCCGTATCAAGTTCTTGTTAGTACTTTCAGCCAAGCCATTCTCCTGAGGATAGTAATTTGAAGATGTACTCAAGTAGATACCATGCTTAACAGCCCATTCAGTCACCTTTAAACCAACAAATGCAAGAGCATTGTCAGATATAAGACTCTGGAACACCAAATCTGGTAACTATATCCTCATAAAAACTTAGAATAGCAAATTCATTTGAGTCTCTTAAGGCAACTGCCTCTGTCCACCTTGTAAAATAATTCGTTGCCGTAAGCACCCACATGTGACCAGCACTAGATGGCGGATTAATGGGTCCTATGAAGTCAAGACCCCACTTCATGAAAGGCTGGTTAACTTGAACCGCCTGTAAAGGCATGGCTGGGAGTTTTTCCTTGCCCGCAAACATTGCACACTTCAAACACTTCTTAGACCATGCATAACAATCTTTAAACAAATCTGGCCAAAAATAACTAGCACGCATGACTTTCCATGCGGTTGTCCTTGGGGCAAAGTGACCCCCTGAATCTCCATCATGAAACTATTTTAAAACTCTTTCCACTTTATCAGAGTTAATACATCTCAATAACATTCCATTGATATCTTTCCTAAACAATGCATCATTTAGCAAAACATAAGGAATAGACTGCAAACGGAAATACCTTCGCTTAGCTCTATCCAGATTTGATGGACATTCTCCAGTCTTCAAGAAATGCACCATGTCATGAACCCAACCTAGAGGAGCATCGTTGTTAACCAGAACAATAGTTGAATTTACACCCTCTGCACCCTCAGGAGTCGCAGCAATTTCTTCACACAGCCCTCTACCTCTCACCAGCTTTGTAATGTCGATATCTACGTCAAACTCCATGACTTTTGTGATCCATCCAGCCCTTTTATCATTTAGATCTCTACTCAAAAGAAATTCCTTCACGCTTGGGTGGGTCAAAAAAATGTGTACCTTATTACCAGAAATTAGAGGCTTGAATTTCTTCAAACTATACACTACAGCAAGCACGTGTTTCTCACAAAAGGTATATCCGGTTTCATAATCAGCTAAAGACTGGCTAAAAAAAGCAATTGGTTGTTCATAATTGTCCTGATTTTTCTGCACTAGCATAGCAGATAAATTATCAATACTCCCAAAAGCATACAATATAAAATCACGAGAAAAATCTGGATTTACAAGAGTTGGGGTTGTTGATAAGGCTTCTTTGATAGCTTGAAAGCTATCCTTCTCTTCTTTGGTCCATTTAAAAGCCATGTTCTTCTTTAGCATTGCAGTTAATGGCTGTTGTAAATTAGCAATATCAGGGATAAATCTCCCTACGAAATTGATCCTCCCTAGGAAACTCTGCAGTCCTTTCTTATGGTTGGGCAGTGACAGCTCAAGAATGGCTTGTATCCTCTCAAGATCAATAGTAATACCATCTTTAGACACAATGTGTCCAGGAAGTTTTCCCTCATGCACTATCAATATGCTCTTCTTTGGAGTGAGAGAGATGCCAAACTCCTTACTTCTCTCAAATACTTGCTTCAAATGCTGCAAATGTTCAGCTGTAGTTTTACTGTAGAACGTCACATCATCAAGATAGACCAGCAGAAACATATAAATCAGACCCTGAAATGCGTGCTCCATAGCTTTTTGAAATGTAGCACTAGCATTGAATAGCCCAAAAGGCATCTGTTTGTAGGCCATGGTTCCCCACTTAGTCGTGAAAGTTGTCTTGAACTGATCACTCTCACATACACGAACCTGATTGTAACCCGAATAAACCATCAAGTAGAGAAAACCTCTCAGAACCAGCAACTAACTGCAATATCTGCTCCATAGAAGGCAGCGGATGGTAATCTTTTAATGACGCCCTGTTAAGGTCTCTGAAATCCACGAACAACCGGATTTCACCGTTCTTTTTCCTTACCGGTACCAAATTAGAAACCCATGACGTGTGTTTGATAGGAAAAATAATGCCTCCTTCAATTAACTTGGTCAACTCTTTAATCATTAAATGTTCTAATCTAGGATTCAAGGGTCTCTGTTTCAGCCTAACAGGTTTAGAATTCGAGTCTAAATCTATAGTATGCTCAACCACATTTGGATCAAACCCCTTAAGGTCAATATATTGCCAAGCAAAAACTTCCATAAATTCTTGACACAAACTTTTAAACTGTTGTTTCTATTCAAATGAGCATACCTTTCCCACCTTAAGGAACTTCCCTTTTGAAATTTCCAGCTCTTTATAATGATCCTCCTTGACTTGTATTCCAGCCTTATCCTTTTTAAGTTGATCATCACTATTGAAAGTGGATTCCAAAGTGACCAATCCCTTAGGAACTTTATTTGTTCTTAACTGAATAAGTTGGTTACCATATTGTTGCTTTATTTTATCCTGATTTGTGACAACAAACTGCTCTTCTTCCAACAAAAAGGTAAGAACCTACTCGTCACTATCGAAAACCTGCCAATTGACATCATTATCCGGAATGGAAGGCCGAATAACCATTTTGATATACTGTTGTACCTTATCCCTCCTAAGATCATCAATAGGGTCAAACTGTGCACCAATGGCAGCCAACCGATCTGCATGTTTGTTTTGGCTTCTCGGGATTGAAACAATGTTGAAAGCATTGAATTCTTCAATTAAATCCCACACTCTATGCCTGTAACACTTTAGTGCATTGTTTTTAGTAACATTCAGTCTAACCTGATTTGCCACAAGCTCACTATCACCATGCACTTTGATACAACTAATTCCACACTTCCTTGCCCATTCAAGACCTGCTATCAAGCCTTCGTATTCTGCAGTATTGTTTGTGCATGAGAAAGCAAAGCAGAAAGCTGAAAAATACCTATCTCCTTGAGGTGACACAAGCATAGCTCCCCCACCAACACCATTTTTACTTCGAGATCCATCAAAAAACAAGTTCCACAACCCATTTTGCAGACAAAACAGCTCCTCTTCACTTTTCTCTAAGTTAGAAATTTTTGCATCAGCCTCATGAATAACGTAATTTTCCATGCTAGCCTCAAGAACCATATCTGCAGGACTGTCAACAATATTTTCCTCTACCCACCCTTGTAATAAAGTATCTGAATCGTCAACATCGTCATGGCTTTGATTTAAAACAACAGTTTGACTTGACCCTGCTGACTCTGATAGCATATTTATCGTACTAGGATGATATGGCTCTATGTGGTCTTTGGCTAGCCTTTCAGATTTAATATTGACCTTTGCCTCATATCTGGTCCTAAATATCATATGTGACCAATCAACTGATAAGTACCCTCCTATTTTAGCTATAAAGTCTCTTGAAAGGCACATGGCGAAATATGGAGGTAAGTCAATGACACAGATGTCTTGAGGGACAGCAAAATTTGGGCAAGCTTGTAAAGTAAGGTTTAACCCATTAATGATACCTAAGGTTTTTATGGTTGTGCCATCCAATTGGACAACTCCTTTCTCTAGTGGTTGATATTTAAGACCTAACTTATCAGCTATTTCCTTGGGCATCACAGAGCTGCTAGCTCCACTATCTACCATACAGTTGTGAATCAATTTATCACCTATAATCAATGTCAAATAGAAAGGAGGTGGCTTAAGATCTTTAGATACCTCTTTATTAGGCATGTTGTTATCTTGCAGGTGATTAGTGAGCACGCTGCCATTAACGCCCACTGTGGAAACATTTGAACCCCTCAAATCCTTCAAAGCCTCCTGTAACATGTTCTTCTGACCCGGCGTAGATAGAGAGTCCCACATGGACATATTCACGTTCATCTTTTTCATACTCTCTACAACAGTAAAAGGCACAACAGGATTTACCTTTTGATGAGTTTTCCTAGCATCATGATTTGCTTGTAAGTGGGGCTGGTTTTTAATTGGATCGTGTTGATCTCTCTTTAATATCTGGACTTGTGAAATGGGTGGCATGGATGTTCCTGCAATTGTCTTTCCTTTATCCGTTGTTTGTTCTTTATCAACTGGTTTGTCAAGCTCATAACCTCTCTTCTTTGCTCTGGTATATGTTGCAATTGAAGGGGCATTCATGTTTACTCTATAAAATTCTTCCCCTTGCCAATTCACCAAACCAGTTTCACTTTGAACCTGATTTTACTGTTGTGAAGCTTCATCATGATATAAATCTTGTTGTGTTGTTGATGTACCCTGTACCATTAATGCTTGGTTAATCACGTCATTTGAACATGTACTTTGGTTATGTGGCTGATTGCACGGAAAACACCATTCATAATCAGCAGCAAGATTATTTCGTGCAGGTACTAGATCTTTGGTTATACTAACCGAAGCGGGATTATATGTTTGAAAAGGCCTCTGGTTAACATTCTGCCTGTTGCCTTGGTAACCACCTTGGTAAGGTTGCCTGTTGTTTTGGTATGGCTGACCTTAACCTTGCTGTTGAAAATTATTATTTGCCTAATAAGGCCTTGGACTTTGAAATTGCTGCTTCTTGAGGCTGGTCAACTCATTGTCAAACGTTGCAAAATGCCTTTGATTTCTTGTAAATCATTTGTCTGGGCTGCAACATCATTTGTAGGAACTGCATGTTGTGCATTTGGGGCTGGTAGTGCTGAAACTGTCGGTATCACTGCCAGTGGAATTTCTTGTAATGGCACCACAGGCTGAGGAACTGGTGCTACAGGAAAGATAGGCATGGGCGGCCTTGGGGCTATTTGTCCAGCCTATATCATGTTATTTTATGCTCTAATAGCCAGCTGATAAGCTGCAGCAGCGTGTTACCTCCCAAGGTCTAAATCATGGCAGCAATGTTGTTGTTGAATGCTCTCAAGTAATATAAGAATGCATGTTCAGCTATAGGCCTTACTGCCACAGGAATTCGCTCCCAAGTTTTCTGGAATCTAAAGTTGAAATCTAAAACTTGTTCATGTGGAGCTCTTTGAATTGTGGATAGTTGTTGTACCAATGATAAATGATCTGAATTATCTTTAAAGAAATCACACAAGGCTCCTCCAAGCTAATCCCAACTGGTAATTGATCCTGCAGCCAACCTTCTATACCATTCAAGCACTTTCCCTCTAAAAGAGGCTACTAATAACCTTTCTGCCACATTATCTTCTGTGACATGATGTAAAGCACATAAGTTTGCTATGTCCTGTATATGCTCAATAGGAGTAACTTGATCCCCCACAGAAAAATATGGCAAAATTTTTAGAGCAACCACTAGTATAGCATCATGTTGTGCTAGATTCAAGGGACTTCCTTGGCTAAAGGCAACAAAAATTTGAGCCATTGGGGCCTGAGGAACTTGCCTCTGGTAACTAACAAGAAGCATCTCTAAAACTTGGTACTGTTGCTGCACTAACTCTTGCAACAGGAGGTGAAGACCTTGTTCTTCTGATATAAACAAGAGTCTCTTGAACTCTTTCTGCTACTCTTTCTCCTCTCCTAAGTGGAGGTAGCTCCTTGTACTGAAAATCTTCGGAGCTTCTTGTATGTATCCTTCTCATAAAAACCTATCAGCACTGAAACTACTGATTCTTCACCAAGGGAGTCGCCAACTGTGCTTTGAACTTCATGAAAAGTTATGAAATTTTGCAGCTTGCACAGTAAAACCAGCAAACAAAAGATTATAGAAATATTGGCTATGACAGTCCCACCGAGCGTGCCAAAAACTGTTATCACCTGAAATTGCACCCTTATCAAACTCTTAGAAACTTGACACTTCAAGGTAACATGGAATCACTCCTAAACTGTGGGTCACTTAAAATTTGGAGTGAATCTCCGGATAACGCAAGTTCCTAGGTGGTTCTCACACTTAAACTACTTATCTCAGGGAAAGGGAGAAGGAAACTGAAAAGGAAGAAAACTAAAGTAAAGCTAAAAACTGAAAATTGCACTTAAATAAAGTGGATACCATCTAAAAGAAAACTAAAAACAATTTCAGGTGACACCCTTGTCTCAAATGCAAAGAAACACTAGTATCACAACTTATTATAGATTCTCATGCATAAATATTTCATTGACTGGTTATAATGACACAAGCATTAAGGAGGAAAGATAATTTCACACCCTGGTCTTTGAACATTAAGCAACATAGCCAACAACCTACACAAGCAATCACTTACAGAAAAAATGTAAAAGATTTGTGAGACAGAAGTTATAAAGGAAGGTCCTAACAACACTTCACTTTCACCTTATCAATCACATAACCTCACACTGAACTGCAATAATGAGTTGGATGAAGAAAAAGTACTTTGCAAATAAGATGAAACCTGCAATATATTCCACTTCCAATAAACTGAGTTACAGAAAAAGAGAAAAAAGAGACTCAGATCTGCAAAAAAAATACTAAGTCTCTCCAATTCACTAATCAGAACTACTAAGAAAATGAGTCCCAATCTTACTTAATACATCTCAAAACCTCCCAGGGTCGAAATCAGAAAGATAGCCCCAAAAATAGCAACTCCTCTCTCTCCAAAATAAAGCCATCACATGAAAAAGTCTCCTTAAGTCATTAACAACCCCATGACTCATCCAAACAACCCCAAAAATGCTCCAACTGGTCATA
Organism: Thuja plicata; assembly: GCA_018584345.1. NCBI lineage: Eukaryota > Viridiplantae > Streptophyta > Pinopsida > Cupressales > Cupressaceae > Thuja > Thuja plicata. Next base: position 276,892 of record MU224607.1, on the reverse strand, counting down.
ACTGCCTTCCAAAACCTAGGGGAAAGCCAAATTCGACCGTAAAACTTCTCCAACTCCCCTAGATCTGCTCTAAAGCTCCTAAATGCCCTCCTTATGTTTCCAAACCGCCATAACTTCCAAGAAGAAGTTCTCAAGCTATTAAAAAACACCCTCATCTCTCCGTCCTTCCATTATTGCTTACTTTCCTTCTAGAAGTTTTAATATTTATTAATTGATTTATAAAATGCATCAATTAATAAATATTAAATTACAAAATTTATCTCAAAAATACTTTAATATTTATTAATTGATGTATTTTATAAATCAATTAATAAATATTAATTACAAAATTCCTCCAAGAAAACAATAATGGCAATAAAAAATAATATTTTATTCAATATTATAACCATATGTTAAAGAAACATATAGTTATAATATTAAGTATTATTTTATTTAGACAAAAAGAAAACGCCATTCATGGCCTAGCCGCAGACTTGAAACAAAATACAATCTACCTCAAAAAGCGACAACGCAACTCAACCCTAAAACACTTTCACTATTTTTACTTTGCATCCAAAATCAAGATAAAGGGTTTGAGCTAGAGCCGCCGCCATGGATGGATATCTTTGGACTTCTACTCACTGCTTTTCATTTACAAATTCGGCAACTCCTCGCCGAGACTCCATTGGTAAGTATATTTATTCTGAAGAAATGTTTGATCAAAAAGATTTTAAAATGTATTTTCTTCCTTCAGCGGCTGTAGATGTATGAAAAGCAATTCGTATTGTCGTGACTTCCATTTTTTTTTTTTTAAATAATTCTTCTTTACTCTGCTGGCCGCCATTGGAAGAGGTATTTTCCACTTGCTGGAAGCTCTGCGTTTTTTCCTGCATTTCGCATAAAAACTTGTGGCTTGGTGGGAGATCATGGCTTAAAGAAAAAAAAACTGTATCTTCATCCTTGAATGTTTTTCTTTTAAAAACACAGTCCATAAAGGACCATAAAACACCATATATTAGAATCCTTTGTATCTTGATCCCTTGAATAAATCTTGTCACTGCGTCTCCTTTGCTCTACTGGTGTTTTTTTTTTCTTTTATTTCCAACGACCCCAAGGGTACTCTTGCTGCTAACAACCGTGGTCTCTACACTTTCTGGGCACCTCATAAAGGCACGTCTTTGAAACATCTCTAGATTGTGAAATATTTTCCATTTTTTCAAATGTGCAACTACAGGATCTTTTAAGGAAGTAAACTGGTTTTTAAAACCCCAAACAAACCCCACGGTTTTACTTGTTTCTACTCAAAGTTTATGAGAATTCCATTTGCTGAGGGTTTGACCTCTTTGCTTCTTTGTTTTTCCCTTGTGCTTGACTGGTATTTTCTGATAATGCTTTTGCAAAGTCATCTGAATTGTTGATATGATCTAGCATATGAAACTCATTATCATTTTTAGTTGCCCTGTTCTTTTTATTTTTCTGCAAAAAAACTGTAATGAATGTTGCCTTCTTTCTCGTTACCTTCTCCGCTCTTTCAGTGCATCCTCAAAAAAACTCAAAATCTGCACAGCGGTCACCATAGTACCCGGTTCATAACATGTGCCTACGGAAATAAATGACTCATTCTGGAAAGCTGAACGCCACTTTTCTAGCTCATTTTCAACTTGTTTTCACTTTCCCTGTTGATGATTAAAATTGAATGGAAATTAGCCACAACTTGCTAATTGAATTTTATGTTGTTGTTCAATAAGTTGTAAAGTTTCAATTACAAAAGTATTGTCCCTTAAATAGCTTGTCAATCTGTTTGCTTTTCATATTTGCATTCAGAATACAATAAAAAGGTTCCATGAAAGATTCACATGCCCCTTTAATACTGTATTTATACTTCTTGCTTGATCTGATATTTGTTTATCAATGATAAGCTGGGCTCAAACCCTCGTGGGAGCTGCACATTACGTCCACCTGACATTGATCATTTCACTGCACAGAAAACAAACTCATTAAAGAAGATAAAAATAAATCTGGAATATGAATGCATGTATGGAGTAGGATGGTGAGTTAACTGGCTATTGCTTAGATCGTTAAATCTAACTCTCTTTTAATCTCACTTGCAGGATCTAACACGGAGGCAAGACATGACAGGGCAGCGGGACACAAAGAATCTGAAAGACCAGTAAGACGGTCAGTCATTCCTGTATGAGGCAATGGCTGGCTCCCATGAACCTCCTTTTGTTTCATGCTTTCTGTATTTGCATTCATGTTTCTAGTTTAAGTACTTTCATTTATTTTTATTTTCAAAAGGTTAGTTTCACGTGTGTGAAACGTAATAAGCACTTAAATAAATAAAATTCACATTTTTAGAAAAGCTTAAAGATGTATCTCAGCTTCATATGATATTGCTTACTTTTCGTCATAAAATGTAAATTTGCATTCACTCGTAGAATAAATCAAATGGTTACCATAGGCATTAGATATAAATTTTAAGATAAACAATCAGTCCTAGCCAGCATGGCTTTACCAATTTGAGCCCAAAATAAAATTGGTAACAGGTGGTTCGAGAACCTGTTTGAAACCACTCTATTCTCTGAAAGAGGAGCGCTAGTGGTGATTGTTGTCTTTAGAAGGAATCAATGTCAACTCACAAGATTCAACAACCCCTGCTGTCATCTTTCAGAATTGGGATTCTATTGCTTATGTCAAAATCAAGGTGCTCCACTACTTTCTGCTGAAGTCATTCGAACAATAGACTCCAGGGAACTTCACTTGCTCAGCAAATTCAGAGGCAGTAGCTAATGGTCTGATATTATGCTCTTAGTATCACCTTCTTTCACAAACAAAAATAGGACTAACTTTTAACATTTTCTCAATTTCTTCAGAAATCTAGAATCTTTCTTAGTCACAGGGAACTCAATTGCTCAATATGTGTTCAATTTGCCTGGATATTGGGCTCCCAGATTTCCAAAAATTTGCAGAAGTCTCCCACTAGTAATTAATGCAGAATTAAAGTAGCAAAGATTACAGCTCTTGAGAGTATAGTCTTGTTTCAATGTGTATAGCAATGTATTTTCTACGAATACCCTTCAGTAACATAGTATGTCTCTGAGATATTGGAAACTTCTTGCCCAGATTCAAACTAGACTTATCCGTTCAACTATGTCTTTATAAACAATGCCACCTTCACAGCAGCACTGTAACTTAGTGTCAATCTTTCATATGATCCCAGCAGTCAAAAAATTTCCCAAAACAACGTACAACAGCTGAAGACCCAAACTGTCCGACCACTTCCTATATATTCACTCTAGTAACCCAACTCGAGGTTGGTCTTTCCGGTGAGAAAAAATCAGTGTTTCTTTAATACGGCAGCACTCCTACAGCCCCCGAGCATCACGCTGACTCCACACACAAGGTGACAGATTATCAGTTAACAAGTGTTAGGCCCAGGAAGCTCCGCTCTTGTCCAAACAATACTTTAGTTTAATCTTCGACCATCATTAATTTTTTGCTTATTATCTTGCCGCAAGTATCATTTGGATCCATATATCTGTCTTAATACAGACTGTTCACCAGAGGCAATAATGCACAGTAATTCTATGTCATTTCCTGTTGAAACCTCACCATCCCCGTATTCTGACAATCCTTCTCAAGAAACAGCTCCGTGAAAACCAGATGTCGTTTCACTTTCAGAGAATGAAATAAAATGCTTGATACCAGTTATAACGACTTCAGATTATTTTCGCCTGTTTGTAGCTTTCGGACAACCATGGCATCTGATGGTTTCATGCGGCAAATGAAAAGGTTACAAAGTCAAATGTACTGCGCAAATATTTAATCAAGCTCCAAAGTCGGTTCACCAATGTTTGTCGCATATATATATATATTGATTCAATACAGTCTTCGCACTAATAGAGTCCCCAACAAATGACTCATTTCCTCATACCAAAAACATTAGAAATGTTTCACTTTATTAATCAAATAATAATCTTTTCCTCCTCTACGGCAAACCTTAGATATAAAACATTGGGCCAAACTATATTAAAACATCGGGCCAAAAAATAATATATGCTTGATGCTGCCGATAACAATCACGACTTTCTATAATTACCCCGTATTATTCCCTTATAACTCCCGACAATTTGTTTGAAATATTCAGCGACAATATTGTATATTATTCAGAAATCAATCAGCCAAAAGCAATACCCGTGTACCTTGATGCGGCAATAATTAAAATCTTTCAGCGTTATGTTTCTTCAAACTTTTTTCCCAAATATCAAAGTTCAACATGAAATATTAAATTTCATCAAAGTCTCAATCAAAGGACAACTCCCGTATGCCAATATCACATTCTGAGTAAAACAATCTTCATCTCCAATGTCAGATTAAAGCACTTTAGAAATGCAAATACCTTTTGCTACAGAATAAAATAAGCCCTTCTAGTCAAATCAATTTGCAATTCTGTTATTCATGAACCTTCATAAGCTGGTAGGAGAACCAGCTCTAATACCACTGTAATATCCCCAATGGATATTTTTCCCCAATTTCCTCAAAAGTTCTCAGAAATTTAGACAGATAATTTCATGCAATATATTTTAGATTAACCAGCAAAATATCAAAAATTCCCAGATATTATATACTCAGAAAAGTTATTGCATTTAATATTCAGCAGTACAATAACATAATCCAATCTTAAATATAGAAACTACAGCCAGATTGGATAATAAGAAAAGAACCTGAAATGCAATGTGAATTCCGTCACGAATCCACCTCAAGTTATGAACTGGGTTTCCGTCCAATCCACCAAGAAAGCCTGAAGGTTTCTGTCCTCGTCTTTCTGAATAGAAAGTCGATAGCTTCCCAAATCTCTCCAAGAGAAATCAGAAATCAAAACATATCCCAAGCCTCCTGAAATGAATCAAGTTGTCTTCTTTTTATGCCTCAAAGCAGTGACTCTTCAGCTCCCCCCTTTTTGTCTTTCATCTTCTTCCTCTTTTGTCACTTTTTTCCCTTTTTAATATTAAAATGACTTTTTAATAATTTGCATTCAGCTCCCAAACAAGTCACTTTTAATATTTTTATGAAGTTGGCTTGTAATTTTCTTATGTCCCAAAAAGGGGACATTACAATTGTTTTCCCAATTCCTCTTGCTATCAACCTGGACTCTTCTTGAATACAATCAGCTCAAAGATGATCAAACTTGGGCAACTTACATCTCCCACTGATGCTTTGAATAAAGAGCTCCCAAGATAGGGGAAGATCATTTAGTGCCAACATAACAAGATCTCTGTCTGCAATTATGTCCCCAATAGTGCTCACCTGATCTCTCAATTCAGCAATCTTCATAAAGAAAGAGATGACAAAATCTTCTTTATCCATCTTTACATAGTGAAGTTGTTGTCTCAGGGAAAGGGCTCTACTGCTATTGTTGATCTCATACAATCCTTTTAGAGTATCAAACATTTCTTTAGCCAACTTCAACTTGGAGATGATCGGTACTAGGTGATTCATCACAGAGTCTATTAATATCTTCCTAGCCTTAATGTCATTCTTCTTCCATTAGATTTTCTCAGAATCATCTCAAGGCTCGGCCATATTACTTTCAACGAAATCAAGAAGATCATTCTCCTCTAATGCAATGAGTACCCTGGGTTTCCAAGAGTCGAAGTTTGAGGCTCCATCAAGCCTATCTTCTTCTTTGACACCGTTCACCATCTTCTTTTTAGCCCAAATTCTCCTTCAAAGATCTGTCCTAGATGAAGGTTTGCTTGACTTCTTAAACAAATCTGTTTAGATCCTTTCTTAGACCCGCTCTGATACCATGTTGTTTTTATTATCAAAGATGTTTAAGTAGAAACTAACAAATTAAAAACAATAAGACACAGAAGTACCCTGGGAAAAGCCTCCTCGAGTGAGAAAAACCCAGCAACAATAGTATTATTATATTTAATAATAATGGCAGAGGTTTGATTACAAATTAACTCAAACACTATATCAATCTGATATGACCTCTGGAGATGAGAATGAATAACACAACAATGAATATCTTTGTTGTATTGATTGTGAATTTTATGCTTGTAACTATGTTTCAATCTGCCTATGAGTATATATCAATCCGCCTGAAGTATGTATCGATCTGCCTGAACAATATATCGATCTACTTTGCAATCTTGATCTCCTTGCAATATTGAGTATCTATCTGAATATCGTTTAGTATATTTGTAGACTGTATATATTGTTTACGTCTTCTTCACTTGTTACTCAACAAAAGTACTTTTTGCATTAATCTCATTCTCTCGGTATCGTACCATTCCTCAACGAATGAGGTCTTTGTTATATTCATATGAAATGGTTGCTTGAAGAGGTCGTCTCTCCTCCACAAGAGAGACGACCTTTCCTTTATTTGCATCTCTTCACAAGAGATCACATTTCTTCCTAACCAATGGTTATGCTAATCATTGTTAATCATGCCTCTTTAGTACTTTCTGCATTAATCTCATTCTCTTTGAAATGTACCATTCCTCAACAAATGAGGTCTTTGTTATATTCATATGAAATGGTTGCTTGAAGAGCTCATCTCTCCTCCACAAGAGAGACAACCTTTCCTTTAATTGCATCTCTTCACAAGAGATCGCATTTCTTCCTAACCAATGGTTATGCTAATCACTATTAATCATGCCTCTTCGTTAAGATAAACCTTCAACTTGTAATTGCACCTTTTCTGGCTGTGTCCCTTCACACGATATTAACTTGCTGCTTATTATTTCTTAATCGCATATATTAATATTGATCTTCCTTGATCGATCAATTAGTTAAGCCATAACCGTGTGTCTTCATATCACATACTTGTCTCATGAATGGTCGATCTTAGTATGCAAGAGAAAAGGAGACTCGACGCTACACTCTGGTAGCTATAAATATCAACAAATAAGCCTTCTTGGAAGAGAATTGGCTTTCAAACCCTTCTGATTATGAAAGATGGAATGCATATTCAAGGCACTTTTGTGGCCAAAATAATTTGGCATGTTGGCTCCGACTTTAGGGATGGTCTTTCTTTCCACCAGCAAAATATTTGGTGGTCTCAACTTATTCAAATTCACGGGCTTCCTTTGGCCCATGTGCCTAGGGTTCGTGCTTTGCACTTTCACAAGCCTGGCATTTGCAACCCCTGGGAACGTTTTTTAAGAGCTACCATGAATCTTCCCTCTTGGGAAAATATGCAAGCCTAGTTTTACTTTTTTCTCATCAAGTCGGATCGAATGACTTTCGACTCGATTGTGTCTCGTCCGTCTTTGGATATGCTACACAAGTTGGGGATTTATGAGGTTAAACCATGTTAGAAAGATTGGTGTTAGTTTCCCAATACCTATTTTTGTAGTTACAAGCCCAAGCTTGGCTATTGTTGGCTTGTTCCTCATTTGCCTATGGTGCCAGCCTTGAAATTTCAGTGGCACTTGTAGTCCTCTAGGCAATATGGCGTCACAAGTTCCAAACAATATGGTTTGCCATTGTTGAGCCCAAGATGGCTCATTTTGCCTAGTGGTCTTTTCAAAGGCTTGTTGTTGGGCTCTCACCTATGGCATTTGGGTGTTCTAGATCCGTGTTGCCCTTTCTGTGGGCAGCCATCTCTTCTAATTTTGCAATCATGCCCAACACTTGTAGAATTGGATTCTTGATTTCTTTTGACCATTTCAGGCTTGACCCTTCTCTGAGCATATGGTTCTTTTGGAGATTTGCCTTGTATCCCCTTCAAATTTACCTAGATTTAGCATGTTTTCAAGATGGAAATCCTCTTCACATGCTATTTTATTTTCTCACAGCTCAATTGATGTTCACGTTTCACTTTTTACTAAAGTGTATATGTAATTTCGCCTCGTATCCCCTTCAAATTTAACCAGATTTGGCATGCTTTTAGGGTGGAAATCCTCTTCACATATTTTATTTTCTCAAAGCTCAATTGATGTTCACGTTTCACTTTTTACTCAAGTGTATATATGAGATGAGCCTACCAGGCTCTTTCTCCGAAAATTCAACTCAAATGACCAACTATGCTCTGGAAAGTTGATTCTCTTCCTTTGTTGTTTGAAAATATATATATATATTTTGTGTTTTTAAAAGAACATTTGCAAAACTAAAATAGCAATCAATATTAAGGAAGGAACTACACAATATCAATTACGCCCAAGAAGATATATATTTAATTGCAACTTAAAGAAATACATTAAGATTCTCAACGCTGGATATTACACTCACGTGCAATAATGAAGTCTGCAGCCAATGTGATAGTGAAGCACGGCCACCATGGAGGCTAACGCCCAGTTGTTGATCGCAGGTCTACCCGCGCATACATATAACTCCCAAGCGGTTGTGATACGGCCTGTACAACCCGCGATATCACCCATGGCTCAAAGCACAACCCGGTTGGTGCTAGATATGGCTCACGCCATTCTCAATCTGCATTCTTTTCCCCATCTGGTATGCAAACTAAGCACAAACTGATTTTCGATCCCAACAATTACCGATGGTATTGTAGCAATGAATTCCAAAGACTGATTCGGACCCTTCACAATTCGCAGGTAACAAACAACCAGCTCAAAGTGATTACTTACTGCGAGAATTTACAATTCTCCAGCATGCATTCGAAACCCTACTATCACCATGTCTCCAAAGCTCATTCTCCCCAATATCAAAAGATGTCAAAAGCCCCTCTTGAAGAATTTCACAAAACACTATAAAGGAGCAGCATCTTCTCCAAGAAGTCTCGATTTCTCCCAGCTTCAGCATGAAGCTTCACATAACTTAAAGTACTTTACCTCTTAAAAAAGGCTTAAAGAATAAAATTCAAATATATCCTCTTCCCCATTATTTGAATAAACTAACTTTAAGACTTTAAAATATATACCATTAAATATATAATGATATAATAAATATAAGCTCAAGAGGTCAATTAATCAAAGTAACTTAATTAATTGATTCAATTTCCACCCAAAACCAACTACCAACTGCACGATCAAACCAACTACATGAACACCCTGCCACGAATAGAAACTGATAGGAGACAGCTTACTATAAATAGTAAGTCTGCCCAACTGACCCCAACAAAGGGCAATCCTGACATCTGAAATCTCCAGAATGGAAACCAACCATTGGCTCTGCCAAACGACCCCCTCTGACAACCTAATTAGCTTATAGAGGTCACTGATATAAGCTAATCTCAAAGACCAAAAAACGGGGACATTACAATTTATGATAATGTGTTGCTCCAAATTCAAGCGCAAGCCAACAAGGTTGCGGTGGAGGAAGCCCACTTACAAAAGCTTTTAGAGCATTAGGGAAATGCCCCTTGTATGGTTGCCAAAGTGCCTCCAGATCCTTTTGCTTCCCATGACTAGTCGTCAACGCAGCTGAAGTTCCTCAATGCGCCACTCTCAGACCCCGCAGTCCCAGGCTTCTTGTCGCCAATCTGGTGTTAGCAGAGACTTTCAAAGGCGGCGCTCCACCTCTCCGTCATATGGGGGCTCAACTTTTGGTTGGGGTACGGGAGGACGGGCCCTTCTACTAGTGGTGGTAGCAAGTGGCCAAATTAAGTGGTGATAGCGGCTAGCTCAACTCTTCCAAGTGGCTCCCGTGTTTGGCTTTGGAAATCTCTCCTTCCCGAAAGGACCAAGATAAAGACATAGAGGAGGCTGCAACTAAAGAAGGGTGGTTCCTCCCAAACGCTAACCCCAACCCCAACCCCACTGATGTAGGAGGTCGCAAGAATGATCGAGATCCTCTCATGCCACCCTCGGCCACCACTCCAGTTGATTAGTTGATTAGTGGCTTTCTATGTGATTGATTCAATGTCAAAACAAAATTATAATGAATAATTCTCCCATATTTGGGTTGTAGCTTATATTTATAGAATTGATAATTCAATATCAAATGTCAATTACAAAACATCAAATGCCAATGCAAGGATTTGCCTAAGGTCCCACCTGTGCACCTCAAGTTCCATGTGGGTCCACCTAGGAATAGTCCATAGTGAACCCAAAGCGTTTGACAAGAAAGACCCACATCAAACCTCAAGTACCCAAGCCAAACACTAGGAACCAAACCATATTTTTCCAACTCATTGATTGTTTCTAACCTAACTTCCTAAAATTAACTTCAATGTACACACATTGTTTGGTTGCCTTTGATGCTTATTTACACTATAAACCTACCCAAAGTTCATTATTCCAAAGGAGAAAACAGCATACTCATACATTTCCCCTCTCCTATTACACCACTTTAGATCAATGTTGTAATGCATGATTTTAGAGCATAATTTGAGCATACTTACTAGCCCAAGATCCAATCCAATGCTCTATTATGCAATACCCCACAATTCAAAGCCTCCTTGATTCAATTACATTCATTTTTTCCATCCTAGACTAAATCACACTTGCGGCTGTCTGGTCGACTAGATTGTGAGCGCATTTGAATTGGATTGTGAGTGCAATCGCGTCTCCCTATTTCCAAAATTCAAGTTCTGGCTTACCCAAGCCAATGATGCCAATATCTAGCCATTACCTATCAAAGTGGGGACCAAAAAGTTTAAATTATGGGTCTGCGGTTGTGTATATAAATACATCATCCTAGGACACTTTCACATAAGAATCAATGATTAATTAGAGACATACAAAAGCATCCCCTTTTGAAAGAATCAAGAATCAATCCTCATCTGTCAACATCAAGCTTTAACAACAATGAAGTAATTCACATCCATTGTTAAGGCACACTTCAAAGACATTTCTATCATCATCATTTATCAATTTGCATTGAGCTTCAGCCAAAATGAGTGATGAGTTCAACCACATTCATTACCACCCCACATCAGCATCCATTGCCACATTTTATCTCTTTGACTACTATTAACTCATGGAGCTTAACTAAAGCTTAAGGAAGGCCTAAACTTCAATTCTAGCATAGTAGGTCCCATAGTGCTCCTTAGCACCACCAAGTTTTCCTTGAAATATACATCAAGCAAACATGTTTTGCAGTAATTGAAGGTCTAATCCTACTTGGGGTGAAATTGCACCAATCTGGATGGAATCATGCTTATTTTAGAAGATCACTGTCATGAATTGTGCCACGATCATTCAGCTTCTCTGATTTCAATTGTCTCAGCTCTTTGACTCAAAATCTAGTTCCAAATCTCAATGTCACAATGTGACATCAGTCAAAGTCAACAACAATGATTCAATTCCAAGGTACACAACCTAATCCATCTTGTTTATATTTCAGCAAACCTAATCTCAATCTTAGTTGATTTATTTCAATTGGTTTACCATACTTAGCTCTTTATACATTCATATATTTTCTTTATCATGATTATGATTATCAAACATCAATATAATTGATCTATTTCAATACTTCAAAATGTTAGTTTTATTTTTATTTTTAAGCATTTTAGTATTTATCACAGATATCATTTGATATATAGCTGTCTCCAAGTACCCATCTCCAACCTTTTTTGAAAATGGCATACCAGTACCCATCCCCATCTCCTGTACCTATTTTAGTAACCGTATCCTAGAAACTATGCTTAAACACTAGCCTCTACTATTAGTGCCAACATTCAAAGCATGAATTGCATGGAATGCATCGGCCATTGGTCAAAGGATCTAGATGACTTAGAAATTGCACTATATCAATGGAGGAATCAAACCCATCAAATGCACACTATAAGCCCAACACAAGCACCTTTGATGGCTTGGAAAACAGAGACCATGAGCTTATAATGGTGAATGCCCAACATTAACAGTTAAGACAGAAGTCGTTAAATCATGCTACTTTTATGCTTAAATCTTTAAACTGATCAGGTCGTATGCTCTCATTTTCCCTTGAAAGAATAATTTTTTTAAGTCAGCTTGGCCCAAATAGCTTCCTATGTTAAAATAAAGACAGGAAGAAATTTCTTTATTCATCATATTTAGGACTAGTGCATATATGCAGGGAATCATGTTACCAAACTGGCAAAGACAATTGGATTTCAGATGTAACTAACCAGAAGTGCATTTGTGGAAGGCATAAAGTCAAAGTCCATAAAACATAATATTGTCAAGACAGTGTTGAAAATATCCCTATAATACAAAATATAGTCAAGATAGCTATAAAGTGAAAAATGCTTACTTGATGAGCAAGCGCCATGCCACTCAAGGCTGCAGCCTCTAAGCTTGACCCTAGCAGCCAATCTCCACAAATTCCAGCTCTTCCATGTGAATCAAATATGCATGGAATACCTGGAGTGTTTGTTGGAAGAGCTGCACCCCTGAGGAATAAGTAGATCAAGTTAACCATAAATTTTACAGTAATCAAGACTTTCTATGGTGTTCCATGTTCTAAGATGCATGAGAAAATAAAGCAAAGAAACATGAAGAGAGAGAAGATAACAGTCTTGACAGAATCTTCATTTAGCTTTAATGGAAAATTATGGCATTCTACATAACAATACAAACTGATCGAATGGAAAGCAAGCACAGTTGCAAATAGAGGATGCATTACTCATAAGAGATTGGCAATATTTAGTACATTACCAGAGTTGTAGTTGACTGTAAAATGGTCTTTGTAATGACCCCTCTTGTAATCCTAAAGCAATCTCGATCCCTTTAAACATTTCTTGTTTCACTTTATCTGCTCTAACATTTGGAATATTTTCCTTAGAAAAAAAAAACAAATAAATATTAGAAGTAGAAGCATAAGCATTGAAAATGCTTCACATAATAGTGAAATTACTGACAACAAAAGTGCAGACATGAATAATTCTGACAACCTGAGGAACTTTGTTCCTTTTCCCATAGGCAGCCGCGCTGAAAAAGGTCCAGCAATAAGGACCATGATTTTGTGAAGGGAATAGTTTCCTTGTGTTGTTTGCCATCCATGAAAGAGCATCAACTCCCTCAATGAAGGCTCCTTCAAATGGGATGTCTTCAAGACCTTTTGGAACAGGAAGTGGCTCATCAAACGCAGCAAGCAAGGCCCAGATAGAACTCAACTCCAGCCTCTACACAAGGAAAGTGTTTCCAGTGTGCAAAATCCTCAAAAAAAAGAGCCATGGTTGATGAACGATTTTTAAAAAGTATTGCAATAAGTCCATTCCTTGGCTAAACATTTCCAGGTAATGAGTTTCAAACAAAATGTCGATTAGAATAGACAAACTAATAGGAAAAACTTTACCTTCATTTGTTTTGCAAGGAGGGGTACCCCAGCTGATGCAAGCAACCGGTTGGCACATTTTCCTAGCAAAACATCAAAGTCCTTGATGTAAACGTTAGATTTAAGGTAGCATATAGGATCTTTATCATACAAGACATGTCTTATGAAATAATAACTCAACTAATTTGAAGAAGCATAAATGTGAATGTAAAGTCCAAAGACCAAAGAGTAACATGAACTATTGTGATTGACGTCATAGGGGAAATAAAGTTTGGTGCCAAATTTATAGCAATTTATCAAGACATTGTTGGGTAAGGGAGGAGAAAATGGGACCATTATTTCATTAATTTGTCTTGGCACACAAGTTGACAAGGCAAACTTAAATAATAAATTGCACATATAGTAGTTTATTTCATACATGGGTTGACCCATGTCTAGTGTCTCTTTCTTAGAGATTAAAATTGCAATTGAACAAAAATAAAATGGACATACCAACTTGCAAATTAATATTTTTTTAGATACATTGGGGCCGACCCCTTTATGAGTGCCCAAGGGTTAATATTAACAGCTGCATATAAATGTAAGAGTTCAAAATGAATATCTGTTTAAATACATAGGGGTTGACCCCTTTATGAGTGCCCAAGGGTTAATATTAAGAGTTGCAAATAAATGAAGGGGTGGCCTCTCTTGGCAATGAACATGTCTTTCCATGTGGTCGCCCTCGTTGGAGAAGATATGTGAAGAAATTGTACAGAGTTTTGAAGATAAGAAATTAGTGAATATATTCCTATTTTTAGAGCAGATCTGAAGTAATATAAATCGGTGCATTGGAGCAGATCTAAATCAAATTTATAGCAGATCTAAACGAAAGATCATGGCAGATTTATGAGTAGAGATATTGGATATTATATTGCAAATTTGTGAGCAGATATCAACATAGATTTTTTATGAAGTCGAGAAGATTTGTGAAGGAAATTTAATACTGGTCTAAGCAGGAGTTTCAAATAATTATCATACTATTCATTTGGAGGTTGGTTCCAACTTCCTCCCAACTGAGGAGATTGGAACATTGGTGCCTCTCATTAAAATAGATTGGTGTCTCTTGCTAGGTTGGTGTCTTCAGTGGGTCGGTTTCTATGAATCATCAAGAGGGATTCGTGTCTCCATGGGTTGGCACCCACGAAATTTTTAAGAAGGTTTTATACAAGCAATATTTTGCAATGATTATCTCCCGTGAGGCTTTCCAATTCCATGTAAAATCATGTGTCTCTTATTTGCATGGAGTTTTGCAATTGCTTCATTGTGATTATTAAATTTTAATTAGCTAAAGATTGTCTTCTCCTGATTCACCCCCCACTCTCAATATAAGTTTGTGCTCTTCAAATTGGTATCAAAGTTGGTTCCTTCGTAATATAGCTTAATCACTAGAAGGAAAACTGAAGAGCACTGTAATATCCAGAACGGATTTTCATGAAGAGATCAATGATTCAATCACTCTTCTCAATAGGATCATGGGTCTAAAGGAATCCAATGTTTTTGAACCTTGGATGTATAGATTCATCTCTCTGATTGTGGGGTCCAACCAGAAGATCTTTTGGGGTGAGATCATCAGTTGATGCCTTGTGTGAGCAGCTAGCTCATGTTCCTAACACCCTTACCTTTTACATGAATTCATACTTGGTATACATTGCGGCTTCTTTGGGAACTTTTTTTGGACTTTCAACCAAGGGTGATAGATTGTTGGTCCCAGTTTGGGAATATTATGAGCAGCTTACCTTTAGGCCAAGCAGGGTGCATTATAGAAGAGTGCAGGATGCCTTATTTGGACATTATATGTGCCTCTTTGACAAAACCCTTCCAAAGAGGCGAGTATCTGATGCAGCATGGAAGAAAGTGAATGAGTATGGGTGTCTGTTTCTTCAGTTTCCTACTTTCACCTACATGAGAGTTGGTTGTTTCCATCCTTAGACACTTCCCCGGCACCCCACTGATAGGATCATCCTCATGGAGCTCGCAAGGCAGCTCATGGTTGTCCAAGCATATCAATCTACATAACCTAGGGTTGGTATTTATTCACAGAATCCGCTCCAGATTGGGAGGTATGCCTTGGTCACTGTAACGAAAGCTAAGTGTATGGAGACCGAACTTCAGGAGATCACTCTCAAGAAGTTCAAGTTCAGAACACAAATTGATTACTGAGGGATGAATGACAAAATAAAGAGGAGTTTCACACACATTCATCGCCTCGAAGACATCTGGATTGACATGCGCACTGAAGTGGATATCAGGAAGATGGATTCTTGCAGATTGACCCTGAAACAGATTGTTGATTTCAATCTGACTCTGATTCCTGTGGGCGTGGAGGACGATGATAACATCCTTGATCTTGAGTACCATGAGCACCAAGTTGAGAGTCTACCTATTTCGCCTATTCTATGATCATCAAAAGAGAGAATATCTATTTGGGATAGATTTCAGCCTATCTTACCCAATACCAATGCATGGCTAAAGAGAAGGGGCATGAAAACTATCAAAATCAAACCTGGAAAAGATTTTGACACTGCTGGTCCAATTGGGCGCAAATCAGAGATTGTAGGTAAAGGGAAGGATGGTTCTTCAACATTAGCAGTTGTGGGGATACCTAAGCTCAAGATCAAAGGGGGTAAAGCCACGGCCAAATCACCTGAGGAAGATGTTGTAGCATAGGAAGAAGTGGTAGTACCAGAAAGAATACAGATTGAAGACAGTGAGGATGAGTTGCAGGAAGATCCTATTCCTGAGCTATCTCGTGCTTAAGACATAGAGGTAACTCCTGCGATTCCAGAATCAGCACCAGTACCTGATGAGGCTGCTATGTCTCCTCTTGACACTGATGTAGATTCTTTCTCCACGGTTCATGTTCCTCCAGTGGTTCTTCTAGTGAATGCATCTGTGATGCCTATTTCTTCAATTGTTCCTGCATTCGTCTCAGAGGAGCACTATGGCAGTTTGGAGAATGTGTTTGAAGTATATTCCTCTTTCCCCAACCTATCAAATGTACCTGTGACTCTTCTAGATACCTCAATTGCAAGCTTTGATCAATTCATGGTTGAAGCTTCACAGAGAAATCAAGCGTCAATGGCCATTCAGACTGAGGCACCATCCATTGTGACAATTATCATGCAATCAGGAGCAGTGTCTACCGTGGCTATCACCTCCACCTCTCAGGATGATTCCTTCACCTTAACTCCTTGGCTCAGCTCAATCACTCCGAAGAGGAAGAAACAGGAAGCCTTGCCTGAGGATTTTAACTTCAAAAAACTCAACAAGGTTAAACCTCCAATGAGCAAGAGGGCTAAACAATTTTGAAAGTTATGGTTGATAAGAACAAAGTGAAGTATATTGAGATTGCAGAACCTTTGGTAGACAAACCGCAGGATGACCTACAAACTTCTGATTATGGGTTCACAAGAGTGGAGCTTGGTAACCAAACACGGATTGGTTGCCAAAAGGATGCTCAAGATGCAGTGGTGTTACTTACTCAGAGTAATGATCAATTGTGGGCAAAGAAAATTCAGCTCAAAGAGGAAAATGCTCGCTTGCTTGAGACAATTCAGAAGATGACCAATTCTTCACAGCAAGATGATCCAATTGCTTGTTCTCTTCCAGAAGAATCAATCTAGTATGCTGAGAAAATTGGGCATAAAGCCAAGACAATAGATGATTGGGCCAGCCAGATAGAGTCTTAGGGTATACAGGCAATCAGAAATGTCTTCAGAGTGTTGAGACACGTCAAGGAAGTCGCAGCCAAGTTAAATGAACTCCTTACATCATTCAATCAAGATTTAAAAGTCCTAGATGAGGATTTGAGCATCGAGAATAAGATACCAGAAACCAATTTGGATGCACTATGTACATATGTTATCATTTCCTCTCCGTAGATGTTCTACGAGTACTAGGAATTTATGATCAACAAGAGACAGGTGATCATATGACTTGTAACAGATGTGCAGGCAGGTATGTGTACATGCAAGGAAAAGGAATGCATGATCAGTAAAGGATTTGAGGAGGTGGTATGCAAGGTAGTGATTGAAAACAACGAGCTGATTTCAGAGGATATTGTTATATCGAAGCTCGCAAAAGTGATTTGCCTGAAGCTTGGAGCGGATGACTTTCGTCTCACTTCCATGAACAAGTCAAAAAGCTTCATGGTTTCATTAGATCGTCTTCAGGTTAACATTGAAGGGTGCAGCAAGGTTATTTCCAGGAATGCAAGTACATTCCTCAAAACGATTGTCGTTGCACGATATACGGGAGCACCAGACCCCGGAACTGTGCATGAGTCCATTAGCACGTTTGAAGCCTTCATTGATGACCTCTCAAGATGATCCATAAGTGTCGCGGACACTTAACCATTTTCCCATGCTTTCTAGGTAGTTGTAGTTTTGTTGACAGCTTACATGTAGTTGAAAAGAAAGTTGTAATTACAGGGGGACTTTCACCTGTAAAGTGATTGAATGTAATCCAATTGCAGGTCAAGTTAGTTAGGACCTACAGTTTGAATAAGTCAAAGTTAGTTTAGGAAATAGTCAAAGTTGTTAGGGTTTCCCCTTCTTTCTCCATCTTGTTTTCCCATTCCTTGCCTATATAAAGGAGTGGCTTCATTGTAAATAATCATCTTTTGTCTATGCAAGTAGGCTATACAAAAATTGCTTGTAAAGTAGAGACTTTATGTTTCATTCTACAAAATTTCCAAGTGAATAATAAAGAAGCAAGTTTCCCCAAACTTTGTGTTGTGAGGCTTGAGAGTGATTTGTGTATTCTTATGTTGCATGAGTTATTCTATCTTAGATTCACTAAGTGGTTTACTTTCATAAATCTTTTGAGGATTCGATTTTAGTTTTTGGAGACTTTGTGTTGCAAAAGAGCAAGTCGATATAGTTGATAGTGGCTTCAAATACTTAAGGCTGAAAGACTTTGTGATTCAGTGTTAAGTAATTTCATAGAATTTAGTGAGTATTTGGTAAAAGACTTTGAGCTTTACCGTTTACTCAAGTTATTAAATCATCATTCGGGATAAGTGAAGAAGACTTTGGGTTTTCGCAACTGTTCCACACAGTTTAAAGTACATTGGTGTCTTATATGTTGTTCTTATGTCAACTCACAAGTCATCGTTATTATCGTAGCGACAGGTACTTTTTGATTAAGTTTTAGTGTTGTTCGGAAGTTGTTTGTAAAATCATTCCTGAAAAAAGAGGAATAGATTAAGAGAACCGCCCTATTTTATAATTTCTAGTTAAGTCCTTGTTGGAGCCACCTACGGTAAGAAGGCAGCCTCCACTATTGTTGAGAGGAGAGAGTAATCTCACTTGACATTGCCTAAAGTTACAGCTTTGTAAGTAGTGGTCACAGTGTCTTACAAAACTTTTAGCCAACAGGTGATATTATTTTTGGAGGAAGCGGTGATAAGATGTGTCAAGAGCTTTCCATGGACATGCAGAAGGATTTCTAAATGTTTATTCTTGGCGAGTTGTCTTTCTTCCTTGGACTGCAATAATTTTAATCAAATAAGAGGATGTTTATTTCACAAACCAAGTATATTAAAGAGATGTTGAAGAAATTCAGGATGGAGGGTTGCAATCCAATGAGTACACCCATGGTTATACGATGCAAATTGAGTAAGGATGATGAATCCCTTGAGGCTAATCAAACTCTTTATAGTTCAATGATTTGGAGTTAATTATATGTAACAACTACTAGGCCTGACATTACACAAATAGTTGGTTTGGTGGCACAGTTCAAGGCAGCACCAAAAAAAATCATGTTCAAGCAGTTAAGAGAATACTCCAATATTTAAAAGTCACTATGGACTTTGGGTTGTTGTAATCAAGAGGTGAGGATTTCACCCTAACAGCATATACGGATGCAGATTGGGTCAGCAACATTCTTTCTTAGAAACAGTCAGGTCTCTTGGTTGAATAAGAAACGGGCCTCAGTTTCATTATCCATAGCAGAAGTGGGGTATATAGCAATGAACTCTTGTTGCACTCAGGTCCTTTGGATGAAGCAAACTTTGGAGGATATGAAAGTTTAATTTGATCATCCCATTTCCATATTCTGTAATAATACGAGAGCAACAAATATTTTGAAGAATTTGGTTAAGCACTCCAAGACAAAGCACATTCCAATCAAATATCATTTCTTTAAAGAGCAGTTGGTTGATCAGCAAGTGAAGTTGGAGTATATTGCTACACACGAACAAATTGCCGATATTTTCACAAAGCCACTTCCTAAGGAGACTTTTGAGTACCTCAGCAGAAATTGGGTGTGATATCACTCTCATCTAGTCACTAAAGAGATATGTTATTCAAGGGGAGCTCATCACTGCACTATCTTACAACTCTGAGGTTTCCTTTTCCATTGAAGTCAAAGGGGAGAAATAGAGAAAGGGGAAGCAGTAAAGTAAGGAGGAGCAATAGATAGGAAGAGTATTATGTTTTTAATTCACAAATCATTTCTTTAGAAAGTTGCTATCAATGCAAAAGGGGAGATTGGTGAATTATTGACATTGATGTCAAAGGGGAAGTAAAGTTTTGTGCCAAATTTATGGCACTATTATCAAGACACCGTTGAGCAAGGAAGGAAAATGGAACCGTTATTTAGTCAATTTGTCTTGGCCCCCAAGTTGAGGAGGCAAATACAAATATTATATTGAAAAGATAATTGTTTATTTCCTACATGGGCCAACCCATGTGGCTCTTTCATAAAGATTAAAATTGCAATTAAATAAAATTAGAATGGGTTAACCCCCCATAAGAGTAGCTCCCAAACTTGCAAATTAATGTGTTTAAATACATAGGAGCCAACCCCTTTATAAGCACCGAAGGGTTAATATTAAGAGTTGCATATAAATGACAAAGCGTCCTCTCTTGGAAATGAACATGTCTTTACATGTGGCCGCCCTCTTTGGAGAAGATATAAGAACTTGTGAAGAGTTTCAAAGGTAAAAAACTATTGAATATCTTTCTATTTTTAGAGCAGATCTAAATGAATAAAAATCAGAATTTTGGAGCAGACAAGCTTATAGCAGATCTAAAGCAAGATCGTGGCATGGAAAAAAATCAAGAATCGAACTGCTTCAACATGAGCATGGATAATGCTTTTACAAGTCCAAGCAAGAATATTCCAAAAGAATCATTTTAGATGATAATGAACATATGTACCAGCTCTTGGGCTATGTTGAACTACAATTCATGTGCTGTGAGTTTTAACCACACAAATTCATTGCCCCTAATTAATATTTAAAGAAAGTGATGTCTAGGTCTGAGAAAAGCTTTGGGAAAGACAAACCTGTAAAAACAATTGTGAATGATGACTTCCACAATGAAAGAAAAAGAAAAATATTCAGTCTGAAACATTGGGAAAGGAAAATCAAGATCCATTCAGAAATTATTTCCCACACTGATTCCAGTTTTCTCAATGTGGATGGTCCTGAAACAGGCATCCTCCTAGTTTGTCTTCTGCTAGTGCTTTCTATTTGTTTTTTACACATAAGAATGGTTGAATTTTATAGCTATCTCTAAATACTTGGGGTATAATATCACACTTATAAGAACACTAATTTAAACAACAATGGCTGATACATTCTATAACTATTGCATTAAAATTTATAGCGAGAAGCTTTTCAACTTTTGTCATTATTTGCTAAACATTTTTATAATTGTATGAACACAATTAACATAAACAAATCTTTACTTGTAAAAACTCCAAGATTAGGAACTGCAATACCAAAACAAAACCAAAAACAATAAAGAAAATGGATATTGAGGAATAAACAAAGAAACAAGTAGAATTACCATTATGTGCTATAACAATCGTGTCAAATGCCCCCTGAGGTTTTGTGTTTTCAGTAAGATGCCACATCCCATTAAACGGTTCCAATCTACTTATCCAACAAGGCCGGACAACATTGACCAAATGACTCTGCAATTGGATTGTTTTCTTCATATCAATGAAAATAACATCTAAAGTCAAAATAACATATCTGCTCCTAATTTCTTTAGGTTCTTTATATAAAGGAAAACCAAAAGCATAAACCATACAAAGTTCTTTTACCAGAAGTATAAATCTCAAACTTTCACTATATTATTTAATTTTGAAAGTGCTCATATATTACTAGAATCCATGTTCAATCAGTTTTCATTACTCAAACAAAGATCCACTTGAGATTTCAGTCCATTTAAAAGTGATGCACGAGTGTTACATTGAACTCATATGATCCCTTAACATAGTCAGAACATTGTAGATGTTTTATATATAACAGATTCTATTACACTACCATTAATAAACATAAATGAACAAAAGTGTACACACTTTTGAACATAATAACCTCCATGTATTCCAATCTAATCTTAAAGTTCATTAACTCTTGCACACATAAATCATCTTAACAAATCTTGCAAACCAATCAAGAATCAGCCAGAATGAGCATACCTGGCAGATCTAAAGGGTGCAAAGGAATGCAGTATCCCAACAAACAACCATACCAGAGCATGAAGGTAAACGAGAATATGAGAAACCATTCAAAGGAGTTCACATCACAGGCACAAATGGTGGGAGGTCCAATAGGAAAGAAGGCGAATATAAAGCAACATAAGATAGATCAAAAAAATTGATTATCAAAGGCATAATGGGCTTACAAGAGACTTCCCAAAATATAAATTACTGTGAAAGCCACAATTGTTAAGGAGGATTGCAAAAATAAGAGAAGAGAGTAGTGTCGTGACTTTTTACACATCGTCCCATTGCAAATAGGGAACCCCTGTTTTTTAGTCGCTTGGCCCTTTTGGCTTTCGATCTTGGTAGTTTTTGGCTCAATCCCCTAAGGTTCCTCGAGTTTCAAGTGAGTTTCAGTGAAATTGGCTAAGTCTAGAAGAGAATTGTTGTCTGCCTTTGGTCCCTAGAATGGAAACTTTGTGAAAAGCAGTGAATCAGGTCAAGTGTGAATAAGGACTGATCTTTCTGAAGAATGCCAATGAAATTTTGAACATTTTGACATACTATCTATTAGAAATTTCTTATTTTAGTATGTCTATTTTTAGTAAGCCCCACAGTGTCCCAATTTTCCCTAGTTTTGCATTTACACGAAATTACTATTTATAGTAAGTCTATTTTTGGCAGATCAGATGAACACTGGCAGAAGCAAGAGCAGAGAAGTGTTTGGATCTGAATCTGGAAAGTGGAAAAAGTCAAGCAGTTGGGTGAAAATTGTTAAGCATTTCCTTAAAAAGCAATCCAAAAAGGCACTAGAAAGATTCCTGAAAAGGTGAAAAAGTATGGAATTTCACTAAGTCTAAAGAATTCAGAATCACCAACGTCCAAGTTGGAAGGAAAATCAGCATAAACATGAAAATGATCAAGTATTGATCCAAGATCAAAATGGGCATGAAGATGACGAAAATGACTAAGTTCCCAGAAATTCCATGTCACTCTAGTTTGATCCAAATGTGGACTTAATAATGCATCGGTGTGGATTGGCTTTGAGGTCATGCCATCCTTTGTGGGATGGGTATTCACCATCTTCAGTAGATGGAATTAGTAGCTACAAGTTGGTGGGGGGCTACTCGCAGGGTCATCACATCCATGGCAGGCTAGCAGAGGATGGATTGCATATCCATGGAGGACTGACAGGGTGTAGAATGGGATTCAATGTAGTAGGTGCTACTAGATATTCTTACCTCCTTATGATGGATGGATGTGAGTTTCATTTATACTGGGATCCAGGTGGTAACAGGGTTAGTACTGCAGGTTGGATGGGTCCCATTGGATTGCTTCGCCACTTCTGGTATGGTGACGTTTTGATCGTATTAGCGCAGCAGAGGTCTGAGGTTATTTTTCTTAGAAGACTTCTATTCAAGATTTGGGATCCAGCTTCTTCAGTGTGCTATGTGGTCCTACGCGTGCATCAGGGTTCCAGTCTGGGTTCACTGGGGAGTATTGCAGTGTGTACATGGTGTGGATTACTAGCAGTCTTGCCTTTGTTCCTCATGTGCATGATTTGTTTAAGATGCACAGGTTCAGTGCGCAAAGATTGACAGTTGGGTTGTTCATTTGTGTCGTTGGGCTTATATTGGTGCTACAGGAATTGGTTGGAGATGTGTGGGACATTACTCAGTTCTTCTTTTGGACTTCTGGATGTCTGGATATCTCACCTGTAAACAACTCATGTCTCTCCTCATATCTTCCCTATGAAGAGAACCTATTGAACAAAGACACCAAGTAGTTTGTTGCTTTATCGACAGTTGCAGGATCTAAAAGCAACGCATTTAATCTTTCCAGTGTTTGCCTTTGTTTCTCCATATCCTTAACTAAGGCATTTGTTTGCTTTCTTAACTCGGATAAACTGTCTAATTGGTTCCCATGTTTTCCATATTTCCTGTATTTGTCCATGACTGCAATTAAAGCAAGAGTGTTGATCACTCAAGTCAAACAAGTAAGCCCAGTAAATTCCACCCCACAAGATGGCAGGAAACCCCTTTGATAACACTGTAAAGAGCCTGCCTGGCTCTAACCCTCAATTTGACTACAAGAAATTCTAAAATTCTGGAATTTGATTTCTTTTTAATTTTTCTAGCAATACATATATAGTTTTTTGGTATTCTTTTTCCACATAACATAATTGCATTACAAGAAACCATTAAATTTGAAATTACTTTTGCAAATCATAGATCACACTAAGTAAATTGGAATGCAACATACTCAAATTGTATCAAGCAAATTACAATGATAAAAAACTTGTATTTATTTTCCCCCGCTGAAAAGACTGGCCACAGTTGATGGAAGCCAAAGTGACGGTTTCCAGCTTGTCCCAAATGCATACAAATTTGGCCGCAAGTCCTAGATGATGACGTTTTTTTTTCCTTTTCACAATCAAAAGAACACCAACCGCATTGAATTTCTTCCCTCTCCTTCAATGGCGTCTGATGAGCATAATTCTAAACCACACAATTCGTTGGCATAAGAATCCAACTCAAAGTGCTGAATCAAACAAAGAATTTACAATTCTTTGCAAGTAAACTCCAAACCCTTGTCTCCACAGTTCGAACCAAAACATCAAATAAATAATTCAGCATAATGGATTCGATTTCATCCAAGAAGCCTTTATAATGTCTTCATAACAAATCGAACCCTATCTTCTCCAAGACACTTTTCACTTACATAAAGACTATGCTTTATGTGCACACTTGAAATATAATAAACTATTATATTTCTTTCCACTTTAATGATGAAAAATAACCCTTTCATTAAAATAACAATATTCTGACACATAGGGTCCCTATTTTATGAGCTCAGGATTTAAAACTTCTCAACCCGATTCCAACGAGCTATATCACTAAGATGCCCAAAATACAATCTCAATAAAAATAGCAACCTTAGCCGATTTAATTAAATAATAATCATAATTCACTTGTCTTGCGAAAACGACTGAGGAAGCATCAAAATCAAAATCCGACAGCACAGGAGTGATCCTGATGATGAAAGATGATGAATGAACCTGATGGGGTGACTTACTAAAAATAGACGCTCCCTCCAAGAATCTTGGAGTCCAAACCAGAAGCCAGAAATAAAATCTGAAAGCATCATATAACTCCTCTAAATCATCTAAGCTCAGTGAAAACAACTGTTGACTTACTATAAATAGTAAGTCCCTCAAAACGGGGCCACAACCCACAACAAGGTCCTCTAATCACCAGTATTAGCCTATTAGGACCCAATGATAGGCTATGTTTACCCGTTGGGGTAACTTAGTTAATTACAGAACTCAACATACAGAGCATGATAGATATGAAGCAAATGACAAGTATTATATTCATTCAAAACAAGTGATTACAACATAGTTTGTACATGATCCTTTACCCGAAGGTAAGACGAGTATATAAAGGTCCAAAGGGACGCGACGGTTCACACCTGTGCGCAACTCCCTAACCGCCAGACGCTAACTAATTCCACACGAAACATAATTACGTATTATCCCGACAACAGGCTAAATCCACTAACTCCAATGCTCGCTCAAAATGGGGACATTACACTGCACGAAGCTATCAAGAAGGCTAGGGATATGGATTTTGGGTCTACTAAAAGCAAATCTTTTCCTAAAGAACCCCAAATTACTAAAGACAATTCCAATCCTCCCAACAAAGAAGTAAGTTCCCGTCCCAATCTAGACTTCAAAACTCGCCAAGAACTCAGAAGACAGAAATTATGTTTCACTTGCAAAGAACCTTGGGTTCCAAGACACCGATGCAAGGGAAAGGGACAAATTCATTACATCAAGGTAAGGCCTAGTGACGATGAAGGAGATGCAACCAGTGATACTGATTCAGAAGATAAGCCACCCCAGGAACCAAAAGAAGAATGTACATTGGCCAACTTAGAGGGACCCACCTCTGGCACATTTCAAATTCAAGGACAAATCAAGGGAGAAACATAAAAGTAATCATAGACAGCGGCTCTTCACACAACTTCAATCAATCTTGGATCCAGCAGCATGATCTACCCAAACTCCTATGCAACTCCATCAAGATCAAGTTGGCGAATGGAGGAATTGTGTTCTGCAACACTATAATACTCCCCTACAAACTACAGTTTGGTGACTACACACTCGACTCAATTTCACGTTTTGGAATTGGGAAATACAGACCTCATATTGGGATTACCATGGATGAAGGACATTGGACCCTTCAAGCAAGACATGAATCAGCAAACCATTACTTTCAAGGAAGGAAGAAGGAAACACATCCTTTACAGACTCCATGCAATCATCCCCCCTACAAACAAACAGGCACAACCCCACAAAATCAAGAGATCCCTACAACACTCACAAAGCGAGGTTAGGTCAATGATGGAAATAATCTTTAAAAGTGATGGGACACCCCGTATCTGCATCAATTGCAAGAAGAAACCCATAAGAGCAAAAAAATCAAATGCTTGTGAGCAAGCATTTTTGAAGGAGGGTGGATTGTGATATCCCATTATTTTGATCAAAAAAACATAAAATGTAAAGAAAAAGGCAAGGGAAATAAACATACCTTGTCATGTATATATCTCCTGCATAGTAGTTAATTGTCATCATTTGTATGTGCATTCCTAGAAGCATTCCATAATGCACTCATTCATGATGTATCACCACATACATGTGCATCCATACATATACGTACATACCCATGGATATACATATATAAAATGCATGCATACTCACTTACACATGCATGTACACATGCACATACATACAATAATATCCCCGATATGGAGCCAAGGGATTAATAAGGGTATAAAATGATTAATTAATTAAGAGGCCAAAAAGCTAAAGTCCCAGCAAATATTATTTTAATTATTCATTATAGGGCCACACCTTAAGTTCCTATTTTTCAGTCATGGGCGTGGGGCCATTTTTTAATTGGTATTCGACTTATCTATTAAGTTATCTCAGCCAGCTCAGTAGTTTTTTGTGACATGGAGTGTGGGGGAGAATTTAGCAATTGTCATCCATTGGCGTTTATTATTGGAAGAAAGCAAAAATCTGCTTTCTTAAATCACTGAGGTCTTTATTTGGAGAATCCAATGAGGAAGAAGGCATTCTATGCTTTTGGTTATCTTATTAAAGCTCTCTGCAACTCAATCAGGACAAGACCCCTGAAGCCTCTATGTTGGACGCAAACCCAGAACAGATTATTCACACACAGTTACATTTCTGCCATTCATATCAAGGAAGGAGAAGGCGCCATTAGCAGTATACAGCAGCAGCACGTCCAGGTTCATACGCCATGATTAATAGGGGTATAAAATGATTAATTAAATAAGAGGCCAAAAAGCTAAAGTCCCAGCAAATATTATTTTAATTATTCATTATGGGCCCACACCTTAAGTTCCTATTTTTTAGTCATAGACGTGGGGCCACTTTAATGAATAATTAAAATAATATTTGTTGGGACTTTAGCTTTCTGGCCTCTTATTTCATTAATCATTTCATACCCTTCTTAATCCCTTGGCTCCATATCGGGGACATTACACACATACACACACATGCATAAACATAAATGCATACATGCACATATACATGGCCACATCATACATGAGCACATCCATGTTGAGAGCATTGATATATGCATATATACATACATGCTATAATGTTCTATCATCCAAACATCCTATCATGTATGGATATATCCATACAGCATTATATTTCAATATCATATTCAGAGATATAAGAATGGCATCATTATGATCCTAGATCAGGTGTCATTGTCGATCTATGGATAATCAATAGTTCATGATTACTATGGTTACTCATAATAATCATGAATGATTATTATGAGTAATGAGAATGTCCAAAGATGGTTACTTATCCTCCATCGATACTTGGCTGTAATATTCATTGCATGCAATTAATCACTAATCATATTGTTATTGATAAAAACATGGCGGCTCATGATAGCCAATCTAATCACATCTTGTTTACCATTAATTATGGTGGTAAGAATTAACAAAGGTGGCAGCGGTTCATCATGCCCCTTCAGCAATTAAAAATAACCAAAGCCGGTCATCTATGAGAAGTGTCTATGAGAATTGATTTTATAAAACAAAGTCCCTTGTGGATATCACTCGAGCAGAGCAAACGGTTGTTGGTGCAACCTTCAATACTGTGCAAGCATTATTATTGTTATATATCAGAGACGGCACCAGACAAGAGCATATAACACTATCGCTACATCAAAGACGGCTCCAGAATTGCAGATGCATAATTCATATCAAGAATATCAGAGACGGCACTTTCTGTCATTTGATTATCCTGTCATTGCAGTATATATATTATTGTTTATCAGAGACGGCTCGCAGGGTATGTGCATATTCCATATTGTTAAATCAGAGACTGCTATATATATATATATATATATATATATATATATTGAGATTCGAACTGCTAAGTACCTATTGCAGTCACAGCCTTCTTAGATTCATTGTATTCCATTGTGGCATTGGAATTACAGTTGTATATATATTTATAAACTTCGTCTTCATTTCATTATTCATTGTTCATTGCATATTAGTATTGCATCATAAGACATTGTTCACTTCCAATATCATTACACCTGCACATTACATCTGTTCTTGCTTCATAATTCATTAGTGTATCTTAACTATTTTAGCATTTAGAATTACCAGTCATATGTACATTTCATTGATCAGAATTCATAATTCATTAGCCTTAATCATATAATTGCATTAGTTCACGTAGTGTCCAAGAAACATAAATAGAGGACATTACAAGATATCCCAAAAGTACATCTTTCCTTATAATATCAACTCCACCCTTGACAAAAATGTCAGACAATTCAGCTCATCATGCTCAGTTGTCCCGTGTATCATACACTTTTCTAGTGATGCAAGTTCAGACAAACTCCACGGATGTAATTGTGCATTCAAACCCGTGACTTGGAATACTTCCCATGACCTATCATGGTTTGAACTCATTGCAAGCACTTAACTTCAATTGGGAATGTTCATTTGGATTGCGCCAGAATTGAGTATTTGAATGAATGTTAGCAATATGAAAATCATCCAGCACCCTTAGGAGATTGCACCCTCCTTTGCGTTGTTGTTTAAGTTGGCGAAGTACGGACTGGTTTAGTTTTACCTCACCATCAATAGTCTCTTGCATTGTTAGATTTAAAAATAGAGATAGCTTAGATTCCTAAATCCATTCATTTTTGCACTTTGTTTCATTAGAAGTAGTTGAAGAGCTCAAATTGTCAAATCATTTGCATAGAGAAAGATGATATCCATGAATGAATAGCGTAAGTTCCCGCATAGTTACTAGCAAATGACATCACACTAACTTAGTTATGTCCAACACAAAGTCACTAGTTCATAGTGTAAACCTTGGGTTTGCCTTGTTTGATCACACAATTGCCATTTTGTTTAGCATATGAGGTTTCCTTGTTCAATATAGGATAGGATACTTGATATTTTATTCTGTGTTGGACTGGTCACAAAACTCACATCAACAAAATGCAGCATAAAAATAACAATATAAAATAAACAAGTAAAACCCGGCTGAGTTTTTTAATCTCAAAAAAAACAAATATCTCGGTGGTCATCTATATAAAAGGATATAACCAATGTATTTGATTTCCTTAACCTGTCAATGGTGACCTTTGGAAGTTGTCAAAGGAAGTAACAAATGTGATTATGGGAGTTCAAGAGTTATATCATCTGAACAAGTGAAATATTTTTGGTGAAGGTTCTAAGTTGATTGTGTATAGTGGTTAAAGTGGTCTGTGGGATTGCATTGGAGTCCCGCGGTAGAATATTTAAAGTTTGCAGTTGAGTCAATAAATACAAATGCTCAGGGGATCAACATTATCAAGCAATAAAATATGAAGGGTAAGTTTGGAACTAAACCCTTGAATATTTAGCTTTCTATTTACTATATTATTGACCGAAAAACTTTATTTTTTTTTGGTTTCCCAGATCATTGTTTACTAGTTGCTTAATATGGGTAAGAGCATGTAATAAGAATTGCTTTGTTACGGGATGATGAAAATGGAGATAAGTGGCTGCATTATCCCCTTTCTGAAATAAGAATTAATAATAAATGAACAACAATAATAATTAAATAAATAACAATTATTAAAATATAAAACATTGCTAATACAAAAAGATTTACATTCCAAGATTTGGATAACTCCATCTGTAACCATTCCGGTAAAGACTATACTACATCGAGATAATTGTGAAAGTACATTATCGAGAATGGATATAATTAAACAGGAGATAAGAGATATATATGCAATACGAATATCAAATAGTTCTCTAAAGATTATTAGATCTATCACAAGTGTTTAAATATATTGATTTAATTTTCTTAAAAATGCTTTAAGGCATAAGCACCACTAAGAATCAACAGAAATTAATATATTATTATTGAACTTCGCAGTAATGATAGGAACCATTAAACAACGTGGGACTATTTCTATCATATTCAATTACTTAAAATGCAAATTTCCTTATTCTACTCTGTGCAGAAAACTTGGTTGTTGATCTTCAAGCCCAAGCAAAATGAAAAGTCAATCTTCAACGCTTTTGGAATAGCTCACAAACAATCTTAGAGCATTCAACAATCACCTGTCAACACTGCTTGAGCAATGGCAACCAAACAAGAAAGTTTAGCAATGGAGGCAAGAAGTTTTCTTTTTCATTCACAAATGCACAAATGACATATAAAAAAACCTTTTTGGACTTTTAGTGGTCACTTTTAGGGTTGGAGGGTCGAAAGACCTAATTTGGCAAAAAAAAAAATTGAAAATGTCAAAAAAAGTGTTTTTGGACCAAATTCACTCAAAATTCTGCAAAATTCCGTCCGAGTTCCTCCGTTGGAAACCAATTCGCCCAAAATTCTTCTAAATTCCGCCCGGGTTCGTCTACGAGATTTCCTTGCGAATTTTAGTCTTTGTGGCAAAATTAGTAGCAAATCTGCTAAGGACCGGACATTTGACCGAACCAAACCAGAATTCGCCAGGTCCAGGAGCGAATCTGATAACGTAGCATATATATATATATATATATATATATTCGTAATATATAGTTGGTCTATTCCTTGTTCACTCACTAATTACCATTAAAAGGATAGGGAGATTGTGAAGGGAGAGGCGGAGTAATTCGGTCACATGATAGAAGGGTCCCAAGATGGATAAGAACCTTGAGGGAGCCCGTTTGTAGATTGTTTATGCACTTGAGCATAGTAATTCTATCATCCTTCTTAAGGTTATTGATCAGAAGCGAAATAAGAAATTAGGGCTTAAGTATGAAGTAGTAATTATTTCTTAACTTAATATGATTTAAATGCATAGTGATGTATGTTAATCATTAGAAATGGGCAGCTGCCCAATAGAAAACATTACAAAGATTAAGTAAATTGCCATTTCCAAGCGCAACAACTCTAGTTGGGTATTTTAGGGCAAATTAAGAAAGGTCCTAGTTGGGGACATTACAGTGGCGCCCAAATTTGATTTACATGGTATCTTCTATCAAAGAGCCAAGACAGAAACAAAAATGAAAAGTATAAACTCTAAAAATGGAAACATGGAAATTTCTTGCTGTATAACTGTAACCTTTGGCTTGTTCTCTTCTTTGCAAGCAGAACCACCAAAAATGTCTAATGTAGATGCTTGAAAATGGAGACAAATGATGAATATGCTGATATTAGCAAGTGGACCGGCAACGAACTACACAATGTGCTGAAGCCATGAAATATAAAAATTGAAACGCAGAGATTTCCTTTAGCGTGACTGTAACCTTTGGCTTGTCCTCTTCTTTGTAAGAAAAACCAACAAACACATCTATTATAGATGCTTGAGAATGGAGGCAAATGATGAATGTGCTGATTAACCTGCAACAAACTGCACAATGCACTGAAAACCTACTAAAAATCCCAGTTGTTTATGACTGTAACAGTCGACAAAATAGCAAATGCAAAGAGAAAGGCTGAAGCTGAATGCATAAAATGAAATTGACAAGGCATACAGAGTATAGACATAAACCTAACTTTTTAGATGTTTAGAGGACTTGTCGGGCCAACAAGAAGCATTCAAGTTTTTTAGTTTTCCAAAAGAGCCTTGTTTTGTTTGACTGCAAAAAAATGTTTGGCTGTGGGCGAATTTAGGATGTCCCTGAGATGGATGGGTTTTTAAGTTTTGAAAAAAATGTTACAAAATCTAAAGTAATCATTGCTTATAGGATGTCAAACCTTAGTTTTGTAATTAGTAGTAAAACTGTTGCTTGAATAAAGTCTAAACCTCCAAGCAAAGAAAATTTCCTAGAGTGACAGCTTCCTGTTGAATGGACTGGGCTAAAACATGATGACAAAAATATTGCAGAATAAGCTTCTGAAGTTGCATCACTTGCCTAAGGTGTCTCTCTTTCTTATTGCGCATATAAGACAAATTGTCAAATAGAAAATTGGATCAATCCCCTTAATGGAATGCCTTGGATGTGACAAACCCTCAATAAGAAGTTCAAATCGCATCAAAGTTATGATTTTATACAGGTGCATATGACCACCAGATCCATTTCCAATTGCTATGATATTTAAAAGAAATTCTTTTCTGGAGAATAAGTGGCATAACTTACTTCTATTCTTTGATTCAAGACCTAACCTTTGATAAATGCCACTACCTTCTGTGGAAAACTGTATAACCTGCAAGATGTCTGTTAACAGTTGTCGTCGGTTCAGAATGATCACCTTTACAACTCATTTATCCATAAACTATGAAGGTTATACCGTACAATAGTCATCAACATACAGAACTAAGTAATGCACTCTTTCCATATAAACTGCACTTGAAAGGAAAATGAGAGCAAACAACTTTACAAGTGAAAACAAAAGGATTTTCACCCTGGAGAACACAAATTCCAAGAGAAAGCTCCAGAAAAAGTGAGGCAATAACCCCTTATCCACTATCTCCAACAACAACAATATTAGTCCTCTTGGGCAGCCTGAAAATAACTATGTTCAGTCACCAAGATCACTTGCAACAGCTCTCTAATGCTCCCTCATAGTTTTGTTCAACTGGGTTTTGAATAAAATGTACTTGTTCACTTAGAAGTTAGAACACATGAATCCTCTTCAAAGTCCCTTTAATTCCCTCCTCTATTGCCAAAAACACATCTTCAATGTGTATTTATGCTTTAGCAAACTGGAGCAAAAATTGAAAGGACACCAAGAAGTCAAAATGTACGAAATTCAAAACGCCATAATATTCTTTTGGACACTTAATGGAACCATCATTTGTTGCAGACTGAAGTCTATATAGGCCCCTCAATGGTTGCATAAGTGACGCCTGTTGGTACCCACAATTTTACACTATTGCCAAAAAATACTCAGAGTTCCACACAAAACACCTATTTTCTCTACAAAAGTGCACTACAAGCTGTGTTCCACTTTGTCATGGATCCACGGTGTGACTAACTCCTTTTTTTATCCATTTTCTGATCAAACAAGACCAAGTAAAATATGATGATAAAACAATCTCCATCTTCATTAAAGAAGTGAATTACCTCAGCTGAAGATGCTGCATTCATGTCCCATGAGAGTCTTCCATTCCTTCTTGCTCTAGAGTCTAAATAGCTCCATTATAGACCTTATTTATAAAACAAAAAGGCTCCATATACATTTCACACTTTTATTACTGGAAACAGCAAGAGATCACTAACTCCCAGTTCATCAATCTTCTAAGAGTGCATACAAAATGTCATGTCACTGGTTTCTACACCTTACACACTTTCTTAAGAATTCCAGATATAATCTGAAAATACAAAGCAATACAAATCTGGGGCTACACAAGATGGAATCTAGGACAGAGTTGATTTCAAAAAAATTAATCTACCAGACAAATTTCAATATTGAGAATTTCCTCCATTTAATTTTCTGTGCATCAATCAAAGTTCATCAAATTACTTCAGTAAAGCATGTAGATCCACAAGAATAATATGCAACCAGATATAAAACAAAATCTCAGGACAACTAAAAGGCCTCTTTAAGGATGTCATCTCCATCAAAAATTTATAGCATCTGCAAACAACTGCTGGATCACTGATTAATATTCGCAAATCTTTACTCCTTTTTGACAATCAAGACAATTAATATTGTTAATCCATTTTTAATTTGCAGCTCTTTGGATGAAGTCATAGCTTACTAGCAAACCTATTCAAGTGACAACAACATTTAATTATAACCTAAGCAAGTCATATGTAGGCATAAAAGCTAACAAAGATGAAATTCGTGCACTTGTGAAAGCTCCCTACAAGATTAAAGAAAGCATATATGAGTGAAGGATGGGCTTAATCTGCACTCAATGTTGATGATCCTCAAAGTTAGCAATTGAAGTAAAAATTGAACTCAAACAAACAAAAAATTTAGCTCTGAAGCTAGAACTAATAAATCAAGCTTCTTTCGTAATGTGCATCCAGAACTAAATAGCATATTTGATAACATCTTATAGAATAAATAAGTTAATGAGAACAAAGTTACTATAACTGTTAAATTGGGACAAGTGCATCACAGGAACAACTATCCATGATTTGAGGATTAAAGGATTTACAAGATTGAGATTATTAATAATATACATAGAAACATAGATAAACCAATGTGATTTATAGATTATGATAATAATATTAATAACTGCAAAGGAAGTTA
Organism: Thuja plicata; assembly: GCA_018584345.1. NCBI lineage: Eukaryota > Viridiplantae > Streptophyta > Pinopsida > Cupressales > Cupressaceae > Thuja > Thuja plicata. The sequence goes on along the minus strand of MU224607.1, from coordinate 242,514 downwards.
CAGATTGAATAAAACAAAACAATCTTTTATCCTTTGAGTTTAAAGCTAATTCTCAATGTTTGCTTCTTTTTCCATTCCCTTATTTTGTTCTCCTAGTTCTTAGTTCCTGACCCATCATATATTACACACAGTTGAGATGATCCATGGAGGGAATCATCTTTGGTCTTCTTAATTTTGAAGATTTGTTCAACACATCCTAAGAGGATCCTACAAAATCCAGAGCCCTAAGCTAGTCATGTGTACCCTCTATGGAATTTAAGGAAATTAAAATGAGAAGGGTTGGAAACAAGTCGGCAAATGGAGCACAGAAGCTTAAGTGTACTTTCCCTGACACCTGGAAACATGTATGGTAGACAGTTGAGTTTTTCCCTGCATGCAGCATTATCTCCCTTCAAATTTGTCCATGTTGAAGAATTTTTGTAGTAGTCAATCTATAGCTTGACTCATATGGGCATTTGAGCCCTTTTTAACTTCTTTATTATTTTAGAGTACAATTAGATCATTTATTGGGCTTTCTTTAACTAGCACCATTTGTATATTCCATTTCCAGAAAACTTCATCCTCAAAAACTTCTAAATGAGCCTCCACCTATATAAAACTCATTTTCAAACAAAAAAGCTCTTGTTTGTTCATGGTATCTCATCTAAGACAAGTTGATGCTATGAAAATGAACTCTTACCTGAGAAAGCATGGAATCTGCAAGGAGTCGCATCCCATCTGTAGCAATATATCTTACAGCTGGTGGAAGTTGAGTAGATCGGCCTCCAGGACACAGCTTACATATTTGCCCTTTCCATTCTGTCACTACACCTTTTGAGATCCATCCATCAACAAGCTTCTTGAATTTAGGATCGTTTACAGTGAAAAATTGAGCAGCATGATCAAAAACCAAGTGATTGGGATCAATTTGCCTTGTTCCCATTCTTCCTCCTAAACCATGAATCCCCTACATGTCACATTACACATGCCATCAACAAAACGAAAGTTACAACAAGATGATTATCCAGAATTTAAATAGTTAATAAACAAAAATGTCATACTATTTAACTGATTGTATTCACCACTTGACATGGATTGCTGTCAAAAGGAACTGAAGAAATTCGATTTAACACTCTGCCTGAATTCTTATGGCCTTCTTAACTTGCTGAAAATGCGTATTCAAGTTTAGATTCTAAACACAGCCTAAACTGATAAGTTGGTTTAAGGGCCATCTGCTGCACATAGAGGAAAGAAGAATTCAATATCTGATTTATTTTCTGCTTTTCACTGAATTGTGTCAAAAAAATAATTTCAGCAGCAGTTATAAAGATTCAGTTTGAGATTTAAATAATAAATCTTGGCAAGATAATTAATTATGAAATATAGTTTGAGGCCAAAAAAAAGAAATCGGCGAGTCCAAGCGATTGTACCATAATTGTGAAGTGATGCATTTGTAAAGAGAGTGACTAAAGTTCAAATCCCCACATCAAAATAAGGCAACTCGCAACTTGTCTAGCATGCACGTGCAATAACACATCCAGGCCTGAGCATTTTCATCTCTAGAGCCAATATGGCTGTGCTGTTCCTACTATAATCCCTATGAATGCACACAATAACTATTCCCTCCCAATGCAGGGTGGGAGGCCCCTCGGAGGGGTGGGAGGAGGACACGCTAGGGCCTCTCCTGAACAATAGTGAAGGTGAGAGCCCCCCCTGCATGCAGGAAGGTTCTCTGATTAGCCCTACTATTCGTGTGCGGGCAATGATATAGAACCCTCTTCAACAGCAATAGATAAGAAAACTCTTCACCGGTAATATAATTGAGCTATATATATATATAATCCTGAATCATAAAAGAAATCAGCAAAATGAAAACTATGTTGGCCAAAATCTCCAAGTCTCATTGTAGTATGTTAAGCATTCATTTGATTATTGGGCTTGCTATTTCATGTTACCATGTGTCTGCTAAAATCCACTGCCTTATTTAAATAACTGGCAGAAAGAAATGCCGACGGCAGTGACTCTTTCTGTGTAATGTCCCCTCTTCCAGTGTTAAGTATTGCTTTGCTCCTTGATGAATAAACCTTCAGAGATGCATGGTCTCTGCATTAATTCCGTGCAAAGAATCGTAATACTCAAGCTTATTCGAGAGTATCCTGAAATTGAATACTAAGTAGTAAGTACAAAGTGATATTTGTATCAGTAGGTTCTTGCAGTGCTCTATATCACTACACATTCTTATTCTTGATCTTGGTATGATGTTCTTTCTTTACGGTCTTGATCTCAAGTCTTAATATCAATTCTGATATATCTCTTGTTTGGAAATGGCGATTCCCAAATCAGATAAGTAATGATCTCTATTGAGAGTATTATATGTTCGGTTCAACTAAATCTGATTTTATATTATGTGCAGAGGTAACAGTCTATATCTGGTTGTTTGCTAACTTTGCATAATTATTTGCTTCTGAGTATCGATTCCTATTCTATGATCTTTTTGGAATTATTGTTATTGCTTTACTTCGTACCTTCTTCTCTACAGTGTTCTCCAAACTTCTAAGAGAGAACATCTATTTATAGTAAGTCACCAAGGTGGCTCTGATCATCCTACCTCTTCAATATCATCCCAATGTGGTCAAGTTTTCAATGCTTTCCATAACTTGGGTGAGTTGCTGAAAAGGCAATAGATATTTCATTGATGTGGTCTAATGTTGAAAAATAATAAATAATAACTACTTGGTGTAATAGCTTGTTGGAAAGGTAATGAAGTGTTTTAAAAGTTGAAAACCTAGTTAAAGAAGCCTTTGCACATATAACGTTATTATTATTTCAAAAATGCTTATTTTGAGGGAAAAGAAATTATTAGAATTTTTATCGCAAAATCCCTCCAAAAAGCTATAGATGGAGGTGTTGGGGTTCACATGTTCATATGTTGAAGATTTGATACTAATATGTTGTTGGATTGAACCTGTGTGTTCTTACCAAAATATTTTGAGAGCGGAAACAGTCATTCGATTGCTAGTATTGGATTTGGAAGACAATCCCTAGCTGTAGTTAGTCACTAGTGTGATTTCATTCAAGAATCACCGATGTGTTCAAATCAGAATAGCAGTTTTGTGTTGCAGATTTCAAAATCATTTGTGGAGATATTGTAGAGTTTGTTAAAGTTCTTTGAAAACAACTTGAGGAGTTTCTTTGTTGCCCATACACCTCATGCTGGCCAAATCTTTCCTTGCTAGATGTTTTGTGGGTTTTCCTGAGTTATGTTTTTAATATGTTGTTAGGGAGGCCATTATCGTTCACATCTGCAGGCTGTAAAATTGTTTTGGTGCAGATTTAAGTTGTTGGAGGCCGTACCATGACCCTATTACTGGTTGTAACTGCTAGCTAGGTGAGAGAATTTCCAAGTTGATACGCTGCCCTTTCTTAGGGTATGTAAGAGGCTGCCCAGTTGTGTATCTTTATTTGTGTGTTTTGCAATTTATAGAAAGCTGTAAACTCAAACCAACATGAAGATAACTATGAAATGTTTATTAACAACAACTAAGCAAATACAGATTTATGCTATAGTCTGAGCTTGTATTGTTATTAATTTCTCTTGGGCATCTTCGGCCAATAATATCAATGCATACAAATATCGTATCTTCAACAGCAGTTTGATACAATGATATTCATCAGACAGAACTACATATCAAACAGCAATTACAATACAAGCATACCAGTTCGCTGTCATAATTTATTTCAGACCTGATGCAGCCCTAGCAAGCATGTACGGCACTCTATGTTTGCTGTCAACCAAGTGCGACACCCTTATAATCCACCTCAGACCTGTACGGCCCTATACCAGTTAGTTTCAAGCTGATACGGCACTGTTTGGGGAGTCTCAGACTTGTACGGCCCCTATAATCTTCTTCCCAGCTATAGCGGCTCACTTTTGGGCTATATCAGACATGTACGACATATATTGTTCTTTCCAAATGTTGTAAAATATCTCCAGCTACTCGTTTTCAGCAAGGTAAACACAAACACAGCTCTAATTCCACCTATCGAACTCTCCTAGCAACTAAGTATTGGGAAATGAAAGCAATAACTAACTCAAATAGAATTACCTCGTAAAAAGCTCTTATCAATCCTCCTGACTGTGTCTTTTAACAGCGAAGAGAATGTCATTTATGAGGGATTTCATCCTCACAAACCCTTGAAGAAGAATTCTCTAATATTTCATAAATCTATATTCAATCCAGCATGCCTGAAAGAAAGCTCTTAAAAATATTTTACTTTTTAGAATGCTCTCATAAGACCTCATTAACCCATCTTACCAATGTGGCATAAAACAAATCACCTAATTGGTCTCTCAAATATTAAAGGCACCATTCCTTTAAAAAATATTAATTTTCTCCTCTTACTTACGATGTCACATGGCCCCTTTTTAAAAATAACATTGTGTTACTAGGCCAAGGGGTACAAGTCGCTTAAGTCATAAAGTGACATTATAAGAGACTTAGTTAACTAAAAATCAAAATATATTTCAACACAATTAAACTTCACCCAACGTCCAAGAATGACATATTTCACTACTGGGGAAATAGAGGCCAGCTCAACTGCTAAAAATAGACACTTACTAAAAATAGCAACTGCTAAAAATAGTAAGTGTCTTCAAACACCAAATTGGCCCAATCTAAGATACACTGAAACTTACTATAAACCGTAAGTGCTAAAAATGGTCACTCCTAAAAATAGAAAGTCTCGGACAAGTTGTCTGAAATTACTCCAGAAGGTGTCGTTCATCTCCATTAATCCATCCAAACTCACTGGTGCATCAGAAATCCCCCAAAAGCCAACACCAACTGCACTATGAGAGAACCGTGAAAATGGGGACATTACAGGGTATTTCTTATGGGTTGCAAGCCATAAATTTTTAGAGGATAATGCACATGTTTTGTGTTGAACTTTAGATGTTGGCATGACTATAGGAGACCATACAAGGAATACACATTATAGGTTTGTGTATTTCCTTCTTATACTTTAAGCTATATTTTGTGTATATATCAGGATGTTTGAGATGGGTTTAGATCTTTAGGAGTTACAATGCAAAATTTAGTTTTGGGGATCTTATCAGTTTTCAAAATCAGTCAAATTTCAGTGATGAACAGTTTGCAATGTGCTCTCAGTGTATCTTCAGTTTGTTATGACCTCGTTTACAATGATTGAGAGTGTGTTTGATGAAGTTTCAAATGATATTTAAGTCTATGCTCATGTTAGGTGGGTTGGACAAGATTTGCTGATTTTTCTGAGGTGTTTGCTTGCTGTTCAGACCGGTAGCAACATGACATCAAGGCATTTTCAGACATATTCCAGTGTTCTATACCTTCCATACAAGATATCACCTTGTTATTTTAAATGTTGAGTTGTTGGGTATTGGTTATTTAGCACTTTGTGGAGGTGTTGAAGGCTGAAGCAATTTGCTTTATATCAGCACTTATATCAACTATACTTTCCTTTATCAGCACTTCTGTAACATCAGTTTGTGTATTGGCATCTTTATCAGCAGTTAATCAGTGATAATATTGCATATGGGCTAACCTTGTAACACTTTGGATGATCATCATCATACTACCAAAATCTATTTGTTTCATGCATATCATATTGCAAAATTGGATGGTTCACCACCAATTTTAATTGCATTTTATGATCCACCATTGTGGTGTTGATACAGCCAGTTTTGGCATTGAACAAGTTGGTATATCAACCATTTTGGTCCGAGTCAAGCTTAGATATTCTGCCAGTGGCTTTGATTGTTATCATGCAGCCTGCCAAAAGGGTGTACATAAGATTGGCTTTGCCGCTTACATGCTTTGGATGGCTTGCCGCCAGTACTTTGTATCTGCATCCATTAGATAATATCATAATTGTGTGGTTGGAAGCACCGTATGCTCTCACCTTGCCCACTCTAGGATCTGGGTGACCAGAAAGTGTGGAAGACATTGCATTTGTAATCTCACTTTCAGTTGATGCAATTTACAAAAAAAGATTGAGGGTGGTTATTAGAACCCCTAACTTGATTAATCAAAAAATTGTGGTTGGTGGCATGGTTGTAGAGAAAACAAGAAGAAAGGTTGAAATTGACGTTTTCAAGTGTCTTGTAACAGACCAAGATCTATTGTGATCATAATTTTTCTAGGTTTCATCTCCAAAGTAGAATGTGCTTTGGTAATCCTCAAGGAATGTGTTTAAAGTGCAATTTGTAGCTAATCAGATGTCTCCTTGTACATTGGGTAGTGTTTTGATGGTCTCGTCTATCATTCTGATCATATTTATTATTTATTGATCTAAATAGCATATTTAACTAGTTTGTCAACTGGGAGACTGTAAACCCCTTTGCAAAGCCTTTAAAAGGCATTTTATCAAAGCAGTATATGAAGTTTATCTGTTTGTTTATGAATTACTAAGATGCGTTCAACTAGTTACACTAAAATTTCATTTGCTTTTCAATTTGCATATAGAACCTAGCTTGTGCATGTGATGTGAAGCAATAGTCCTTAGTGTCACCTTCATTAGTTGTCTTTTTTAGAATTACATTCATGTTATTCTTGGGTTATGGAACCTAGACTCTGCTACCACTTCAGGATAAAGGCCTCATCTGCTACATGTGCAATCTTCCATCACACCACCATACTTATTGAACAAAAACAAAAATATATAATAAACATAATGTTGTTCTTTCTGCCTCTATGTATGAAGTAAGTTTTGAGATTGAATATCTTAAAGGTTTAAGAAGGATGTCTTTAATCTCATCATGGTTAGCATCTCTGCTTATAGAGGCGTGAAATCCATGTTTACGAAAAACCAGCATATATGTGCTTAGTGACATCATATTGGAGTTTCTTTTTGCATTGGATATGATTTCTCTCAAGATCTATCTTATCATTATCTCTTTTTAATTATCTTAAAATAAATATCTCACAGAAACACCCCCTAAGTTTAGCAGAGGTTGAAGCAGAAGAAAAATTTTCCCATCCTTATCAATTGATCTATTGTTGTACCTATCTAACCATAAGTTATAAACTATTTATCCTAAATCCAACACCCCTGACATTTGGTATATTCTGTCTTTAAGGATCCAGAGACCAACACCTTTGAGCACCATCAGGGTCTTCTAGTCTATCATCCGGGTTGAAGGTTTAAAGCAAAATGACTGCATATTAATTTTTCTCATAAACTCAATCCTGTATCATTCTTATATTTAATGCACTGGCATTACTTCCCTACAATTTAAATAACTTCAATCAAATAATTTAGAAACTACAGTTGAATGTTGAAGGTTTAAAGCAAAATGACTGCATATTAATTTTTCTCATTAAATCAATCCTGTATCATTCTTATATTTTCCAATGCATTGGCATTACTTCCCTGCAAATTTGAAGAGCTTCCAGTTTCAATCAAATAATTTAGAAACTACTGTTGAATGGAGCAATGTGTTATTTACCGTATCAAAAATAGTAGACCGAATCCCCCTATCTTCGAGAGTGAGAGCGCAAATGAGACCGGATATTCCCCCTCCGAGAATAGCCACGTGTGGGTCATTGCTCACAGGAGTGGTGAATTTAACCTGCTCTTGGATAAACGACTTGCGAATTCTGCTACTTCTGGAAAAGCCGTGCGACTTCTTAACGTTGGTCCGGTTCTGTTTTCGATTCCCCTGCCCTCCACTACTCAAGTTTTTCTTCGCGTACGTGGGTTCATTTTTATTTGAGTTATCATCTGGTTTAGATGCATTACTAGAACATCTGACGGCCATCCTACCAGACAGACTAATTGCACAATTCATTCTCTCTGAGAGAATCATTCCACCGAGTCCGAACAGCCTTATCCGCTACTTGATTCAAATAATCTGAGCATAATGCCAGTGTGTTTTTTATGTAAGCGTGCACGTTTCAAGCATATAATGAAACGTTGGCCTCCATTTTCGACTTGAAGTTTAGCATAAGAAAAAAAAAATGGATTTTTTAATGGTTTTAGTGATCAAAAAGCTCTTAGGCTAACCGCCCGGTTGAGGTTATATCCGTGCAAAAATAAAATTATTCTCTTTTATTTTTTTACACTTCAAAAACTTAATGATATATACAATATTATATATATTCTAATAATATTTATATTTTGTGAACTTTAATATTATAAATGACTTTTACATTATAAAAAATAGCACTCTTGTTTACTACTTATTAATCAAAAACATTATGTTCTAAATGACATTTATATACCATTCATATTGATATAATTAAATATACAATTTTTAAAATATCTTAAATATTATATAACTTTCTCTATTGATAATATAGAATCAATTGAGTACAATCATAGCTTTCAAAATGTATAATTGTCTGTCAGAACTAGATCTATAGATAATAGTATCTAATACCTATAATCTAGTAAATATACAATCAGAGAATTGTTGATGTCATTCAGATAAGTTTACAAAATGTATATTCCACCTGATCATATACACAAAAGTATACAAAAACTAAAGACATAGTAGGATTGATTCAGTCCCAGCCGCTCTCCTGCCCATTGTCCCTTTCATTATTGTGTCTGTACTCATCAATTCTCCATTGTTCATTTTTGTTTTCATTACCTCTTTCATCATAAATATATTCATCTTTGTTAGCAGTTTCCTCCCTCCTGTTATAGTCATCAGTAGTGGAATGTCCATGATTTGTTCTTGGTGAACTGGGATTTGTTAGTCCAGAGGTGTTACCAGTGTCTCTAATGTTGCTTGTCGGGTCAGGATCATCACTGGTGGAAATGGTACTTTGGATGTCTTTGGGGAGCAGCACCATTGCTCCTTCTTCTATCAGCCTTTGGAATCTCTCTTTTGAAATTTGGATTATAGCAATTACCTGTGACATGATGTAAAAATGTGTGAGTTTTGGATTAAACTCAGTAAGATCCCTCTTCCTTGTTTGGAAAATGTCCTTGTTTCTTTGTCTCCAAATAAGCCATAAGACTTCAGTGATAAAGGTCAACCAAAAATTATTAAATTTACAATCAAAATCCTCCACATAACCAGCCAAAACTTCATACCAAGACAAACCATGATTAAAATTCTAATTGAAATCTTTGCCAAAAAAGACAGACCAAATACTAACAGCCCATTGGCACCCAAAAAACAAATGCTCATAAGTTTCAACACAATTACAAACAGAACAAAAGATGGAATTTTTGACACCATGGGAAACAAAAGACCAAATAGCATGTTTTTTCAATAAAAAAACCCATTTAAAACAAAAAAAAATTGGGCTCAAGTTGAGCATGCCATAATAACTTAAAGACTAAGTGCCACTTATTGCAAGACCAATTCAAATCCCAGGCTTGGTTGATATGATCACAAATGCTATCATTATTATTAAGAAGTTTATAAATCTGTTTGTATGAAAAGTTACCAAAAAGAGTGTCATCCATCCATTTAATGTGCCCAAAGTTCTGAGAAGCATGAATACACTATCCAGGGAACCAATTACCCATAGTCTTTGCTATAAGAGTGTATGTTTTCTTCTGTGAAGATGGAATATCAAATTTGTTGCTCAATTCTGCCCAAGAGAATAATCTTCTATCAACCAATATATCATTAATGAGAGAGATACCTTTGTTATGCCAGCTCTTAGCAGAGCAACATTGAGTAAGAGTAAGAGGTTTGTCGTTGAGATATAATCCCCACCAAATAGATCTGTCCAAGACTGAGAAATAAGGACTCTTCCCTATAGCATGTCTAGAACATAGGAATGGTTTTACATGTCCCCGTGCCTTCCACAAAGCATTGAATACTTTAGATCCAGAGACCCTCACATTAAAATCCCCCAGTAAGATATCAATAAAAGGGACATTTTTCCAAGATTTCCCCTTTTTAATGGTGGAGTTAATAATATTATTTCTAATAAGGATTTTCCATGGCTCGTCTCGTGAGACAACTTTAATGATCCATTTGGAAGCCAATGCCATACCTTGTTTCTTTAGGTCTTTGATGCCCAGACCACCCTGCATCCTTGGAGTGCAGCGCCACTCCCACTTGACACTATGCATTTTCTTCTTACCTATGCTATCTGACCATAAAACGTCTCTAAGAATCTTTTCAAGCTTATTAGTTTGGTGATTGGCAAACATCCATGTTGAAGCATAGTATATGGCATGAGATGATAAAACCTTTTGAACAGCCAAAAGTCTGCTTGCTAAGGATAGCATGTGGGTTTGCCATTTCATGTGCTTCTTCTCATTTGTTTTGTATTTCCAATTCCACGTATCATTCAGTGATGGTTCAAGGGCAAATGGTATACCCAAATACCTGACAATAGTATTAGGTCCAGTCCATTGCCAACCTTTGTTACAGAGCCACAAGGGAGGGTTATTGTCCCATCCAAGCATAACAGATTTGCGAGGGGATATTTTGGCTCCAGAAGCTACAAAAAATAGTTGTATTCTAGAGATAACTATGTCAAAGTTTTGATCTAAAAGTTTCAAAAAGAGTGCAGTATCATCAACAAACTATTCAATGACCAGTTCTTCTTTGTTAGGAAGGGAGATACCTTGATGGGAGGGCCAAACTTACTGGCTTTCAAAATGTAAGACATTGCATCAGCAGCAATCACATATAGGGCAGGAGCAAGAGGGAAGCCTTGCCTGATAGATCTAGCAAGGGGAATTGGATCTGACAGTTCACCATTAACTTCAATAACAGTGTTGGAATCTTTGAACAAGACACTAAACCATTTGTAGAAGTATTCTGGAAATCCTAATTGTTTAAGCATAGCCAATACAAAGTGCCATTCAATCCTATCATAGGCCTTTTCAAAATCAAGAAGAATCATAGAAACATTCTTATTTTCTACCTTGGCCCAATGCATTGCCTCCCAACTAGTAATAAGATTTTCAAGTATATATCTACCTTTAATAAAGCTTGTTTGGGTTACAGAAATATTATCATTTAAAACCTTCGAGACCCTCTTAGCCATTAATTTAGCAATCACTTAATAGGACATGTTAAATAGAGTGATTATCTTCCAGCTCTTAACTAGGCTTTTGTCTCCATCTTTAGGGAGAAGTTTGATAAGTCCTCTATTGACATTTTCCCCCAAAGTCCCACTGTCAAATGCAAATTTGTAAAGATTAAAGAGTTCCACCGAGATCCATTTTATTGGCTTTGTAAAAGTCAGAAGGCAGACCATCAATGCCTGGAGACTTTCCATTGGCCAGAGAACCAATGGCATCTTCCACTTCCTGGATGGAAATTTCCTTTCCCAAACTGTCTTTTTGATTGTTATTAATTTTCCTTGGAATGATGTTGATACACTGTCCCATACAAAGGAGATTACTTTCATTATGTTCAGAGGTGAAAAGATTTTTATAGAACTCCACAAATGTTGTCATAATAATTTGATTATTGTTTCTAAATCCATCCTCAATTTGAATACCATTGATTTCTTCTCTGCATTGTTTGGCTCTAATAATGTTGAAAAAGTATTTGGTTCCCCTGTCACCTTCCTTGATCCAGTTGGCCCTAGCTCTAATCTTTTGTTCTTGAATTTTAAATTGTTGGATATTTCTTAACTGCCCCTTAGTATCAATCAGTTCTTGCTCTAACTCCACATTTCCCCCCTTATCCTGCAGATCTTTTTTAATTTTTAGTAGTTTGGAGTTGACATTCTTTTCATTTAGGTTTCTGTATTTGGCCTCTTTTGACAAAGAGTTCTCCATGCCTCAACTAACTTATTCCATATATCAATGGGTGAAGAGTCTGTAGCCCTGAACTTAGAGAGGGTAGTCACCATCCTAAGTGCACTCAGATGATCCTCGTTGTATAGCAAGGAGGTATTCAGTTTGAACAAACGTCCCTTAGAGTTGTTCCTAGATTGACCAACTAAGTCATTGAGAGTAATGCAAGAACTGATAGGAGAGTGGTCTGACATACTAGTAGGGGAGACACCAATGGGATAGTATCCTTGGTTGTGGATCAAGACAAGATCAAGTTTTTTAAAGTATACTTTATCAAGTCTACAGTAGATTATGTGCTTGTTGGCCTGATTATTAGACCATGTAAACCATATACCATCTTGACTGCCTCTGATTCCCTCCATAGGATCATATATAGCAAAATGTCTCTTGAACCTAGCCCCAAAAAAGTATTCATTACCCTTCCAATAAAACTTCTCACCTCCAAGCTTGTCCTTAGGACTTTCAATCATGTTGAAATCACCCACAAAGGTCCATGCAGCAATAGGTAAGTTGGCAGTCAGCCACTCCCATAGTTTGGCCCTATCTTTGTATTCATTAGGAGTATAGATGCTACAAATTCCTAAGATTTTGTCCTGGTTATTGATAGGTCATTTTAATGGCATAATTTAGATACCCTAGGAGAACTTTTGATAGGTCTTTTGCCATGTTTTTCCTTATTTACTCCAAGACTTTATGCTTTAAAACTGCTAATATGTGGTAGTCAACCACTAAACCTATGCTATGGACATATGCTTACTTAATATGCTTTATCTGGATGAATATGCTCTATGTATTACTATGGAATCATGATCATGTTTTATGGATGAATTAATTGATTGAGCGATAGATAATGCATATGTACTTTAATGATTATTTGCCATGAATGCTCTTATCCTAACAGTTTAAATGTAGCACATCAAATTAGCAATCGTCATCTTGATCAAGTGAGCATGTCCATGTGTTGGATTCTTGACTTGGTCATGTAGCAGACACACAGAGATGGAACATCGGCATAGCATTAGCGGAAGGTCTCTAGTTAATCCATGTGGAAACGGTTGAGCGAAGACTTGGAAAATGCAATAAGTTCCCTGATGAAATCTAGGAGAGAGTGGGAAGTTAGATCTGTTGTCAAAGCAATTCTTTCCTCTTTTCTAGACCGGTTCCATTTCCTGCTTTCTAGCTTTCCTTTTTGTTAGTTTTTTTGTAATAAAAGCTCTGCCTTTTCTTAGGGCATGTTGAGTTTAGCAGTTAGATGTTTCCTTTAAATAAAGCCCCGCTCCTGCATGAGAAAGGAGGGCATTATTAGGAGATAGTTGTAGTATAGTTCAAATTTGTTTTTTTACTATTTATAAGAATCTTTGTACTCTGTTATTCATTTTAATGAGCAAATGAAGTGTTGAGATTAATTTTGTGTAATTGAGTGTTTTGGGTACTCACCCAAGGGGGGCCACTTGGTTAGGAATCTATATTTAGATTCATTTTAGTTTAGTTTTCTTTCCTACATTTTCGTCATTTCAATTCCTATGTTGAATAGCTCTTGCAGCCAAAGTCACAGGACAACTATCGCTTCCTGCAGCCAACCAGCAAAGTAACTAAGGCATTGTAGTTAGTTTGTGCACTCTTCCATTCTGCTAGCAGCATTCACTTCCATCATTTACTTTCAAGTATTTGCTTTCACAACAATAGATTAACTTCCTTTCAAGTATTTGTTTCATGCAGTAATAGTATAGTTTCCCTTCAAAAGCATTTACTTCCTGCATCTATAGAATAATTTCTTTCTAGTATTTGTTTCTTGCAGCGATTATAGAGTAATTGGTTGAGAAAGTGCTTGGTGCATATATTTTACTGGCCCATTTCAAGTAACACGTCCCTGGGTTTGACATATTAAATGAGTTTCTTATAAAGAGGACGAATTGCTTAGTTGGATGTCTAATCCCTGAGTTAAAGGATTATACCTAGTTTCTGAGCCTTTATAATGAGCGATCATTTTTGGCATCATTGTCAGGGACAATGTCGAGCCTGGTTCTTATTCAACAATTCCTAGGATTTGATTTCATGCTTTCATTTCCCACTTTAAGTAGATTAAGCCTCATCTTGAAAAGAAAAAAAAATGTTATTCACATCATTCTGTACTATCTGCATGCATAATAGACGTAGAGACGTTCGAGGAAGGTACTTTCCAAATCAATCCAGTAACCTATTTGAAGAAGAAAGCCAGTTCGTTGACACTATTTTTGAGATTCCTAAAGCCCTTTCATCGTCCTCATCTTCTGAGGGTGACTTTCGTGATTTCTTCGAGGATCAACCAAAAGCCAATCTATTTGCTGAAGCCTTTGCCAACCTAGGATTCCAGAATCCTGAAGAAGAAAATCCTTGGCAGTTAGTCATCTATCAACCTCAAAACTCACCTCAGTGGCCACGAAGGATGGCCAATCCTACTACATTTCATTTTCCCATCTCCGACCAGCATGATAATAATAACCTTAAGAATATTCTCTCTTCTTCTCTTCCAAAATTTTATGGCCTTGTCACAAAGGACCCAGATACCTTTCTCTTTGAGTTTGATATCCTTTGTAGGAGCTATGACTACACCACTGATGCCCACAGACTTAAGATTTTTTCTCCAACACTTAAAGAGTCTGCATTACGATGGTTTATGGGTTTAGGACAGGATGTCGTCCACAATTGGGATGAAATGAAGGTTACTTTCTTGCTAAAATACAAGGAGTATTGTCAAGGAAATTATATGAGAGGGGATGAAATCTTTAAGATGACCCAGAAGGAGGATGAGAGTCACGAGGATTATGTCTCAGGGTTCATGTTTAGTTTGCAAAAGAATACCCAACATGAGCTTAATGAAGAATCTCATAAGTTGCTCTTTTTGTGAGGCATTCATGACGGATGCATAGAGGCACTGGACCTGATGGCTAGAGGAGATATCACCTAGGCATCATGGGATGATATCTGGAAGATCTGACTTAAGTACTCTAGAGCTGCTATTAAGAAAGGAAGGGGATATAGTTCCACCTTGGGAAAGTCCAATGGTGTTGGTGCTTCATGGACAGAGATAACCAATCTCTTGTATGATTTCAAGCAAGATATCATTAACAACATGGCCACTCAGCTAGACACCATGCATGCTAAGAAGAAACATGAGGAAGCAGAGGTCATGCTAGCGGAATTCTTCCCACATTGTAGATAGAAGAAGAGAGACTGCAGATGCAAACTAGTTGCTAACATGGAGATTACACAAATGTCGACTGATTACAAACCAATTGAACCAGAGGACAAGCAGTTGTTCTTCATCGCTTAGCGATGACCATGGGTGTAGAGACAAGGTATGCCTCAGGACACTCTTACATTTAGTGGTCCTTTTTATAATAACCAATGACAACCCCCCATGAATTATCAAAATCCTCCCTGAAATAATTCCCAGAATCAGTGACAGAATTACCCCAATCCACAGTGGCCAAACCCTTAAGGAGGTTGGAAACAACCTCAAGGGACGTGGAAACCACCACAGGGTAATTGGAAACAAAACTCATAGTGGCGAGGTGGCCAACAATGGCCAAATCAAACACAAGGACTTTTGCCACCACCTATGCAACCTCCGCAACAACAAGCTCTTTTGCCGCCTCCTGCAGCCACTAACCCACCTCCTAATCCTACACAACCACAGCCAAAACCCAACAATCGACCTCCTATGCCTTAGTAAAATGTGTATGCTACAGACCCATCACAGTATCCCATGCAATATCTTGCTTATGCCATCAACCTTGATGATACTCACTTACGGTCTGGTACCACTCTGCCTGCACCTGAGCCCCTTGTAATCATTGAAATGCCTTCTGAGGAGCCCAATCAACCTGACAATCTGTCTACTCCAGTAGCCCTGGCACGGCCAGCCAAAACCAATCAGCATACCATTCCCCCTTTTCTGAAAAGGTTGCAACATAGCAATCCGAAAACCACTAACGAAGCAGCTTTCAATATCCTTGACCAACTAAAGAATGTTAGCATCCAAATTCAACTTTTCCAGGCAATCAAAGATGTTCCCACCTATGGAAAAGACATCAAGGAAGCTTGCTTTAAAAATCCTGACCGCAAGAAGAAGGATCCCTAGACTGTCCATGTCCTGGGAAAACTAGCGGACATCATGTGAGGGAAGCTTACCATCCCAAAAATATTCTGACCCTGGCAGCCCTGTTGTCAAGGTCATTATTAATGGGAATGCTATCAAAAATGACTTAATTGATCTTGGAGCCATCATTAATGTCATGACCAGGGATATCATGCAACGCCTTGGTATTACCAGCCTCCAAAATACACCTACTGTCCTGCAACTCGTAGACAGTTCAACTGTAAAGCCTGATGGGATCGTGGACGACATTGTGGTTAACCTTGAGTCTTGGTCCTACCCTGTTGATTTCATGATCCTCTCACCAAAAGCTACCCTAGGAGGCTATCCAATTATTTTGGGACGTCCTTGGCTAGCTATCACTGATGCCTATATAGTTGTCAGACAGGAGATATGACCATTTCTGATGGTCAGCACACCAAAACCTTGGCCTTGTATCCTCCTGCTCAACCTCAGATGGAATTAGCCTCTCCCATATGGCCAGATGTAGGAGAGGAAGCTTAAGTTATTAATTTATTCTCTCAATTAATGATGTTAAAAAGGGATCCCTTCCTGCAGCTTCAAGAGGAAGATAAAGTAATCACCAACATCATGCATAACCAGTATAGATTGAACTTAGACCCTTTGGATAGTTCTTTCCAAAATCACTCCCTATAGCCATTGTACTATGATTACCAATTATCTTCTCCTACATCCAATCAACTCTATCACAAAATGCTTCCCTATGAGATCCAAGTTCCCTCATTGACATATGCATCTATGGTTGAGCTCACTAAGCAACTCAAAGTTTCCCCTGACCGTTGCTTGAACATTAATAGCAAACTTACTCCTCAGCAGAAAACATCGTTGACCAAGTTACTGAAGAGATATATTACAACTTTTTCCTGGGATTATGTTGATATGAAAGGTCTGGACCCAAAGTTATGCACTCATAGGATCTATCTAAAGGAAGATAAACCCCTAGCAAGGCATTTCAAAGGCGTGTCAACCCTACCCTCCATGAGATAGTTAAAGCCGAACTCCAAAAACTACTTAAAGTTGGTTTTGTATACCCTATCACAGACAGCCAGTGGGTTTCCCCACTAGTCATAGTTCCTAAGAAAGGTGGCAAGTGGAGAGTGTGTGTTGATTATAGAGAGCTTAACAATGCCACTAAAAAGGACCATTTCCCTCTCTCGTTCATTGACCAGGTTCTGGACTCTCTAGCAGGAAAGAAGTACTTTTCTTTCTTGGATGGGTACAGTGGATATAATCAAATCCGAATTCTCCCAGAGGATCAGGAAAAGACCACATTCACTAGCCCATGGGGGACTTTAGCTTATTCAATTCTACCATTTGTCCTCTACAACGCTCCTGCTACTTTTCAGCGAGCAGGGATCAGTATTTTTGCTGACATTTCCCATGACTGTATGGAGATATACATGGATGAATTTACAAATTATGGAGAAACTTATGAGGAAGCGTTGAAAAATCTGGAAATAGTCCTCACCATGTAGGAAGAACACAACATGTCTCTGAATAGCAAGAAGTATTTTATGATGATGCAGGAAGGAGTAGTGCTTGGCCACTATATATCTTCTCTTAGCATTCAAGTAGACCCAACCAAAATTGAAGTCATTATGAATCTGCCTACCCCAGCTAAACAGAAAGATGTCAGAAACTTTCTTGGTCACGCTGGGTATTACAGAATATTCATAAAGGACTTCAACAAGATGGCTATTCCTATGTATTCACTACTCACTAAAGATTCTGACTTTATCTAGACATCAGACTGTGATGAAGTCTTCTTGCAGTTGAAGTGTGTTCTGACTTAGGCACCTATTTTGCGAGGTCCTAATTGGACCCTCCCATTCCACATACATACAGATGCCTCTGATAATGTTGTTGGAGTAGTTCTTGGACAAAAGGAAGGTACTCTAGAACATGTTATTTATTTCATTAGCAAAAATCTACAAGGTGCTAAGTTGAATTATACAGTCACCGAAAAGGAGCTATTGGTTGTTATCTATGCTATGAATAAATTTTGCCACTATGTCACTGGTTAGCAAATCTTTGTGCATACGGATCATCCAGCCATTAAATACCTGGCTAACAAACCTGCAATCATAGGGAGGTTAGGTAGGTGGTTGTTGCTGCTACATGAGTTTGACATTACCATCATAGATAAGCTAGGCAGATCAAATGTGGTGGCCAATTTTCTCTCACGCCTGCAGAATGTTGATGAACCTATGGCCATTGATGATAGTTTCCCTGACGAACACCTATTCTCCATTACAACTCAAGCTCCCTAGTACGCTGATATTTCTAACTATCTGGTTTCCCAAAAGGTACCTCCACACTTCTCCCCAAAGGAAAACTGGTTACTAATAGAGAAAAATTTCAAATTTTCATGGAATGTTGATTGTTTGTTCTATAATGGCCCCGACCAAATATTGAGAAGGTGTATTTGAGAGGATGAAATTTATGACATCCTACGGGCTTGTCATGATGTGCCTTATGCAGGACATTTTTTTTCCAAAAGTACAACCATGAAGGTACCTAACACTGGTTACTACTGATCATCCATCTACAAGGATGCAACCAATTACACTAGGAAGTGTGATCGATGTTAGAGGATGGGGTAGCCTACTAAATCTGATGAAATGTGACTCTTTCCTTAAGTAGTGGCGACTCCATTTGATAAATGGAGAATCAATTTTATCAGTCCCATTAGTCCTGCATCAAATTACAATTTGTACATCCTTGTATGTATTGATTATGTGACTAACTGGGTGGAAGTTAGAGCCATGAAGCATGCAAGGGATAACAAGTTCACACAGTTTCTATATGGGGAGATATTCACGCATTATGGTGTACCCAGAGAGTTAGTCACTAATCAAGGAGCTCAATTTACCTCTATGTTTATTACTTCTCTAATGAAGGATTATAATATTCACCACCGGAAATCTAGCCCCTATCATCCACAAGCGAATGGTCAGGCAGAAATCACCAATAAGGAGATAGAAGCTATCCTCACCAAGATAGTATAGTTACATAAGAAATATTGGAGCAATCACCTCTAAGAAGAAGTATGGGCCTATTGAACTATATGGAAAACAACAATAGGGTTTACTCCTTTTGAGTTGGTATATGGAAAAATAGGTGTGATGTCGATTGAGTTTGAACATAAAAATTTACGTACGACATTACAGCTCAACATTTATCTTACTGGAGCACAACACGATAGGATCCTATAGCTTAACTAGCTGGATGAGATAAGGAAGCCACCCTATAGCACACTGAATTGGTTCAGACACAGAGGAAAAGTGGCACGATTCTCATATCCTTACCAAACAGTTTTCTCCTGGTGACTGGGATTTTTGTATGACTCCAGATTCCAAGAAACCCAAGGTAAGCTTACAACACGTTGGCTTGGACCTTAGGATATTATACATGTTTATTCTAACAGAGCAATTTAGTTATCCACCATCAACCTTGTATGTTTCAAGTTACTGGTGAATGGTCATAGGCTTCGCCTGTACCATAAACCTGAGATAAAGGCTAATTTCCTGCGGCAGTATGAGATTTCTCCTACCCCAGCTGAACCTCCTAAAACCAAAGGACCTCCTATAGCTGAAGAACCTCCTCCTCCAGCTTAAGAATTTCCTGGAGCTGAAGAACCTCCTCCAGTTGAAGACTTTCTTGTAACCGAAGGACCTCTTCCTGCTGAGGGCCTTCCTGCAACCAACCGGAGTAATTATTTGCTCCGGTCGTCTCTTTGACATTTTTTCCCACATGCAGTCATAATAAAAAATTTGTTTCCCATGAAAAATTGCATGTCCATAATAAAAATAACATCCCATCAACTTTTTCATCACTTTATTCTGCCATCATCACATTCACATCACCTCATTATTGCGCCAGCTCAAATTTTTGCTCTACCCACGTCATCAAATCTTTCCAGATTTGGGCATTTCAAGGTATAATATTCAAACGTATGCATTACTTTATTGTTTCAAATTTTTTTTGCTTCATTTAATATCATTATGATACATTGTAATTAATGTAGCATTTCATCCATGATTTTGTCATACTTTTTAGCCACGCAAGTGTGGACACTTGTCACCTTTTTCGTAGGGGTAATCTGATAGGTTTTGTGTCTAATAAATGACTTATCCCACAATTTCCATCAGCTCAAATATTTCGTCAGCTTAAAATCTATTGTCATGATTGCCATCCTTTGTCATTAATATTTTTGCTACAAGAATTGTACTATGTCGTCATGTCAAAAATGATGATTTGACAATCCCTGTGTGTAACATTTTGAAATCAACCCTGTCTTTTAAACTCAAAATCCCAGCTTATATTTCCAACACTATTTCAAAAATTTATTTTGTGTCTTGTCTCCGTTACCCGGAAAACTAGAAAGCTTTCTTCAAATTCTAGGCACAACAGTGGCATTTAGCAAATAGAATTAATAAGTAGTAGTGGAATAAGAGGGTTTTCAGATATTGTTAAAGTTTTCAAATAGAAGGATGGGTGGTTTGCCTATACAACACGAACCAGAAAACCACTCGTCATTGTTATAGGACCAGGCCAGTGTTTAGGTTTTTAACAGAGTTGGGTGGTTGACCTACTTTGTAAGGTTTAATGGTCATGATGAAGCCACAACACTAGAATTCTTGAGGACTTTCAGCAATGGTGTTGCGTATATCAAAGGGATGCAAGTAGAAGCTTCTAAAGCAAGAATTGTCGAAGTCTTTGGACTTCCTTCCATGGGAGAAGCGTTTTCACATGGGCACGATGCATGCACAGCTAGAGCAAAATTTTCTTTACCATCAGATGTTCTGGTAGATTACAACAAACGAAGTGTTAAGTGGTTATCTCTTCTAGGAGATTATCCTCAGTTGGCAGTACATATTATCAGGTACATTACCTTTGAGGGTCATTTTTCCTTTCTACATGCAATACACTTCAAATTATTGAGTTATTTATGGCATGGTCGTTTGGTAAATATCCCCAATTTTCTTTATGCCCTTTTAAATTTAAGTGCTGAAGAGGTACGAAAGGGGCGGTAGAATGCAGTGACCCACCATGGTTTAATCAATCTTTTGGTGGAAAGGTCACAACGGGATGTCTCTCCCATGTCCTAGGACAAATTTATTATAGTGCCTCATGTTTAGTTGCATGGAGAAGGCCTACGACCCAAAATTCAAGAACGACAAGGGAATAACCCTGATAAGGATGAGGAATTTGTTGAGCTAGAAGAACATTTTAGAAATCCTTCTCCTTCGGTAATTGATGTGAATAATGTGGCATCCGGCCATCCAAACCCTACCTCAGGGAGTAGAGGAACCAAGGTTCCCATAGTTTCTCAGACCCTAAAAGCTGAGCAAAAAGATAAAAAGGTTAAGGGTAAGGCCAAGATGGCAGAATATATGAGTCAAGATGTTCTTGTTTCTACTGTTTCTCCTATAGCCACACCTGTCAAGAGAGGAAGAGATTCATATAAGTGTCTTGCATCTTCTGTTGATACTCCATTATGAAGAAGTGTCTGTCTGAACACTACACAAACAAATAGTAAGGATTCCCCTGTTATGGATGACTCTTCTCCTAATGTCTCCTCTGAGGAGCCTTCACAAGAACAACCGCAAGCAAGCAGTCTAATTGCAGAATGCCAGGATATGATGGAGGAGGATCCTGCAGCCGCTGATGTGGGTAAAGAGTAGAGTGTATAATTCCAGAGGCAGAAAAACCCAAGGGAGATGAAAAAGAATCTTCTTCTTAGCAAGAAGGCAATCACGGGGAAAAGGCCCTTGTTCCAGTTGACGTGCCAATTTATGAAAAGAAAAAGGAAGGCCAACAAGTAGCCAAGTCGGTCCCACACAGGAAGCTAGAAGAGGTAAATATTCATGCCCTCGCAGTTGACTATTTTAATGAGATGCAATATCAAAAGTCAATGTGGGAGTTAGAGAAGGCAAAATTGAGAAGGGAACTCGAGAGGAAACAACAAGAAATTCAATTCTTCCAGAGTAAAATAAATAAAATTACAGACATAATTCTAGGTTTAATAGAGTGCAGACCACCACCAAGGTTTTATACCCTATGCCTTAAGGAACAATTCCTACTGTTTAAGTTAATGAGAGTCCTTCGGGATCTCAACTCAGACATAGGAACCCCACAAGAATTTGTGGCTGCATATAATACATCACTTGATTATGTTCGGAACTTATTATGCGAGTTATATCTTCACAATTATGTTGTTCCTTCTAACACTGATTGGAATCCCCTACTTTTTGTTAGCGATATTCATTTGTCTGCCCTACTTTCCTGGACCCAAAATGGGATTAATTATGGAGAACAATTGCATAGGTACAAAATACTTGAACAGTTTGTTTCATTGACTCTTCGTCTTGAAAGTCGGTCACCTCGACGGCTATATTATGATTGGATGCAAATTGTTTGTGGGTTTTATGATTCTGCACCCAGAAAAAGAATTTTGGATAGTCGTGAAGAAGTTTTCATGGCATTTGAGAGATTGTCACTAGTAGATGGGAATAGAGCAGCCGAGGGATTAAGGCAGAGATGGGGGAGATTAACTATGGCACTCAAAAAGGCAGAACCACACAGTGTGATCAACCTACAAGCTGCAATGCAGCATGTTCACTAGTATATACACTGGGGACATCAGGCACAACCTGAAAGATGGTTGCCACTTACCTTTCAGCCTCCTCTGCTTTTATGGCCACTACATAGCTGTGTGGATAACGAATTGAATGAGCAACTAGAACTAAGCAGACGCGTGAAGATGGAGAGGACAAATGGATTTTACTAGTGAGTGGGCACCTCCACGAGTGGAGAGACACAGGAAGGATACCTCCAGGTACTTGCAAAGATTTGGAATGTCTCAGTGCTTGAGGACCGGTACTAGTATTCGTAGGGGGCAAAATGATAAGCCATTTTAATGGCACGCTTTAGATACCCTAGGATAACTTTTGATAGGTATTTTGCCATGTTTTCTCTTATTTACTCCAAGACTTTATGCTTTAAAATTGCTAATGTGTGGTAGTCAACCACTAAACCTATGTTGTGGACATATGCTTACTTAATATGCTTTATCTGGATGAATATGCTCTATTTATTATAATTGAATCATGATCATGTTTTATGGATGAATTAACCGATTGAGCGATAGATAATGTATATGTACTTTAATGATTATTTGTCATGAATGCTCTTATCCTAACAGTTTAAATGCAGTGCATCAAAGTAGCAATTGTCATCTTGATCAGGTGAGCACGTCCATGCGCTGGATGCTTGACTCGGTCCCGCAGCAGACGCACACAGATGGAACATCGACGTAGCATTAGCGAAAGGTCTCTGGTTAATCTAGGTGGAAATAGTTGAGCGAAGACTTGGCAAATGCAATAAGTTTCCTGATGAAATCTAGGAGAGAGTGGGAAGTTGGATCTATTGTCAAAGCAGTTCTTTCCTCTTTTCTGGACCAATTCCATTTCCTACTTTCTAGCTTTCCTTTCTATTAGTTGTTTGTAATAAAAGCTCCACCTTTTCTTAGGGTGTGTTGAGTTTAGCAATTAGATGTTTCCTTTAAATAAATCCTCGCTCCTGCGTGAGAAAGGAGGGCATTATTAGGAGATAGTTGCAGTATAGTTCAATTCTATTGTTTTACTATTTATAAGAATCTTTGTACTTTGTTATTCATTTTAATGAGCAAATGAAGTGTTGAGATTAATTTTGTGTAATTGAGTGTTTTGGGTACTCACCCAAGGGGGCCCACTTGGTGAGGAATCCATAGTTAGATTCATTTTAGTTTAGTTCACTTTCCTGCATTTCAATTCCTATGTTGAATAGCTCCTGCAGCCAAAGCCACAGGACAACTATCGCTTCCTGCAGCCAAACAACAAAGTAACTAAGGCATTGTAGTTAGTTTGTGCACTCTTCCATTCTACTACCATCGTCCACTTCCATCATTTACTTTCAAGTATTTGCTTTCACAGCAATAGATTAAATTCCTTTCGAGTATTTGTTTCATACAGTAATAGTATAGTTTCCCTTCAAAAGCATTTACTTCCTGCAGCCATAGAATAGTTTATTTCTAGCATTTGTTTCCTGCGGCGATTATAGAGTGATTGGTTGAGAAAGTGCTTGGTGCATATATTTTGCTGACCCGTTTCAAGTAACAGGTCCGTGGGTTTGACATATTAAATGAGTTTCTTATAAAGAGGACAAAGTGCTTAGTTGGATGTTCAATCCCTGAGTTAAAGGATTATGCCTAGTTTCTGAGTCTTTATAACAAGCGATCAGTTATTCAGAGTAATCCATAAAGCTCTATTGCATGGTTACAGGCCATGTGCAATGATTTTTTCACTCCAAGAGGGATTGATTAGAGTTTCTATACCCCATTTACCTCTGTCATGGTCTGAATAAAGGCATTTAGAGTTATTCCAAATAAGATTTAACACATTAAAAGTTTGATAACTAGTAACTTTGATTTATTGTAAACACACAATATCGTTGACTTTGAGATTGTTGCACCACCTTCTCACTATATATTTCATGTCTGACATTTCTAATCCTCTAAAATTCCAACTATGAATTTGTACTTTCATCATTAACTAATGAGGGGGGGTGTGTTCTTACATAATCTGGTAAAACATTCAAGGATTTCATTCCCCTTTGTCTTATTAGCTCTATCATTGTTTTTCAAGCTATTGTTTCTTTCATATGTTTTTCTTTTCTTCTTTTTTGCAATAACTTTAGTGAATCAATCCTCTATATTTTTAGAATCAGCATTGGGTTCCTTGTCTAGTCTTCTCTCGGTATACTGTGGTGAAGGCATGGATATTCCAAAATCATTCCTATGCTCTAGAGGTGCTTTGGATGTAGGGACATGTTTAGTGTTTTTAATACCTGCTTTAATCCTAGACGGAGCAATTTGTTGATCATTTTCATGAGTGGAGTTGTCCTCATTAACTTTCTCTCTGGGAACCAGGATATATTGGGGTATAGCAGAAGATTTCTCTTTGGGATCAAAATGTGTTTTAGAGGCAGGTCTAACCTCGTATTCATCTTAAAACAAAGGATTATTTAAAGTAACAAAGGTATCAGCTTGTGTATCGACAGTGGTTTTATCTTGGTTAGGGTTTTGTTGGCTGCCATTACTATTAGCCAAATGAAACTCCTTCTGGATATTTTTAAGCATAGGGCAGTCTTTTTTAACATGTCCATTTAGCTTACAATGAAAGCATGCTCCAATGTCACCAAGTCTAATTATCTTCGATTTGAAGATCTCTTCATCAAGGTTCATAGAAATATCATCAGGGAATATGACACTCAGGGTAGGAGCTAAAAGAATGAGAGAATTAAGGTGAGGAAGGGTCATTTTGGTATATTCTACTTGCAGAATAGTACCTAGAGGTTTAAGCATATGGGGAAGAAAGGGCTTGAATTCTGGTTGAACTCCTTTGAGTTCTAACCAAAATGGGGAGGCTTGAGAAACTGCATTGGCATGACTACCTTTAGGGGACCATGGTAGTTCTCTAAACATGGTCTGCCCTACATTCTAGAAGCTTTTGTTTAAAAAAAATTCTTGCATAGATCGATTTTTGAATAAAACCACAAACAAACCCTTTTGAACCATTCGGCTAAAACTCACAATGATACAAAGTTTCTTACCCCGCACATTATTTATCCATTTATCTAGTAATTTACAAGCAGGAAGAAACTTAAGATCCATGCAAACAAAGAATACTACAATATTTTTAAGCCTAGTCTATCCTTCCTTGATAGCATGCAACATATCTTCATTCAGAGACAAAGAAAGGGTATTACCAATGGGAGACGGGGTCTCACCTTCTCCTCCACTGGGTTCACAGAGATTGCCTGCCTTGTCACTGCCTCCTGGTCGATATCCATTTGGGTTGGAAGGTTCTCCTCGGCCTCCCACATTCTTGCAGACAATAGAGCATTAAAAAAATGTAGAATCTGGATACTTAGAGCCACACCCATCCACCACAACAGATTTGTAGGAGGCTTTGTGTCCTTTAGCATCACCAGCACCACGAGCATCATCATTAACCGAGTCGGGATTGATCTGCCTCTCTTTACAATGATTAAGGTTATGCCTGTGTCTTAATTGTGAGCATCATGATCCATCAAGCCAACACAAGCCCAGGAGAAGATCGATCAAGCCCTAAGCAACAAGAAATCAAGGAAAAATACAACACACAAGAGCCCAAAAACAACAATGAGCACATGAAAGGAAGACCAAAGAAGAGAAAAATGACACCAGACACCAAAGACAAGCACACCCAAACCAGCGAGAGCTTGCAAGATGGACAAAGGGCACGAGGCACATACGGGGAAGGTGCCCACTTGCAGAGCCCTCAAAAAAAATAGGATCTCTTGAGTTGAGTTTTACAACCTAGTTATTAATCTAATTCTAAACATTATATAACTTAATAATTACCTACCTTCTTTATATATTGTCTATCTAAGAATTGGTCTATTTAATATTTTAATTGTTTTAATATATTCATTATTATTATTTGTATAATATATAATATATTATTAATATATAAAGATAAATAGATACAAATAATTAAAAACTTTGTATAATAACTCTAAATTACAACAACTTTTAATTATACTTAATTTATTTTAATAATTATTTTTATG
>MU224607.1:150134-205838 GCA_018584345.1 Thuja plicata | reverse complement strand
GGGAATAAGATATAATTCCACGAGAAGCTCTATCTCTAACATATAATTTGAAATGCACACAATCAGCAAGTAAATGTTTATTACTATTGTGAAAAGGACATTTGTACTTATGTAAAGAATTTCTTGGGATATGTTTAAAACTTTCTTTCTTAGAATTCATTGACTGGATATATACTTTCTTAGCCACATCTTGAGGAGTGTCAGGATGATCTAAGGTAGGTGTTGGAAGAATAATATCAAGAGGAGGACGATAGTTAATATCAGCCACATGAAATTGAGAAGATGAATATCCTATACCATGCATATCATATTTAGGAGATACATTGATCAGATTTTTAATGCCATGTTCATTAATACCAAGGCCTAAACCCTTATAACCGTGTTTATCTACCATAGTGTATCTATTAGTATACCTATCTTGCATAGCATCTATGGGAGTTGATTGATTATGATGCTCATGAGAGAATGTTGTGTAAGGTGGAATAATAGTTTTAGGAGAAGTTTCTTTGGATTTCCCTTTATTATCATCATGGATAGGATAAGAAGGGGAAGGTAAATCTAGAAATTCTTGCACATCCTCATCTTGTACCATAGTTTGAGTCTTAACAAAGGTATTAGAAGAACTAGGGATGGAAGATGGGAGAATAAGAGTAGGGTTATTAGAAATGATTGGATTAGGAATGTTAAGATTAGGATTAAGAAGATTAGGTAGTGGGGTATCATCTACAAAATTCTTCACATAATCTAAAAGAACAATAAGTCCACTACACAAATCCTTAACTAAATTTTTGAAATTAGGGAGACTAGTATTGGTCAATCTTAAAATAGCATAAGCGAGTGAAACATGAAGATTGACAAACATGATAGAATGAATAACACTCTCATAGACATCATAGGTACTATAAAGAGATGCTAAAAGAAGGATAATGAGAAAAATAGCTATACACCACAAAAATTTCATGATGAAAATGTAAGAAGTGTTTGTGTATGCAAATTATAATCTAAGATGTAAATCTCACACCAAAGAGAAGGAGTTGTCTATCACGGGTTCACCAAAATGTAACATATGAATTTTAGATGTTGTTACCAAAATGTAAGATAAGGAATGGGGGATGTGATTGATATGTAAATTGTTCTTTGGATTACCTAGATTATATTAACCTTAATTGAATTGAATTGATTAAGTGTTGTATTTTTTATTAAGGAGAAGATAAGATGTTCCTTTTACCCTCAAATGCACAAATGGGAGATCCAAGTTGATCAACCCGAGAGAAGGGTTAATGCACAAATGAATCAACTATTTGGAAAGGAGAATAAAAAAGGAGATACCTTAAATTCTATTAATTATATGTAAAGAAATGATATATAACAATAATTGAAGATATGGCAGAAATGCACTAGCCTTGAAATATTACAGATCAAATAATGCTATTTTCTGAGGTCTGTAGACTATTTCTAGAAAAATTGACAGTTGATACTGAACCGAAACGCAGAGACAAACAAAACCCAGAAATCATTTTTTGTTCAAATGTCATCTTATGAAAAAGGTCAACCTTGAACCACAAATGTCAACCCTGGCCCAATAATGTCGACCCTGACCTGCACAGATCCGAAAGTGACTTTGTTCATGGATCTCGAAAGTTTGTCAAAAAGGGTATCCAGATCTGGGCTCAAATCCACTATTTTGTACCTGTACCTACAAGAAAAAGGAGATTTTTTTTTGTGGGGGAGGGGTTTGCCTTAGTCAAACCCCAATTTAGGAATTAACCTTGAAATCAATAAAGTACAGAATGCTAACATGTAGTAGGATTGAATCTAACAATGAAGCTATGATATTCAATAGATATGTAATTAAAATTCAAATGTATGCAAGTATGTAAGTATGAAAGCATGAACTCAATATGAACCATAAACCTCCATGATTGTATTCTTGAAATCCACTTTGCAGAAATGATGAAAGAGTCTTGAAGAGGCACAAAGGATCTTAAAGGAAGATCACACCACCATGATGGCTAGATCTAGGGTTTAAATGTTGAATCTTGAATGTTTGCACCTAATCCCTTCAAAGGCTTGAGAGCTTGAATCCTTGATCTTCAATGGAGAACTTGAATGCTTGAGGAGAAGGATTGAACACCTTGAGAGCTTGGAAATGGATGCTTGAACCTTTTGCTTCTTGACAAAATCTTGATTAGAGATTTTTGCACTTAGAAGACTTAGATAAAATGAGAGAGAAATGCTTCCTTTTATATGAAATTAGGGCACAATCTTCCAAGGAGGCCCACATAGGATAATTAAATTCTAATTAAATCCATGCCCCTAGAAAAGGACCTATAATAAATATAATTTAGGAATCAATACTTCGGAACCTGAAATAGCCAACCCAGAAGCGGGAAAACTAAATTTTTGAAGAACCCCGGCAGCTGACAAGTTTCCTGATTTGAAAGGGGGAACCAGGTCATGGTTGAGATTGACCCTAACCTAGGTTAGGGTCGAGGTTTACCCTAACCCAAGGGGTCAGAACCCCTAGAAAATATGCTAGGTGGGGTAGGAGGTGCCCGGAGAGACCCAATCAGGGTCCTGAACCAGTACAGAAGCATGAGATGATGCAAAAACAGGATGATGATATGGTTGAGGTAAAAAATGTCCCCTAAGGAGGGCTAAATGTTCTTAACATGGAAGTGCTTCCATTTTAAGATGATACATCTCCAAGTCGCTAGATACTGGCTTTAACTCTGGTTATATTGTGAGATTAAGTAATAACCATAAGATAAAGACCTGCATCGATGGCCTACGCTTGATCTCTGAATGAAATGGACATACTCAAATATATCAAGCAAATTAGGGCCAACAACAAGATCATATCCCAAGAGACGACCATGATCTTTTCCAAGAAAACCTGACTTAACTTTGGGCTAAACTTGCTTGACTATGATCAAATCTGGAGATGTAGAGATAAAGAAACCTTTGAACTAGACTTTAACTCTAATTAAATCTAGAGATTCAATGAAAAGGCTATCTTGTGATCTCAAAATGCATTGCTTGAATCTGGTTTGATAATGAGATCTGGCGACCACCGTAGGATTAGAACTTGATCAACAGCTTGCGCTGAATCTTGGAATAGAAATGCCAATCTTGAATTCATCTACTGACTCAGTGAGAACCACTAATCTCAATCTTGATCAACGACTTGTGCATAATATCATAAGGTTTTCCTTAACTCTGGTTCCATTTGGAGATCACGCGACACGCCTAACTTTGAATCTCATAATAAAACTCAGCTTGACTTGGCTTGACCATAGGTTACATTACAAGATCTAGCGTCATCCACATGATCAGAATAAGATCAATGATCTGCGCTGAATCTTGAGAACTTCCATGACTTGTTCGAAACATTGCAAGATCCAATGCCAACCCTCTGATCAAAACAAGAACAAAACTTGATCAACGACCTGCGCTAAGTCTCCAGCTCAAGATAGCATATTCCTTTCCATTCTAAGATTTAGAGATAGACATAAGAGGTTAAAGCTTACATGACTTAAAAGATACTTAAGTTACTCAGAAAAGCAACTTGAAAATAGAACAAGTCATGTAGGGTTTAGGGTTTAAGCATGAATTAGGTTTTCAAGATATGAACAAAGGCTTAAACCAGGCCTAGAAATATGAAAAGAACAAGGCAAAGACTAGAAAACATGATAGGAACCCTACAAGCTAGGCTCTACCCTTGTGGGAGCCTCATTTAATCCAATTGTAGCCAAAAATTGCATAGGATAGGAAATTTTGGGTAATATTTTTGGCGATTTTTGCTGAATGTCAACCTGCTAGATATACATAACCACTGGCCTATGACATTCCATTAGGCAAGGAATCTGTGTTAAGCACAAAAGAGATCTTTGGGAAGCAGGAAGACTGAAACTAGAAGGAGGGAAACAACAAACCAAAATAGGAAAAGAGTTGTATACAAGCATAAACAAAAAAAGTTGACTGTGCCCAAGCACTTTGAGGAAAGCAGGAAAACTAAAACTAAGAAAACAAAATCACAAGCAGCAAAAGTTAATTATAAGGTAGGAAAAACATCAAAACAAGGCTTGACATGAAAGTCATCGACAGAAATTGGCAAGATTTCTCCTTCAATAGTTGAGAGCTGAAAAGCATTATGCTCTTTGCATTCCGTGATCACAAATGGGCCTCCCCAAAATGAATCAAACTTTGTGTGCCTGCCAAGCCTGGATTTGAATTCATCCCACTCGAGGACTATATCACCAATATTGAAGCTTCTTGATCTGGCTCTCTTGTTAAAGCTCTTCTTGGTTTGCATTTGCTAAAACTCCGTGGTCTGCATAGCTTTATCTCTACCTTCTTCCAACTCCATAAGTTGAGTATAGCATACCTGCAAGGGGTCTCCTTCAAAGAGGACAAGTTGAGTAGCAAGGTATAAAGTTGGTAACTCAGTTGGGATGGAAAACTTAGCCTCTTTTACATAGAATATCATATAAGGAGAGTTCCCAATGATCTTTTTTGGAGTGATCTTTTCTAACCATAAGGAAGACTTTAGCTTGGAATGCCAATCTCTTTGATTTTCTTGCAAAGTCTTCTTAATTATCCTGATTAGATTCTTATTAGTGGACTCTGCTAAACCACAACCCTAGGGAAAATAATTGGAACTAGTATTGAGGTAAATACCATGTTTAGTTTCCCACTTAATGACTCTCAAACCTGTGAAGGCAAGTGCATTGTCACATATTATTGAATCAGGAATGCCAAACATGTGTATGATATCTTCATAAAAGTTTAGGATAACAGTATCATTAGCTTCCATTAATGCAATGGCCTCAGTCCACTGAGTGAAATAATCAGTTACAGTGATTATCCATTTGTGGCCTGCACTAGATGGGGGGTTAATTAGGCCTATGAAGTCAATGCCCCATTTAACAAAAGGTTGTTCTGTCTTGATTGGTTGGACGGGTAGGGATGAAAGCCTCTCCTTGCCTACAAACATAGCACATTTCATGCATTTTCTCACATGGGCATGACTGTCTTTAAATATGGATGGCCAATAATATCAAGCCCTCACGATCTTGAAAGTAGTAGCCCTAGGAGAAAAATGACCTCCAGAAGGTCCATAATGGAATTCATGTAAGACATCTACTACTTGTTTTTAATCAATGCATCTAAGGAGAACACCGTTGTGATTCTTTCTAAAAAGGACCTCGTCAATCAGCACAAAAGGGATGGATTGAAATTTGTAGTACCTTCTCTTTGCTGAATCTAGGTTTGCAGGGCACTCACCTGTCTTCAAAAAATGGACCATGTTTGGAAACCAACCTGGTGCCCTTTCATGATATTTTGTTGAATGCACAGCTAAGGATGCATTCACTTATTCTTGATATTTTGGAGTCTAATCCTCTGTCAATTGTTCACAAAGACCCCTTCCTCTGAACAACTTGATAACATGGATGTCTATATCATACTCCATAACTCTGGTTATCCAACCAACTCTTTTTTCATTCAAGTCTTTAGAGAGTAAGAATTCTTTGACACTTGGATGAGTGTTTCTTAAATGTACCTTACTGTGGGTCAATAAATGTCTGAATGTTTTCAGGCTCTTCATAATAGCAAGTACATGTGTTTCTACAAAATAGTGTCTTTATTCATACTCTTCCAAGCCTTTGCTAAAGAAAGCAATAGGATGCTCCAATCATTCAGAGTTTTGTTGAGTCAACATTGTAGAGATAGCATGAGAGCATAACCATAAAGAATGAAGTCTTTATTGAAATCAGGATTTAGTAAGGCAAGAGCCTCTGTAAGAGTCTCTTTAATGGCTTGAAAACTACTCTTTCCTTCTTTGCTCCAACAAAAAACTGCATTCTTCTTTAACATAGTTGTTAAAGGTTTCAATAGATTTGCAATATTAGGTAAGAAATGCCTAACAAAATTAATCCTTCCTATGAAGGATTGTAGACTCTTCTTTTGATGTAGTGGGGGAAGCTCTAGAATGGTTGCAATCCTCTTAGGGTCCACTGTGACACCTTTCTTGGAAACAATATATCCCAATATCTTCCCTTCATGTACTGCAAATACAAACTTTTTGGGATTGAGGGAGATCCCAAACTGCCTACACTTTTCCAAGATTTTCCTCAAGTGTTTGATATAATATAGAGCATGCTTAGAATAGACACTGATGTTGTCAAGGTATACTAGCACAAACTTCTACACGAGTCTCTTGAAAGCCATATTCATAGCCTTTTGAAAATTGGCACCTGCATTTGACAAACCAAAATGCATCTTTTGATAGGCCATGGTTCCCCATTTGGTTGCAAATGCAGTCTTGAATTGGTCCTCATTATTGACTAGGATCTTATTGTACCCCGAGTAGCCATCTAACAATGAAAAGTGTTCTAATCTAGAGACACACAACACAATTTGTTCCATAGATGGTAATGTGTGTCGATCTTTTAGGGATACCCTATTCTGGTACCTAAAATCAACACATAACCTTAGTTCCCCATTCATTTTTCTAACAGGAATAAGATTGGATACGCAACTAGTGTGTTAAATAGGATATATGATACCACTCTCTATTAGTTTGAGAAAATCCTTATGCATGATTGGCTCTATTTTAGGATTGACATGCCTTTTCTTTTGCCCAACTAGTTTAGCATTAGCTTCTAGCTTTATGGTATGCTGAGCAAGTGTTGGATCAAGCTCTTTGAGATCTTCATACTGCCAAGCAAAGAAATCACTAAATTCTAGAAACAACTAGATGTAAGCCAATTTTTCTAAATTATTTCTTACCTTTTCAAACTTTAAGCATTTACATGGTTCAAGCTCTAAATTAGTGTAATGCTCTTGTTGAACTACCAAGCTAGTCTTATTCCTTTTGGCTTGGTCATCTTTATTGAAGATTGACTCTAAGGTGATGAGGCCTCTAGGAAGCTTATATGAGTTGCAGCACTTGGTCATCATAATTCTGCATCAACCTATTTGATTGTATTCTCAAAAAACATCCTCTTCAAACAAGAATTGTAGAACTTGCTCATCATTTTCAAACACCTCCAATTGACATCATTATTAGGGATGGAAGGCCTGACAATAATCTTGACATGTTGTTGGTCTCACTAAAATGTTATTAGGGATATCAAACTGAGATCCAACAACAACTAACCTATCTGCATTCTGATTTAACTTTCTAGGGATGGAAATGATATTGAAAGTGTGAAAATCTTCTATTGTGTCCCAAACTATATGATTTTAGGCCTTCATAGTATTATTTTTGGTAGCACTCATCCCTTTCACTTGGCTAACAACAAATTCACTATCACCATGTACCTTTAAGGCTTTAATACCTTTCTTTCTATTCCAATCCAATCCATTCACCAAACTCTCATATTCAATAGTATTGCTTGTGCAAGAAAAACTGAATCTAAAAGATGTATAATATTTCTCACCATTTGGAGAGACAAGAATTACACCACTGCCAGATTCATGTCTGCTTCTATCACCATCAAGGAATAATTCCCAAACTTCATTGTTTTGATCTTCTGATGTTTCATCGGTTGCCTTAAAGAGATTTACTATTGTGTGACCATCCTCTTATATCATGTAGTTCCCCAAACCAACATCCCAAATAAAATTAGCCTAAGATTCTGAAGTCCTTTCTGATCCACATTCATCTACATAAATATTCGGGATGTTCTCTATATAAGTCTTTGTCTCCTTAATGATTGGAAAATCACTACTATCAAGTGAAAGACAACTTGCATTGAATACATTAGACACATGAGGTTCTACATGATGTGCTACTAATAATTTAGATTTGATAGTGACCTTGGTTCCATATCTAGTATGGAAAAGCATGTGAGACCAGTCACAAGAAAGGTATCCTCCTATCTTAGTTGTGAACTCTCTTTACAGACATATGGAACAAAGAGTAGGGAGATCTATGATGTAAATATCAAGGAGGATACACAAATTAGGGCTTTCATGAAGGAACAAAATTGTATCCTTGACCATAACTATTGTGTTCATCAATGAACCATCAAGTTGTGTTAGTTTCTTTTGGAATGGTTGATACTTGAGCCCTAATTGGTCAGCTATTTTATTCGGCATGACTGAACTAGTAGCCCCACTATCTACAATACAATTATGTACTATAAAATCTCCAATAATTAACTATACATAAAAGTGATGAGGCTTTAAGTTCATACCTTGAATGACATCTTCTTTGGTGTTGTTGCTTGGAAATTTCTTCTCTTGATCAATATTGACCAACACCAGCTTAGTTACATCATTTGTGGGTTGTTGAGGGGTTACCTCTTCACCCATAGCCTTCTTTACGATTTCATGTTTCCCCAGAATAGCTAAGGAGTCTCACATGGTCATAGTCACATTCATTTTCTTCATATTGTCCATAATATTGAAAGGCACTGCTACATGGACCTTTTGATGTGCTTTCACCATTATGGGCTCAACCTCCTTGGGAGATTGACTCTCCTTGACTAGCATGGCTGGAGGTATTTTCAGTATTTCAATAGTGGGTGTATGTGATGATCCTGTAGATGTAGTAGCC
Organism: Thuja plicata; assembly: GCA_018584345.1. Classification (NCBI taxonomy): domain Eukaryota; kingdom Viridiplantae; phylum Streptophyta; class Pinopsida; order Cupressales; family Cupressaceae; genus Thuja; species Thuja plicata. The sequence continues at coordinate 197,272 of MU224607.1, read as the reverse complement.
TTTCCCTTCTCCTCTTCTTGCTTCATGTCCTAAGCTCTTCTTTTGGCAAGAGTGTTGGCTGCAATTGAAGATTCACCATTTAATCCATTAAAATCTTCCTCTTGCCAATTAAAGAGATCAGTCTCATCGTATTATGTATCTCGCTAGGGTACTGACCCACTAGAAGATGCCTCTGATTGGGTGTTTGACACATTTTGTGCCATGAGTACTTGATTCACCAATCCATTCAAGCATGTAGTCTGATTATGTGGTTGGTTGCAAGGGAAACACCATTCATTCTCTAATGCAAGATTGTTTTGACTTGGAACCATATCTCTGACTGGATTTACAAAGTTGAGAGGAGATTGGTTGTAAAGTTGAAATGGCTTCTAATTGAAATTATGCCTTTGACCTTGATAATTTCCCTGATATGGTGGTCTACTTTGCTGATAGGATTGCCCTTGAGATTTATATTGTTGGTTAGGACCTTGATTTTGTTTTTTGCTATTGATCAAATCATTACTAAGTTTCTGTTGTATTTTACTCATTTTAAGTTGACTACTTTGCAATAAAATATTCGTTGCTTGTTGATTATTTCTCATTTCTTGTAGTTCTTGGGGAAACCCTGCTTTTAAGTCCTCACTACTTGAGCTAGCCTAAGGTGCTACCACTATAGGTATAGGGGTGAATGGAGGGATATACAGAGGCATATTGGGTTGAATATCAGGGAAGAGAGGCATGAGTGGCCTTGGGCCTATCTTACCAGCTTGAATTAGACAATTTTCTTCTTTAACAACTATATCAAAAGCCTGAGGTAATGAAGTACCCCCCAAAGACTGAATCATGACAGATATATCACTATTTAAACTTTTCAAAAAATATAGAAAAGTATAATCTGTTGAAGGACTTACAGAGATGGGTATCCTATTCAATGTCTAGAGAAATCTATTATTAAAATTTGTCATCTGTTCCTGAGGGGCTCTTTTGATAGTAGTCAGTTGCTTAACTAGGGATAAATTATCTGACTTGTCTTCAAAATATATGTTGAGAGAGTCTCCAAGACTGTCCAATGAATCAATGGAACCAACTGCTAAAGTTCTAAACCATTCTATGGCTTTACCCTTGAAAGAGGATGCTAACAACTTGGTAGCCACATCTTCTTCAGTGACATGGTGTATATTACATATAGTAGCCACATCTCTAACGTGTTCACAAGCTATTGTCTGGCTTTCACCTGTGAAATTAGGTAGATTTTTTAGTGTTTCTAAGGGCACATAATGATGTTGAGAAAAATTTAATGGGCTCCCTTGATTCAAGGGTACAAATGCAAACTATCTTGCTATTATAGGGACTGTGATTAACTGAACAACAACCATGTGGGTTGTATTTAAACCAGGGAGTGAAGCTGAATCCTCTAGTAACTCTCTACTTAAAGACCTTGCTCTCCTTCTAAAATGGAAAAGTAAGGGTCTCTCCTCTAAAATAGGTGGTGTAGACTGTACTCTCCTTGTGGGGGATGTCCTTTGAGATGATCTCCCTTTTCTTCTTGTTGGAGGTAGCTGTAAAAACTCAGAAGGCTTTAAAATCCTTGTTTCTATCCTTCTCATAACTTTAATGGGACTGGATCTTCCTGTTCTTAACACCAATGGAGTCACCAGATATGCTTTGAAAAGAACCTCTCTAGGTTAGTACTATGTAATCAACATATCAGAGATAACATAGATTTGAAAGATGAACTTCTTTTGTTTGTTGTCCCACCGGGCGTGCCAGAATTCTTATACACCAAATTTGCACCCTATTAAGTGCTTAAGCCTAATGATCTGGTATAACATAGGAATCACTTCCATGTTGTGGGACCTATGCTAAATGAAGTGAAAGTTCAAGATTCTAGGTTGGTTCCTCTTGGATAATCACCTATTTTTTGCTCGTTAAACATGAAAAGTAAACTTGGGAGGAAAAGGGGAAGAAGGAGATCTGAAAGGGAAATAAATCAAACTTTAACCTACAAGGTGATGCATCGAAAGTGACATGAAAAGTAAACTTGGGAGGAAAAGGGGAAGAAGGAGATCTGAAAGGGAAATAAATCAAACTTTAACCTACAAGGTGATGCATCGAAAGCGACATGAATCATAAAAAAATATTAAGAACTAGCATAAAATTCCTGGATCTAAGCGAGCACAACTTCCTAAATAGGCTTGCATAAGTATTTCATAGAGAGGTCTGAAATGAAAAGAGGCTATTCAGAGAAAGAAAATATTTCACAAACAATAGAATTTTCAATCGAATAGACACAGACTATGACCTGCAAATAGACATTCACTCCAACAAATAGGCACAAAAATGAGACAAAATGACAAGGGAAGAACAAAATCCACAAGATCATCTAAATCAATTACCCACAATATTGCACAGAGATGAAGAAAGAAAGAGGGCTCAAGAACTCCAAGATTTCTCAAATATTAGCCACTATATTATTCTTCAGATAAGAGAAATACATACAAGAAGACACAGGGACAAAGAAAATGTCACAAAAAGCCTTTGCAAAATCTGAATTCCAATGAGAAATTACAAACAGATGAAAACTTGAGGGTAGAGCGAATGCCACAAAAATTCTTTCATAAGATGAAAAACCTCCTTACAAAAGCATCTAAAAACTACTTATATACAAGCTCCCCCAGCACACAGGCTTAGGAGTCAATTCATCGATTAGATTAGGGCAAAAATTAGGGTTTCAATAGATATTATTAAACAATACAAAAACCCTAAAATAGTCTTGTCACTCCATTAATGCATTTGGGAAATATCTCAGAAGATTAGATTAGCCTTGAAAATATCCCATATCACCATTAATTCAAGTAAATAGATCAGATCGATCCATCTACCCTCCCTGCAAGTTTGAAAATTTCACCACCACCATGAAAACCCTGAGAAAGCTATTTGAATATTCAAATTTAAACATAAATGGTCACAGGTGGCGTGGAATGCCCAATCAACGGCTTAGGTTTGAAACTTTACTGACTTTAAAATAACACTGTCGATCTGCTTTAAGTTACCCATGAGCGCAAGATCTGATCTGCCACGTGGAATATAGGCGATATGCCTCAAAGATTATCTTTCTTCATCTTTGCCTTTAAGCCTTTACACCCAACATTAGATCTTTGCAAACTTATTTTATCTTTACCTTGCCTTTAGCACTGACTTCAGATCTGACTTGGACACGTGTCATCACAGTGCATTATCGCAATGGTTAAACAAATTCATCTTTCTCATTGAGGATTTATGTCTGTCGTCTGATGTCATTTAAGTTATTATTCCTTTATTGCCTTTAACCTGGGACCTATGATGTCATCTGTGTCAGATGTCACCATGACACAATTCCTTAAACACTAGATTTCAATCACTTTTACTTTAAGGCTTTACGCCATCCACACGATCAAACTGGACTTGCTTGATCCTTACCTTTATCTTTCTATCTTCAGCCCAGCCCATCCATGGACATGTGGCATGCAAACACAATGCCTCAAATATATCTATCATGCATCTTGGTCATTGAGGCTTTAAGCCGATCGTTCGATCTGTCTCTCATTTGATATTTGCCTCTAACTTGCCTTTGACTCATCTTTAACCTCGGGTACCTGAAATCCTTTGTATCTCCAAGTTGCTAGATACTGGCTTTAACTCTAGTTATATTACGAGATTAAGCGATAACCATAAGATCAAGACCTACATTGACGACCTGCACTTGATCTCTTAATGAAATGGACTGACTCAAATCTATCTAGCGACTAAGTGCCAACCACAAGATCATCTCCCAAAAAACAAAGACGATCTTTTCTCAGCAAACCTTACTTAACTTTGGGCTACCCATGCTTGACTATGATCAAATTTGGAGATAAAGCAACCTTTGAACTAGACTTTAACTCTGATTAAATCTAGAGATTCAACGACAAGGCTATCTCGTGACCTTGAAATGCATTGTTTGACTCTGGTTTGATCATGAGATCTGGTGACCACTGTAGGATTTAAACTTAATCGACGGCTTGTGCTAAATCTTGGAATAGAAATGTCAATCTTGAATTCGTCTAGCGACTCAGTGAAAACCATTGATCTCAATCTTGATCAACGGTTTGCACATAATCTCATAAGGTTTTCTTTAACTCTGGTTCCATTTGGAGATCATGTGACACACTTACCTCTTAATCTCACAATAAACCTCAACTTGAATTGGCTTGACCACAGGTTACATTATAATATCTAGAGCCATCTACATAATAAAAATAAGATAAATGATCTACGTTGAATCTTGAGAACTTCCATGACTTGCCCGAAACATTATGAGATCGAGCGCCAACCCTTCGATCAGAAGAAGAACATAACCTGATCAACGACCTACGCTAAGTCTCCAGATCAAAAGAGCATATTCCTTTCCATTCTAAGTTTTAGAGATATACATAAGAGGTTAAAGTGCACATGACTTAAAAGATACTTAAGTTACTAGGAAAATGAACTTGAAAATAGAACAAGTCATGTAGGGTTTAGGGTTTAAGCATGAATTAGTTTTTCAAGACATGAAAAAAGGATTAAACCAGGCCTAGTAATATGAAAAGAACAAGGAAAAGACCATAAAGCATGACAAGAACCCTACAAGCTGGGCTCCACCCTTGTGGGAGCCTCATTTACTCCACTTGTAGCCAAAAATTGCATAGGATAGGAAATTTTGGGTAATATTTTTGGCGATTTTTGCTAAATGTCAACTTGCTAGACATATATAAACAGTGGCCTATGACATTCCATTGGGAAAGGAGTCTGCATTGAGTACAAAAGAGACCTTTGGGAAGTAGGAGGACTGAAACCAGGAGAAGGGAAACAACAAACCAAAATAGGAAAAGAGCTATATACAAGCAGAAATGCCCAAGCACTTTGAGGAAAGCAGGAAAACTAAAACTAAGAAAATAAAACCAAAAGCAACAAAAAAAAATTACAAGATGGGACAAACCTCAAAAATAGGCTCGAGGTGAAAGTCATTGACATAAATTGGCAAGATTTCTCCTTCAAGAGTTGAGAGCTGAAAAGCATTACGCTCTTTACATTCTGTGATCACAAATGGGCCTCCCCAAAATAAATCAAACTTTGTGTGCCTGCCAGGCCTAGATTTGAATTCATCCCACTTGAGGATTATATCACCGATATTGAAGCTTCTTTATCTAGCTCTCTTGTCAAAGCTCTTATTGGTTTACATTTTCTAAAACTCCATGGTCTGCATAGCTTTATCTCTACCTTCTTCCAACTCCATAAGTTGATTATAGCATACCTACAAGGGGTCTCCTTCAAAGAGGACAAGTTGAGTGGCAAGGTATAGAGCTGGTAACTCAGTTGAGATGGACAACTTAGCCTCTTTGTCATAGACTAGCATATAAGGAGAGTTCCCAATGATCATTTTTGGAGTGATCTTGTCTAACCACAAGGAAGACTTTATCTTGGAATGCCAATCTCTTTGATTTTATTTCAAAGTCTTCTTAATTATCCTGATTAGATTCTTATCAGTGGACTTTGCTAAACCATTACCCTGGGGGTAATAATTGGAACTAGTATTGAGGTAAATACCATGTTTAGTTTCCCACTCAATGACTCTCAAACCTATGAAGGCAAGTACATTGTGATGACATGTAACTGATTGAATGTTTGAAGATATTAAGTTGATTACAGAAATGCAATGCAAGACATTAAACTGGTTAATGGATTGTATTGTCATTGACGTCAACTTGATATAATCTAATCGGTTATAATCAAAGTATCAAAGACTTCAGAGAATCAAAGAGATAAAGATTATGTTTTCAGTAATGCATAAAAGACAAGCATTCACTATGTGACTTCAAATACCGACGGCTAGTGGAACCCGATGGACAGACATCACCGAAAGTCAAGTCATAGTGATGCCCGATCAAGAACACTGATGAGCATTACTGACGAGTAGAATCAAAACCATACCTGATGGCCAAAATCACAGTATAAATCGACGGAGAAGCCTGAGGAGAACTAGAGTGTTAACCGAAGCTATCAAAGTGTTAAAACACCAAAAGTTAACTTGAGTTCAGAAATGACAAAATATCTAGCTGGTAGAACTAAATATAGACTTAACTGGTAGATATCATTGTTTTTATCGACAAGATAAAGCCAGAGATAAGTAAAGAATTTAAAGCTATTTTGTCTAGTTGGCAAGAAGATCTCTGCGAGATAAAAGAAGAGTTTTTCTTTAAATCAGATTGGCTAAGATTGCGGATCACGCCAAGATCAAGAAAATCAAGAACCTAACAACGGTGATATCATGTCTATAAAGAGACAACTTAATTCATTATGAATTAACGGGATTGAATGAAAAAAGGATGCTGAAGAGAAACTGATGAAAAGAAACTTTATACAATCTTGATCAATCAAGATGAGGAAAGAGCTAAAGTTTTATGTGGATACCGAGCAAACCTAAAGTGGATCAAAGGTATTAAAATGACATATTAATCATATTAGTTTCATGAGCTTACAATAGATCTAAAAATCTGAAAGTATAAGTTGTTTATGTGAACATATCATACTGTTTCAGTTTAACCATTGATTCAGAAAGTCTCTTAACCGAGCAGGATTTAAAGATCCTTTCTATATTGAGATACATCCCAAGGAGTATCAAATATTTTGATCATGAAGATCACATGAGATGCCATATACCATTTGACAAACCAGAAGAGTTTTGACAAGGAAGGTAGCATAGAAATGCCCGATATCAAGTGACAAACTAATCTTTTAAATCCTCTGACAAGGTCACACCTAACAATGTGTTTGTAACCTTTAACAGGGTTGGCTCTTCACCGAGCTCACTTCAAAAGAGTGAAAATTTTGGGTTACCGGTCTCAAGTGGTTTTTCCCTTAATAGGATTTCCATGTTAAAAATCCATGTGTTAATGTGTTTATGAGTCATTACTTTAGTGTTTTGCATTACACATAGCTAATATGGATTGATTGGTATACTCTAAGTAATTTACTATTTTTGAGTAAATTAATAGATTTCTATTCGGTAAACATACAAAATAAGGCTTAACAAAGAATTCTGAGCAGTACTAATTTGATAAGTATATTTGAAGGCATTCATCTTATAAGACTGAAGATAACTAGAGGCTTAATATTGTGGTACTAATTTTTTGGGTTGATTAATTGGAATATTTTTTAGGCCACTGATTCACCCCCCCTCTCAGTCATTACGAACACATTATCAGATATTATTGAATCAGGAATGACATACTTGTGTATGATATCATCATAAAAGTTCACGTCAATAATCTTATTAGCTTCCATTAATGCAATGGCCTCAGTCCACCGGGTGAAATAATCAGTTGCAATGATTATTCATTTGTGGCCTGCACTAAATGGGGGATTAATTAGGCCTGTGAAGTCAATGCCCCATTTCATAAAAGGTTGGTCTGTCTTGATTGGTTGGATGGGTAACGTTGAAAGCCTCTCCTTGCCTGCAAACATAGCACATTTCATGCATTTTCTCACATGAGCATGATTGTCTTTAAAGATGGATGACCAACAATATACAACCCTCATGATCTTGAAAGTAGTAGTCCTACGAGAAAAATGACCTCCAGAAGGTCCATCATGGAATTCATGTAAGACATCTACTACTTGTTCTTAATCAATTCATTTAAGGAGAACACCATTGTGATCCTTTCTAAAAAAGGACCTCATTAATAAGCACAAAATGGATAGATTGCAATATGTAGTATCTTCTCTTTGCTAGATCTAGGTTTTTAGGGCATTCACCTGTCTTCAAAAAATGGACCATGTCTGGCAACCAACCTGCTGCCCTTTGACGATCTTCTATTGACTGCACAACTAAGGATGCATTCAATTGTTCTTGATCTTTTGGAGTCTCATCCTCTTTCAATTGTTCACAAAGACCCATTCCTCTGACCATATTGCTAACAAAAATGTCTATATCATACTCCATAACTCTGGTTATCCAACCAACTCTTTTTTCATTCAAGTCTTTAGAGAGTAAGAATTCTTTGACACTTGGATGAGTGACTCTTAAATGTACCTTACTATGGGTCAATAAATGTTTGAACTTTTTTAGGCTCTTCACAACAACAAGTACATGTTTTTCTACAAAAGATTATCTTTGTTCATACTCTTCCAAGCCTTTGTTAAAGAAAGCAATAGGCTGCTCCAATCCTTTAGATTTTTATTGAGTCAAAATTGCAGAGATAGCATGAGAGCATCCATAAGCATAAAGAATGAATTCTTTACTAAAATCAGGATTTAGCAAGGCAGGAGCCTTTGTAAGAGCCTCTTTAATGGCTTGAAAACTACTCTTTCCTTATTTTCTCCAACAAAAAACTACATTCTTCTTTAACATAGTTGTCAAAGGTTGCAAAATATTTGCAATATTAGGCAAGAAATGCCTAACAAAATTAATCCTTCCTATGAAGGATTATAGTTTCTTCTTTTGATGTGGTAGGGGAAGCTCTAGAATGGTTTCAATCCTCTCATGGTCCACTATGATACCTTTCTTAGACACAAGATATCCCAATAACTTCCCTTCATGTACTACAAATACACACTTTTTGGGATTGAGGGAGATCCCAAACTACCTACACCTTTCAAAGATTGTCCTCAGTTGTTTGATATGATATGGTGCATGCTTAGAATATACAGTGATGTCGTTAGGGTATAATAGCACAAACTTGTACGTGAGGCTCTTGAAATCCATATCCATAGCCTTTTGAAAAGTGGCACCTACATTTGACAAACCAAAAGGCATCTTTTGATAGGCCATGGTTCCCCATTTTGTTGTGAATGCAGTCTTGAATTGATCCTACTTATTGACTAGGATATGATTGTACCCTGAGTAGCCATCTAAAAATGAAAAGCATTATGATCTAGAGACACATTGCAGAATATGTTCAATGGATGGTAATGGGTGGCAATCTTGTAGAGATGCCCTATTCAGGGCCCTAAAGTCAACACATAACCTTAGTTCCCCATTATTTTTTCTAACAGGAACAAGATTGGATACCCAACTAGTATGTTTAATAGGATATATGATACCACTCTCTATTAGTTTGAGAATTTCCTTATGCATGAGTGGCTCTAGTTTAGGATTGACATGCCTTTGCTTTTGCCTGAGTGGTTTAACATTAGGTTCTATCTCTATGGTATGTTGAGCAAGTGTTGAATCAAACCCTTTTAGATATTCATACTACCAAGCAAAGACATCACTGAATTCTTGAAACAATTGGATGCAAGCCTGTTTTTCTGAATTAGTTCTTACCTTTCCAAATTTTAAGCTTTTACCTGGTTCAAGCTCTAAATCAGTGTAATTCTCTTGCTCAACTACAAAGCTAGTCTTATTCCTTTTGGCTTGGTAATCTTTATTGAAGATTGAATCTAAGGTGATGAGATCTCTAGGAAGCTTATTATATTTGAGTTGCACCACTTGGTCATCATATTTGTGCATCAACCTATCCTGATTGTGCTCTGAAAAAACATCCTCGTCAAACAAGAATTGCGGAATTTGCTCATCATTTTCAAACACCCACTAATTAACATCATTATCAAGGATGGAAGGCCTTACAATAATATTGACATGCTGCCGGTCACTTTTCACTAAAATGTTATTAGGGATATCAAACTGAGATCCAATAGTAGCTAACCTATCTACATTCTAATTTAACTTTCTAGCGATGGCAATTATATTGAAAGCATGGAAATATTCTATTGCATCCCAAACTATATGCTTGTAGGCCTTCATAGTATCATTTTTGGTAGCACTCATCCCCTTCACTTGGATAAAAACCTATTCACTATCACCATGTATATTTAAGGCTTTAATACCTTTCTTTCTAGACCAATCCAATCCACTCACCAAACTCTCATATTCAACAGCATTGCTTGTGCAAGAAAAACTGAATCTAAAAGTTGTATAATATTTCTCATCTATTGGAGAGACAAACATTGCACCACCACCAGATCCATGTTTGCTTCTAGCACCATCAAAGAATAATTCCCAAACTTCATTGTTTTGATCTTCTGATGTTTCATTTGTTGCCTTAAAGAGATTTGGTATTGTGTGACCGTCCTCTGATATCATGTAGTTCCCCAAACTAGCATCTCAAATAACATTAGCCTGAGCTTTTGAAGTCCTTTATGATCCCCATTCATCTACATAAATATCTGGGATGCTCTCTAACTGAGTCTTTTTCTCCTTAATGATTGGAAAATTATTACTATCAAGTGCAAGACAACTTGCATTGAGTACATTAGACACATAAGGTTCTACATGATGTGCTGCTAATAATTCAAATTTGATAGTGAGCTTGGTTCCATATCTAGTATGGAAAAGCTTATGAGACCAGTCATAAGAAAGGTATCCTCCTATCTTATTTGTGAACTCTCTTGAAAGACATATGGCAAAAAGAGAAGGGAGATCTATGATGTAAATGTCAAGGAGGATAGACCAATTAGGGCTTGCATGAAGGAACAAACTTGTATCCTTGGCCAGACCTATTGTGTTCACCGATGAACCATCAATTTGTGTTACTTTCTTTTGGAATGGTTAATACTTGAGCCCTAATTGGTCAGCTATTTTCTTGGGTATGACTAAACTAGTAGCCCCATTGTCTACCATACAATTATGTACTATAAAATCTCCAATAATTAACTATACATAAAAGGGAGGGGAATTTAAGTTCCTACCTTGAATGGCATCTGCTTTTGTGTTGTTGCTTGGAACTTTCTTCTCTTGATCAATGTTGACCAACACCGGATTAGCTACATCATTTGTGGGTTTTTGAGGGATTACCTCTTCACCCATAACCTTCTTCAAGATTTCAGGTTGCCCCAGAATAGCTAAGGAGTCCCACATGGTCATAGTAACATTGATTTTATTCATATTGTCCACAATATTTAAAGGCGTTGTTGCATGCACCTTTTGATGTTCTTTCACCATTATGGGCTCAATCTCCTTGGGAGATTGACTCTCCTTGACTGGCATGGCTAGAGGTCTTTTTAGTATGTCAATAGTGGGTGTATGTGATAGTCCCACAGATGTAGTAGCCTTTCTCATCTCCTCTGCTTTCTCGATGTCCCGAGTTCTTCTTTTGGACTGAGTGTTGGCTGCAATTGAAGATTCACCATTTAATCCATTAAAATACTCCTCTTGCCAATTAAAGAGAGTAGTCTCACCAGATTGTGTATCTTGCTGGGGTACTAACCCACTAGAAGATTCCTCTGATTGGGTGTTTGAGGCATTTTGTGCTATGAGTACTTGATTCACCAATTCATTCAAGCATGTAGTTTGATTATGTGGTTGGTTGCAAGGGAAACACCATTCATTCTCTAATGCAAGATTGTTTTGACTTGGAACCATATCTCTGACTAGATTTTCAGAGTTGAGAGGAGATGGGTTATAAGGTTGAAATGGATTCTGATTGAAATTCTCCCTCTAACCTTGATAATTTCCCTGATATGGTTGTCTACTTTTCTGATAGAATATCCCTTGAGCTTGATACTGCTGGTTATGACCTTGATTTTTTTTGTTTGATATTGATAAAATCATTACTAATTTTCTATAGTATTGTACTTGTTTCTACTTGACTACTTTGCAATAAATTGTTCATTGCTTGTTGATTATTTCTCATTTCTTGCAGTTCTTGGGAAAAAACCCACTTTTAATTCTTCATTGTTTGAGCTAGCCTGAGGTTCTACCACCATAGGTATATGGGTGAATGGAGGGATATACAGAGGCATATTGGGCTGAATACCAGGGACGAGAGGCATGGGTGGCCTTGGGCATATCCTACCAGCTTGAATTAGACAATTTTTTTCTTTAACAACCATATCAAAAGCCTGAGGTAATGAAGTACCTCCCAAAGACTGAATCGTGACAGATATATCACTATTTAAAATTTTCAAAAAATATAGAAAAGTATAATCTACTGAAGGCCTTAGAGAGATGGGGATCCTATTCCATGTCTTGAGAAATTTATTATTAAAATTTGTCATCTGTTCCCAATGGGCTCTTTTGATAGTAGTCAATTGCTCAAATAGGGATAAATGATCTAATTTGTCTTCAAAATATATGTTGAGAGAGTCTCCAAGTCTGTCCCATGAATCAATGGAACCAACTGCTAAAGTTCTAAACCATTATAGGGATATACCCTTAAAAGAGGCTGCTAACAACTTGGTAGCCACATCTTCTTCAGTGACATGGTGTATATTATAGATGGTAGCCACATCTCTGATGTGTTCACAAGCTGTTGTCTGGCTTTCACCTATGAAATCAGGTAACTTTTTAGTGCTACTAAGGGCACATCATGATGTTGAGAAAAATTTAATGGGCTCCATTGATTGAAGGGTACAAATGCAAACTATCTTGCTATTATAGGGACTATGATTTGTTGAACAACAACTGTGTGGGTTGTATTTAAATGAGGGAGTGAATCTAAATCCTCTTGTAACTCTCTACTTAAAGACCTTCCTCTCCTTCTAAAATGGAAAAGTAAGGGTCTCTCCTCTAAAATAGGTGGTGTAGACTATACTCTCCTTGTGGGGGATGTCCTTTGAGATGATCTACCTTTTATTCTTGTTGGAGGCAATTTTAAAAACTCAGAAGGCTTTGAACTCCTTGTTTCTATCCTTCTCGTAACCTTTAATGAGACTAGATCTTCCTATTCTTAACACAAATGGAGTCGCTAGATATGCTTTGAAAAGAACCTCTCTATGTTAGTACTATGTAATCAGCATATCAGAGATAACATAGATTTGAAAGATGAACCCTCTTTTGTTTGTTGTCCCACCAGGCGTGCCAAAACTGTTATACACCAAATTTGCACCCTAATTAGCGCTTCAGCCTAATGATATGGTATAACATGGGAATCACTTCCAGGTTGTGGGACCTATGCTAACTAAAGTGAAACCTTTAAATTCTAGGCTAGTTCCTCTTGGATAATCACCTATTTTTTGCTCTTTAAACATGAAAAGTAAACTTGGGAGGAAAAGGGGAAGAAGGAGGAATGAAAGGGAAATAAAGAAAACTTTAACATACAAGGTGATGCACCAAAAGTGACATGAATCATTAAAAAATGACTAATAACTAGCATGAAATTCCCGGATCTAAGCGAGCACAACTTCCTGAATAGGCTTGCATAAGTATTTCATACAGAGGCCTGAAATGAAAAGAGGCTATTCAGGGAAAGAAAAGATTTCACAAACAATAGCATATTCAATGGAATAAAAATGAACTATGACCTGCAAACAAACATTCACTACAACAAATAGGCATAGAGATGAGGCAAAATGATAGTATATGAACAAAATCCACAAGATCATCTAAATAAATCACCCACAATAGTGCACAAAGATGTAGAAAGAAAGAGGGCTCAAGAACTCCAATATTCTCTAATATTAGCCACTATATTATGCTTCAGATAAGAGAAATAAAGACAAGAATACCGAGGGACAAAGAAAATGTCACAAAAAGACTTTGCAAAATATGAATTCCAATGAGAAATTACAAAGAGATGAAAACCTGAGGTCAGAGAGAATTCCACGAAAAGTCTTGCATAAGCTAAAAGACCTTCTTACAAAAGTATCTAAAACTACTTATATACAATCTTCCCTAGCACACAGCCTTGAGACTCAATTCATCAATTAGATTAGGGCATATATTAGGTTTTAATAGATATTACTAAACAATGTAGAAACCCTAAAATAGTCTTGTCTCTCCTTTAATGTATTCAAGAAATATCTCAGAAGATCATATTAGCCTTTAAAATATCCCATATCACCATAAATTTGAGCAGATAGATCAGATCAATCCATCTACCCTCCCTGCAAGATTGAAAATGTCGCCACCACCATGAAAACCTTGAGAAAGTTATTTGAATATTCAAATTTAAACATAAACGGTCACAAGTGGCACAGAATGCCCGATCAATGGCTCAGGTTTGAAACTTTACTAACTTTAAAACAACACCGTTGATCTATTTTAAGTTACCCATGAGCACAAGATCTAATCTTCCATGTGGCACACAGGAGCGATGCCTCGAAGATTATCTTTCTTCATCTTTGCCTTTAAGCCTTTTCACCCACCATCAGATCTTTGCAATTTTTTTTACCTTGCCTTTAGCGCTGACTTCAGATCTCACCTAGACACGTGTCATCATGGCGCATTGCCACAATGGTTAAACAAATTCATCTTTCTCATCGAGGGTTTGTGTCTTCCATTTGATGTCATTTAAGTTACCATGCCTTTAATGCCTTTAACCCAGGACCTATGACATCATTTGTGCCAGATGTCACCATGACACAATGCCTTAAACACTAGACCTTGATCACTCTTACTTTAAGGATTTACACCATCCACACAATCAAACTGAACTTGCTCGATCCTTACCTTTATCTTTTTGTCTTCATCTCTGCCCCTCCATGGACACATGGCATGCAGGCACAATGCCTCAAAGATATTTGTCATGCATCTTGGTCATTGAGGCTTTACGCCAACCATTAGATCTGCCTCTCATTTGACCTTTGCCTCTAACTTGCCTTTGACTCATCTTTAACCTCGGGTACCTGAAATCCTTTATATCTCCAAGTCGTTAGATATTGGATTTAACTCTGGTTATATTGCGAGATTAAGTGATAACTATAAGATCAACACCTACATCGATGGCCTACGCTTGATCTCTGAGTGAAATGGCCTGACTCAAATCTATCTAGAAACTTAGCACCAACCACAAGACCATCTCCCAAGCAATGACCATGATATTTTCTCACCAAACCTGACTTAACTTTGGGCTACCCGTGCTTGACTATGATCAAATATAGAGATCTAAAGATAAAGCAACCTTTGAACTAGACTCTAACTCTGATTAAATCTAGAGATTCAACGACAAGGCTATCTTGTGATCTCAAAATGCATTGTTTGAGAGAGTGGCCCCTTGCCACATTCATCTATCAAAAATATGATTAGAAGGGTAGTTTATACATCAAATATTTCAAGATAGATTAAAATACAAATATTTGTCATTGTAGATCTAGACACATCACTTTTGTTGTTATTATTTTAGTCAAATTTATCTGTAGGCGCCTAAAATTGTCCTCAATTAAATAAGTTTTTATTTATTTAATTATTTTATAATTATTCCTCTATTAATTAAATAAATTTTTTTATTTAATTAATTAATTCATTTTTATTTTCCTCTATTATTTAAATAAATAAAATATTTATTAGTCTTTTTAGTCTCATAATTAAATAATCATTTAATTATTTAATTCCCCCTCCCCTTTATAATATTAATTAAATAAATTTATTTATTTATTTAATTAATTCATGATCCTTGTCTTTCTAATCTTAACTCTCAATTTTATTCAAATGGGTCACAATTTAAGTTTGTAGGCTAGTGACAAATATCACTTGTCTTTCATTCACTTTTTTCACTTAACATGTCCATGTTCATTGAATCGAAACATGTATTCCTAAAAGACAACAATTCTTACCTACCACTTAATCACATCCTTTCATTTTAGATTAACCTTTTCATCTTATTAATTCTCACCTACCCTCTAATCTTGGTCATTCATCTTTTAGGCTATTAATCTTCGCCCTTTATTCTTTGAGGACTTCTATAAAAGAACACCTCTCCTGCTCATTTGAACCTAATGCAATGTTTGTGTGACTTATGCATGTTTTGCAACCTTACAACATACTTGTTATCATGTCAGATATCTTTGCATCAACATCAATAAACCACACTTCATTCATTTCATGGCATCTTATGTGGATTTGACAACACTAAGAGAAAACACTATATTTACAATATCTTGAAGGATAGGAGAACAATGGAGTCAACTATTTCATGAATGTAATGGTATAGCCTTACTTTATGTTTTGCACTTAATGAACAAGAGTTATATTGGTTTTTTATTGATTTAATTTATAGATCTATAGTAGTGGTTGGGTTGCGAGGGTTTAAAAATAGGTTTTGTAGTGCCTTCTGTGGTTGCATTCTACTACATGATTATTTTGATCAGAGACGTACTCTTATAATGATGTGGTGATTATATGCATGATGAGATGCATTCAATGTCAGTATCTTGGTTGTGATAGACGCTTAGAATATGTTATTGTTTTCAGTTTGATCTACATGATGATGTTATTTCTTTTTTTTTTTAAAGATAGCTCACAAATACATCATAACTTTTATCAGATTTCAACCATCAAGATCAATCAAAAAATGATGATCTCAACGAATTATCTCAGCAGTATAGTCACAACATAGAGAGATTAATCACATGTACAAAATATATAAAACCATCAGACTAGTACATATATATCAAAACAAAACATAGCATCATTTTCAATCCCAAGATCCCACAATGTTATTGCCTATTTCTACCTTATCTATTTCATAAGTGCCCAATGGAGGATCAATATCGGGTGCAGCAACAAGGTCCCGACTTGGTGCATCTATTTGCTTAGGATCTTTGTTCTTTTCCTCAATCTTATCTTTGGTAATATGGTTTTGTTGCAGCACTTGTTCCAAGGCATCTATCTCTTCTTGGTTCAACATCCCTTTGTAAGCCTGGAAGAAGTGTTTTGACCTTATGTTTTATTTGTAAAGCAGTATCACTCATTGATGAGCCAAAATCATTAACCTGTCTTTAGGAGTTTCAATAACATATACTTGTTTGATAATAAAAAGAGCTATGATTTTATCATTAAACTCAGTAAGTAACTGCCTTTTATGCTGAAAAATGTCTTTATTTCTTTTGGACCACAAAAACTATAACACTTCATAGAACAAATTAGACCAAAATTCATTAGGAATGACATCAAAACTATTCACAAAACCAGCTAACACTTCAAACCATGATAGGTCATGGGAAGTGTTCCAAGTCATAGGTTGACTGAAGGAAATGGACGAGACACAAGAAGCAAAAGAACACTCAAAGAAGATGTGACTCACAGACTCTCTAACATTGCAGACAGAACAACACACAAGACCAGTCCCCAAAGAAGAAAAGATATCCCACACAATGACCTTCTTAAGGAGCAATTTCCATCTAAGACAAACTTTCTTGGGCTCACAATGACTCTTCCACATTCTATCCAGAATAAAGGACCACCTAGACTCAGACTAATGGAAACCCCAAGACACATTAATCCAAGCAATGATATGAACCTCATCCCTTAGCATATGATAAATATGCTTCACTTTAATATATGAAAATGGTGTATCATATTTCCATTTCAATTATTCCATAGACTTATTAGAAGTAAATATCTTCTCAAGGAAGATGGGGCCAAAAGCCTTGCTAATGAGAGAGAACGTTTTCTTGTGAGATCATGGGATACCAAACTTTCTACTCAACCCCTCCCAAAAACAAAGTGTTGGAAATGAGTTGAGTAGCTGAGAGGGGAGGGGTGAATAGTTACCACAAAAACAAATCCAAGTCCCTTAGATGTCTTAAACAAATTTGTCATTGTTGCTCGATTAACACAAATATTCTACTGTCACTTGGTTAACATAGCAAATCTTAAGTCACTTGGTTAACATAGCAAATCTTAAGATATCAACTGTGATTATCTTTAGTAATTAATTGTAGAAACATAAACCATAAATCAAATGAAATGTACACAGATAACACCAAGATTTAATGTGGAAACCCAATATGGGAAACACCACCGATTGCAACTAGCCACTATTTTTCACTCTTCTGAAGTGAGCCCTGTTAGGAGCCAACACTATTAAAGGTTACAATAACACACTGTTAGGTGTGACCCTGTTAGAGGATTTAATCACCCTGTAAGGAGTGGCCTTGTTAGAGGTCATCTAACACTTCAATTTAGAAATGTCACCTTGTGAGATGATTTATAAAAGACTGTTAAGTCTACTCTGTTAAGAGATTTTGATCACTGCTACAATGGTTAGAGAGTAACAATGGATTCACCTATTTTGATAAGCAACTATCTTTGTTGATTCAAATCTCTATTCTAGATTAATTACTTGATCCTCACTGATCAAATATTCTATTGCAGTTCTCTGTGTTCTATCCTTAATCAAAATTCCATCTGATTTCGCCTTCACTCTTCATGTCATATATGCATACACTTCCACACACTGTCTCTCTTTTTTTCAATCCAAAATTGACCTTATATATATATGATAAGCCTTGTCAAGTCAGCCTTAATATCCTTCCAATAAATAATAAAACTCATGTTTGTTGGTTGAATATAACCAATTATCCATAAAATATAAACTACTGTTAGTCGGCTGACATTAACTGTTTAACTCGGTCAACACTGAAATCCTTCACGCCCGACCAACATTTTAATTCCTGAGTGAACTCGATTAGAACTGAAAATCACTTTGGTCCTATTCAATGCCTGAGATTACTTGGCATGAACTGATTGTGCTCGGATAGGATTAGACATTTGTGTAAACATCACTATACTTGTGTAAACATCAATGAAAATACACAATTGAATAATTGTCATCAACAATCTCCCTCTTTGGCATTAATGGAAACACAACATATCATAATATAAAGAATTATAGAGCAGCAGACATAAGAATGAGATTTTTATTAATGTCCTTATCTTCATTCTGATTCTCATCAAATTTTATTAATGTCTTTAGCTTCATTCAGATTTTCATCCAAAAACTCCCTCAATCAATGAAATACATATTTCTCCCTCTTACATTAATCTTTGTTTCTGATAAAGTTCTCCCTTTGTCATCAATCTCTCCATCAGTAATCTTTATGACATACAGTAATCTCTCCCTCTTTAGCAACCAATGCCAAAGACACCAACAGATATATATATATGTGTGTGTGTGTGTGTGTGTGTGTGTGTGTGTGTGTGTGTGTGTGTACCAATTCATATGCAATAAGCTCTAAATACATGCATCAACATGTTAAGTCTGTTATGTAGCTCGGTTGATGTATCACTAAACTGTGTTGTAGTGAGCCTCAGTTAGGGGAATTACCCCTAGCTTTCCACTAAGATACAAAAATGCATCCTTAGGTAATGGTTTTGTAAATATGTTTGCAATTTATTCTTTAGTATTCACATATTCCAATCTTACTTCTTTGTCCTGAACCAATTCTCTCAAGAAATGATACTTTATTGCAATATGTTTAGTCTTAGTATGCATCACAGGGTTCTTTGAGATGTTGATAGGTGTTGTCACAGTAGATAATAATTGGTTTTGTGATTTCTACCTTCATACCTGACAACAACTATTTGAACCATATGATGTTTGAACAATTTATTGCTGCAGCAACATACTCTGCTTCTGCTGTAGATTGAGAAATGTAGTTTTGTTTCTTGCTTGTCTGGGAGACTAACCTCTTTCCAAGAAATAATGCTCCACCACTTGTTCTCTTTCTGTCATCAACATTTCGAGTCCAATCAACATCAGTAAAAGTCTTCAAATCAAATTTTCCTCCTTTCTTATACCGTAATCCATACTCTTCAGTACTCTTAAGATATCTCAGAATCCTTTTGATAGCCATCAAATGATTCTCTCTCAAATTAGCTGAAAACCTTGCAACAATACCAATTGCTAATGCAATATCACGTCTGGTGTGAACAACATATTGATGTTTTCCAATCATGGATCTGTAGGTAGTCTGGTTTACTTCCTTTTAATCATCATCCTTAGACAAATTATGTCCAGTAGGCATAGGTGTTCCAACTGTTCTGGAGTCTTCCATCCCAAATTTCTTCAGTATCTCTTTGATGAATTTAGACTGGGTAATGTAGATACCATCCTTCATCTGATAAACTTGTAATCCAAAAAAGAATTTGATTTCACCAAACATGGACATTCCAAATTCCTTACTCGTAGCTTTGGAGAATGCTTTGCATAAGTCATCATATCCAGTAAACAATATATCATCAACAAATATTTCTGCTAATAGTATCTTGTTATGAGATCCTTCTTTAATATACAAGATATTGTTGTCATTAGTTATCTGAAATCCAATGCTTATCAAGTAACCATGTAGTCTTTCATACCAGGCTCTAGGAGCTTGCTTCAGTCTATACAATTCTTTGTGTAATTTGAAAACCATATTTTTTTTTTAGGATCTACAAAACCTTCAGGTTGCTCAATATAGACTTCTTCAAGAATTCCATTTAGGAATGAATATTGTACATCTATTTGATATACCTTGTATCCTTTGTGTGTAGCATATGCCAGAAGAGTTCTGACTCCTTCAAGTCTTGCAACAGGAGCAAATGTTTCTCCGTAATCAATACCCTCTTCTTGAGCATATCCTTTACATACTAATATTACCTTGCTTATGGAAACTTATCCTTTTTCACTCTTCTTGTTTATGAAAAACCACTTAGTACCAATCATATTTTTATCTTTTGGTCTAGGTACAAGAGTCCAGGTTTTTCTCTTTCCTATCTGCTTAATTTCTTCATTCATTGCTTCGATCCAACTTTCATCATTTAATGCATCTTTAATAGTTATAGGTTCAATTTCACTAAGCAAACATGTACCTTTAATTTTGTTCCTTGTCATTACACCTTCTGTCTGATCTCCAATTATTTGTTCAGGTGCATGATGCCTTCTGACATAGTTTGCAATTACATGATCCTTCCTTCTTGATTCTAGGCTTTTTCCACTGGGTTGACCATGCTCAAAATTTATGTTCTGTTCTTCTGTCTAATACTTGGGTTCCACTGCCTGAGACTCAGGCGCCTCTGTCTAAGACTCGGGTGCCTCTGTCTACAACTCAGTTCCCTCTACCAGCAGCTTGAGTTGCACAAGTTGCAACTCAGGTTGAACTGTTTGGGTTTGTGCAGATGAATTCAATGGTTGACAGGGATGCTATCCAATCACCATTTCTTGTGTCTTAGGTATAGTATTAGGTTCATAATATACAAAGTTTTTGTAATCACGAGGCTCTTTACTGCTCCATTCTTCACCTCTTTCTGAAAACTCATCAATCCTTGCCTGCACACTTTCTATGACTTTATGAGTAGAAAGATTCAAACATTTATATGCTTTTCTTTTACAGGAGTAGCCTAGGAATATACCTTTATAACCTTTTACATCAAATTTTCCATTTCTTGCTTCCTTCAAGATGTAACATTTACTTCCAAATACTTTGAAATAATGAACATTAGGTTTATAACCATACCATAATTCAAAAGGTGTCTTCTCAGTACCTTTCTTCAGTTGAACTCGGTTCAAGGTGTGAATTGCAGTGTTGATGGCTTCTTTCTAGTATTTGGTAGCCACATTATTTTCAATCATCAAGGTTCTTGCACAATCCATAATGGATATGTTCCTTCTTTCTGCTATACCATTCTTTTGTGGAGTACCTGGGGCAGATACTTGTCTTTTGATTCCTCTTTCATTGTAGAATTCATTGAATTCATTAGAAATTAATTCTCCTCCTCTGTCAGATCCTAAGCATTTAAGTTTCTTTCCTATTTCTTTTTCAACTCTGGCTAGGTACCATTTGAACTTCTGAAAAGCTTATGATTTTTCTTTGAGAAACATAACAGTCATCATTCTGGAATGATCATCAACAAATAGAATGAAATACTTCTCACTTGTGTAACTTGTTGTTCCAATTGGTCCACACAAATTAGTATGTACCAATTCCAAAACTTCTTTTGTATTGTAGTGTAGACAACCTAAATTGGTCAACCAAAATCAACATGGTCAACAAAATTCAAAAGGGGTCAAATCAAGTCAAAATCATGGATTAAATAATAAATCCATTTAATTAATTAAATCTAAGCTAAAATGGGATTAATTAAACTCTATAATTGAATAAATCAATTAGTTAAATAGTTTGAATTAAATAAATACAACCCATTAAAACCCCTTACATGGCTAATTTAAGTAATTGTTTGATTTAATTAAATCCTAATTACTTTCAATAAAAGGGGACAAAGAATCAAAGAGACAATGAGAAGAAGGGATGAAGAGCACATGGATCACTCCAAGGCTTTGCTATCCTAGCCACTCATTTACGCTTTGCTATCCTCACCACTCATTTTGTCATCTTGTCCCCCTATTTGAAACCAATCACTCAACCTTGAACTTAACTCTACATTGACCTTGGTTGATCAAACTCACCCCCTACCCTTGGGAATTCCTATAAATAGGATGATTTCTTAGTGTAAGGTGACCAATTCACTTTTAGAGTCATAATTCACATTCAAATTGCATTTTGAATTGGGCATTTAGCATTTAGCATTGAAGCATTCTTGAAGAAGTCTTGTTATAATGGAAAAATGATTCATGATCACATAGAATTTGAGCATAGAATAGGGCATTTCATCTTAGATCCATATCTTCATCATTATTAGTACAATTCTTGTTTTAGGGGTTGTCACTTTAGGATGCTTTGCAGCTGAGAGCATTTGTTTAGTCCTCCTAAATAGAGATCCATGAGACGCTTTTAATTTGATTTTATTGCCAAATTGGCTAACCTAGTTAGATCTTTCAAATTTTGATTGAAAAGTATGTTAAACTAATGTTTCATGCAGGTTTGTGAGTTGCAGATTTCCAAACAACATTTGGCATCCACCGTGGGGCTCAAGCCTCACTTTTTAACATCAAATTTGAAGGATTTACTTTGCAGATTCTCCAAATCATCAGAAACTCACACTTGGTCCAAAGAAGCTTGCACCTGGTTTGTGAAAGATAGCAACCAGTCTGTGAAAGATAGCATCCGGTCAATGAAATATAGCACCCGGTCTGTGTTAGCTCACACCTGGTCCCAATCAGCTCGCATCTGGTCCCAATCAACTTGCATTTGGTCCCAATCAACTCACACTTGGTTCTCATCAGCTCTCATTTTGTTTTGGATGTTAAATAGGCTATATTTGAGGGTTCTATGGTGTATTGTCATGAATTTTATCATTTAGTTTAGATTGCATAACATTTAGGAAAGTTTAAATTGCATTTAGGAAAGTTTGAATCTCACTTAAGTGAATCTTTGCATGTCATTTACATCTTTGCATATCATTTGAAAATCTTTTCATATCAATTGAAAATATTTGCATATCATTTGAAAATATTTGCATATCATTTACATCTTTGCATATCATTTAAATCTTTGCATATCATTTGAAATCTTTGCATATCATTTACATCTTTGCATATCATTTAACTCTTTGCATATCATTTACATCTTTTCATATCATTTGGAAAATCTTTGCATATTATTTAGAAAATTTGCATTTCATTTAGAAAGGTTGCATTTCATTTAGGAAATTTTTCATAAACATCTGGTTTGTTTTGATTTTCATTCGGTCTGTCTTGAGTTACATTCGGTCTATCTTGAGTTGAATCTGGTCTGTTTTGAGTTGCATTCAGTCTGTCTTAAGTTGCATCTGGTCTGTCTTGAGTTGCATTCAGCCTATTCTGAGTTGCATATGGTCTGTTCTGAGTTGCATCTGGTTTGTTCTGAGTTGCATTTGGTCTATTATATATTGCATATGGATAATGATAAGAACATCAAAGTTAGGTTGTATAATTGATAAATTTGACAATTAATTGATGTTCTTTTTATGAATTAAAAATGATTAAAAGGATCAAGTCAAGGAAAACTCGCAAAGCAATACACAAATCACACGATTATCATCAAAGGAAGGAGGCAAGGAAGCTACACAAAGAAGCAAATTGAATACAATTAACAATTGAAGCCGAAACCTTGGCGGAAAGGATTCAAGCATGAAATAGGTATTGGAAAATCACTAACCTTTACCAAGCATTTTATAACATGCCTTATAGTCCTTTAGATACTTCTCCCGTTTGAATATGATACATCTTAAGGCTCAAAAAGCAAAGTGTAGAGTACCAGATTATTGGAAAGAGAAGGAATCTAAAAGATTGAACAAATATGCTAAACAAATCCACAATGCAAGTATATTGGAAAACTTAGAAGAGGAAGAGAAAGCATACAAACTTTACATCAAAATTCTCAAACTTTATAAAGCTAAGTTTCCATCTTTGGCTTAAGAATTTGTTCATTCATTTGAGGTGGATTTGGTTTCGATTTTATTTCACTTTATCTTTCTCGGTTGTTGAAACTAACATTTTGGGGAGAAAACTTGTATGCTAAGGAGCGGTAACAATAGCCACTAAGTGAGTATGCAAAAAACAAAATAAACAAAATCATAAATGTGCCTAGCCTTTGCTAGCATCCAAACAAGGTATTCCTAAATCCTTATGCATTTTGTTTAAATTATGGCAATTCCATTTACACATCTAGCTTAAGGTAAAAGAGCAAATTGAAATCTTAAGTGAAGCATTAGGGATATGCTCTTCACCTTTGGTGAATCAAACTCCTTGACGTGCTAAATTTGGGATAGCAAAGAGCTAAATAATGAAGCAAACACCTAATTAAGCCTTATTGTTTGTGGATTAAAGAGGCTTAGAATGAACTTTGTTAATCATGTTTGGAAGTGAGGAAGTAGTAGGGATATTATCTTCACCCTTTGGGTGGATCAAACTCCTAAACCTACTTTTTCATTTCATTTATTGCTTTCCATATACTTGTTAGATCTTTAGTGGGCTTGGATCCCAATATTTGCCTTGTGAGGATGGTGAGAGGGAACGACCCAAGTGGGATACAACCATTTTCGCCATGGTAAACCAACCCACTATAAAATAAAATGCATTCATCCTTAATGGGGTGAGTAACAAAAATATTTGAGAATCATACCTCCTCTAGTAGTCCTTCGGGATTGCACAAAATCATACTTTTGTGCTTGTGGGAGGCCTCTGTAATGGGGGATAGACTCAAATCCTTTTTTTAAAGGAATCTTGATTAAAATCTTGTTAATTTAGCGAGCCTACCCTAAGAGACAAATATGGCCATAGGTAGCTTAATTGAATTGTTTTCTTATGGAGACCTTGTTAAAAACATTCAAGAATATACACATTTATAGCTTTTTTTTAGAAGTTAGAAAACATGTGTATTTGTGGTTACTATGCTTGATGATACATGATCTTCAAAAAAATACAACATACATTTGGAAGATCCAAAGTTCATAAAAATCATCATTTTATCAAAATGAATTATCCTTCAACAAAGCTTCACAATTCCCTTTCATGCCGGTATGGACAAAATCTCATCATATTAAATTATGTTTACTAGAAGATGAAACTTTGCATAGGGAAGAGACCACACCTCCTCAATCACCTAGACAAGAACATCAACTCAATCACATCATGGTTTAAAATAAATGGTCTAGATACCATAATCATGATAACAATTTGAAGATGATAATCTTATTGCAACTGTCGTAGAGAAAATTCAATCTTTGCAATCACAAATCCAAGACCTAAAGGAAGAAAAAGATACACCATTCAAAAAAGACTCATTAAGATCAATGTTTCCTTTTCTCTTTAATCGTGATAGAAATATGTCTCCCTTTTATTCAAACAAAGAGGAGTCTAAGCATGAAAAATCAATATATGATCAAGAACAACTTCATGACCATCCTATATTTGATCAAGAGAATGAAGAGGAAGTTTCATCAGATTCTTTTGAGAGTCTTGTTTATCAATCATATGATAACAATGAACTAGATCATCATGATATTGAATCCAATACCTCTTTGGAAAATACACGTGAATTTAAATATCCATTGGATAGATCATTTACTCCTTTGGGAAAATTTTATGAATCATCTTTGGAAGAACTCCTTGAAAACAATCTCATCATGTTGCCTCAAATGACTTCATGTGGATTTACATTTTTGGGCAACTATTGTGCATACCATCGACATAATAGACACAAAACTTCAAATTGCATGGAGTTGAAACTTAAAATACAAGATCTAATTGATGATGACATAATTTAAGTGCAAAATCCTAATGAGTCATCTAATGGAGAACAAGATACTACTCTCAAGCAATATCTAAACCATGAACCTATGTCTAGTAATGGTCCTTATGCAACCTATGAATTTTCCACCATTCCTCCATCTGCTAAAGCTTCACACCCAGATACACCATCTCCATCAAAAAATGAACCTAAGGATGATACTTTCCATTTTGACTATGTATACCCTCAAGGGTTGCCTTTAAAAGAGATCAAAGCTAACCTGCATCACTCTGCAAGTTTCTTCCATGATTCAAATATCTTAGACTGTGAGCCATCATGTACTTCAATACCTATCATGTCTATTAAAAATGATGCTTCATCATACCTTCAAGAATCCCCCATGCATATCCAAACTCATACCTTGTCCTTAGTAGTGGATTCATGTCAAGAAGGTAAGTCAAAGTGTGAATAAACAAGTCTTAGTAAAGATTAAGATCAACATACTATCCAATCCATTCCAATATTTGATCAAGATCTCGTATCCCTAGAGTCTCGTGATGATTCTATCATACCCTTAGACTTCTTTCAAGATGATATCCCTCCATGTCAAGAATAAATTATCCCTTCAATTCCTACATCTTAGTCTCCTCCTAAGCAAGATCAGGATATCCCTTCCACCATTTCCAATGAGCCTATTGAAAATAAAGAAGAAAATACCCTCTCTACACCATCCAAAGATCCTTGTCAAGATCGAGATACTCCATCAACCCCTTTTCATACTCCTCCATATTCACCTCAAGAAACCATCATTCTTCCAAATCCCTTGCATGATAATAAATCCCCTCAAGCTTCAGTTGCTCCTATGAAAGATACCAATCAGCCCATTGAGATAAAGATAAATATAAAAGATAAAAGATGATGACCATGGCAATATAGCTCACTCTAAATATATTGATATCCCTTTCACACCTTATCTCCCTCCATTCAAATGTAACCATACACTTTCCCCATCCTCCTAATCCATTTTGGGTCCCTATTTCCCAAATCTACAATCTTCATCCCTTCCATCCATATTTGGGCCTTATATTTGTCCATCCACCATGCCTACCATTCCTAGCTCATCATCCACTTATCCTATCATGTATCAAGATCAACTAAGGCACACATACTTGAGAAGTTTCCAAGAAACTATCCATATGAGCCTTCCATATCATTCTTATCCATCCATGAACCCCAAAACATTTGGAAGCAATTTGGATGTCAAACATCAAAATACAAAATCCAAGAATCTGCAGGCGTTCAAAAATTTTCGTGTCCAATCTAATCAACATGTGAATACCAAGCAAAAAGGAATATCCAAAAGGCCGCAAAGGTCCACCGAGAAAAAATAAATATCCAAAAGGCCACAAAGGTCCACCAAGAAAATGTGGGTTTCCAAATCCATCATTGAAGAAATGCATTCTAAAGCATCACAAAAGAAAGAAAAATCAAAGACTATGTGGATTCCCAAGTCGCTTTTGCAAGACTTGCACACAAAAGACAAATCAAAGTTGACATTCAAGCTTCCAAAGGCTTCCACTCCACCTTTCAAATATTTTTCATCTTCCAAATCTATTTTGGGTTCTCATATCCCAAAATCCACTACCTTAGATACTTCATCACCTTGTCCATCCATTTTGGGTCCTTGTATTCCAAAATACACAATCTTTCCTCCATCGCAATTTCAAGATTCCCCATCCTTTTTTCCTCCATCATTCCACCACCCTTCAAAGTGTGTGTCAAAGTTTATCTTTCCAACATTTATATCCACAATATACATGTTGTTTATCCTCCTATCCACTATCCAAGACCTATTTTCCATCCTTACATCCCTCTTATTCAATCTATGGCATAAAACCTTAACCACCATCTAGCTTTATCCTCCATATCTATCATTTATCCTTACCTTATCAATATCTTTGAACATCCTTTCCATATCCATGGTTCATTATAGCGTACCTTTCAAAGGGGAATTATCCAAAGAGCAAGAGGTATAAATTCCTCCATTCACTATCTTCCAAAAGAAAAAAGAAAAGAAAAAATAAGAAGAAAGAGAAAAAGGAAAAAAAGTAAAGAGAAGTCATTCGTCCTATGGTGAAAACCACTTCTTGTAGCACCTTGGGAAAGTACCATGATGAAAACCTGGCAAACAGACATCATGCGTAGTCCAATTTATTGTACTCTACACTTGGGGGCAAGCTCCATCCATGATATATCAACCATGTTATCCATCATATTATACATCTTCCATATCCTATCATTTGTCTTATTTGCATCTGCCTTCCCTCTTTCACTTTTGATCTTGACAAGGTTGAACATATCCATGTGCATCAAGTATCTTGACATCAGTTATCCTTTCCATCACCATATTCACTTTTTGCATCCATACTACCCTATCATGATCTTTCTTATCCCAAATCAACCCTTGTTATCCCTAGCATCCTAACAATAATTCCAAACCATTCACTCGGGGCTTCCATCAAACCTTATCCTAATCATTCAATCCTATCCATATCTAATTTGAACCCTTGGTCTTGATTGAAATGAAGGACGTAATGTGCAAAGTTTGTTCTAAAAAACTTCTTGACGTGTCCACTCTTTTGGATTACCCACTTTCATGACATCATCTCACTATCCTATAGGCTATCTAACGATGCATCATTGGCTTTTGTTGCTTATCCAAAATCATTTCACATTGTTGTATCCTTTTTCCTTAGCTTGGGTAATCTTGAGGAGATGGTCTTATGGGTCACATTCACTCACTTCATCTATGATGCCCTATTCATACATGCTCATCCATCTGTCATTCCCTAAACCTTGCTAGACATTAGGGGAAAACAAATCTAATTGTGCTTGAGAACAAGGAATTTGTAAAATCCAAATCATCAATAAAAAATCATGTCATAAATCAAGAAATCAAATTTCAAAATCGACAAAATCAAGAAAAAGTTTTTTTTATAAAAAAACTGCATAAATCGAGTGACACAATAAAAAATAATAAAAAAACATCCAAATTCAATCAAAAATGCCATATGGGATGAGATTTGAATGCCTGTTCATGGGAAATTAATCCCGTCATTAAGATGATAGGACAGAGGAGAGAGAAAGTCACCATGGCTCGAACCAGCGAGGTGTCAAGTTCGAGCCATGGTGGATACCTCTCTGACAAGCTCGAAAATTGGTTTAGACGTGATGGAGTGCAACGAGCTCGACATAGATGGGAGGATATACATAGAATCTACACTAAATATACATGAGTTGAAGTGCTACGAGGGCTGAAGCACAACTCGCAGGCTGACCGCAAAAATGGATGTATATACAGAAATGTACATGAAGACTACAATATATAAAAAATATACAGAAGAACTTACAACTGCACAAAGAGTGGACAACCCTCTGGCATAGCCAACCCACCAATGGGAGGCGACCAAAAATCCAACGCAAGGGCATGGAAAAATGAAAATGGAACCGAGATAAAACATAACAAAAAACAAAAAACAAAAGAGAGAAATAGAAAACCAAAAACTAGAGAGGTGAGAGAGAGTCGAAGGCCTACCTAGAAACACAAGGAATGCGGGAAAGACGAGCATGGGAGGTTCTCTGCAACAAGTTAACCCTCGAATCACCACGAACAAGCATTGCAAATCACTATTTAATCAACTACTAAGCACATGGAGCAAAATTTTGTTTAGATAGCCTTAAAATTGCTCTGAGTGCTCTAAGTGTTTAATCGTGGTAAATGTGAAAATACAGGTAACTTCTATTTATACCCTCAGGGTAAAAATGTGTTGTTTTCTCTCCGCAAACTTCGGAACAAGAAAACCTCCTGACTCCGGGCCCAGGGATTCCATGTTGTCACATATTCTTGTGAAAGAAGACATGATG
Source organism: Thuja plicata (assembly GCA_018584345.1). Taxonomy (NCBI): domain Eukaryota; kingdom Viridiplantae; phylum Streptophyta; class Pinopsida; order Cupressales; family Cupressaceae; genus Thuja; species Thuja plicata. The sequence continues at coordinate 167,503 of MU224607.1, read as the reverse complement.
ACAGAGAGTCCCAGAGTCTAAGATTCAAACGACTCAAAAGAACAAAAAAACTGCAAGACCGGGTCCCAGAGACAAAAGAAGACAAACGCGAAAGAAAAACAACCCTCGCGGAAGCAAAGCCTAGAGGGAAACAAAGGGAACAAGAAACCAAGGGAAAAGCCAAAAGCGAAAAGGGGGACCCAAATTTTTACCTACAAAATATAGGGACGGTTATGCAGGGCATAAAAATGGTGACTATCTGGGATGAATGTCTTAGCGCATTCAAGAACTTCAAGATCTCTGGTTAGCAAAATCAGAATTAACCTTTACTTGGAGCATTCTTCTTGCAAAGTGCGAGGTGTATGAGAAAATCAGACTCATCACTGATTCAATCTTTTGACCCTTCATCAGTTGTGAAGTGTGTGATCTGAAAGAAAACCAAGCCGATGACTTCCAGGAGAAGCAGAGAGGAGGCACTAAGCAAATCAAACAAAAGTCATCGTATCTTGCACGTTTCCCCCATATACCAGAATTCTCTATTCTTTAGTTCTTTTCTCTTCCTTTTCTTTCCTGGATGGAAAGGCGGTACTTCTTTCACTGTGAACCTTAAGCTCAAATAATTTTAACAACGGTACTTCTTTCACCTTTCCATCCACTTTTAAATTGCCAAATAGGAGAGAATGTTCCGGACCCAGGATATTTTAATGACTTTCAAACTTGGTCAGCAACCAGTGCAACCGATCTGCCCTCAAGGTGTCTGATTACTTGCTTCTTGAATTTTATTTTAACTAATGTCCATATTGTAAAGATGTAAATCTGATGAAGATTACCCATAACATTTTACCATACTTACAAAATAACTCCAGAGCGCGGACAAATTCCACTATGCTAACAATAGATTCCAAATTCACCATAATGTACAAGGTACCATTCCAAAGACTAGATGTTATGTGAAGCATACTTGTCTATAAAAAGAAGGCAACATGATGGGAACCTAGAAAACAAAAGAAAATAAAAAATCTAAAAACAAAAGGAAAACATGAAAAGGAAAGGTGGTCCTAGAGGATGGCCAACAAACTATTTACAAGGCATTCCAAATGGAGCATTGGGAAAGATATTTACAAGCAAGAATTTTACATATGACACAACTTCGGACAAAATCACCACCTACCTTATTCAAAATAGTGCTTGAGAAAATGCCCATTGATGGGCAATGGGATGGCTTCTCCAGTCATAGTGTTGAGGCAATAAGTATTTGCTCCACAGATCTTGGATATCAGATATGGTCTGAGGTAGAGCCGTTGAAACTTAGTGTGCTTTCCCTTCTTTTCTCGGGCCTTGTCCCACAAGAGAACCAATTCTAAAATCTAAAAGGCCTTATACTAGGCTCTTTGGTCAAACCATCTCTTCACTACTACTTGATGATGCACAAAATTTTCAAGGGCTGCGTCTCTTTGTTCCTCCATTTGCACTAGGTTCAAAAGCTGAACCTCCACAATGTTATCCCGGTTGCTGAATTCTTGCATAAACTGTAAAACCGAGATCTGTAAGTTGATGGGGAATACTGGATTCTAGCCATAAACTAGATGGAATGGGGATGTCCCCAGGGCTGCCTTTATTCTAATGCGATCCACCTAGAGGGTGAACCTAAGCTTTTGGTGCTAGTCCTGGGGGTTCTGTTCTAACAGATGTTTGATCACCTCAAGTAGATTTTTGTTTGTAGATTCAGCCACACCATTACCCTGGGGGTAGTAGTTGCTGCAGAACTTCAGGGTGATCTTTCTTTCATAGGTCCATTCGAGTAATTACACTGAAGAAAATATTGGACCATTGTCACACACTATAGCAAATGGCATTCCAAATTGGGTGACTATGTTTTCTTCCAGGAATTAGATAACTACGTCTGTCGTGTTGTTCTTGCAAGGAATCACTTCAGACCACCGGGTGCAATAATTGGTAGCAGTCAGGATGTATCAGTGGTTGGCAGATGACTGAGACGAGTTGGGGTTTATTTACCTAATAAAGTCAAATACCCATTGGGAAAAGGGTCTATCTTTGAAGATCGGGTGCAAAGGCATTGCAGCGTTCCGCTCACAATGTGTCACTATTTGGCAAGTATGACATTTCCTAACGTGAGTATAGACATTGTTAAAGATACATGGCCAATAGTATTCGGCCTGGAGGATCTGATGGGCAATGGCATCAGCTGAGCCATGCCTGGTTCCAAACTGCCCATGGAATTCTTCAATCATCTTCGCAGCTTGGTCCCTGTCTATGCACCGAAGGTATACCCCTTCATAGTTCCTGTGAAAAAGCATTCTATTTTTTATCATGAAGTGTACAATTTTTAGCCACAGAGCGCAACGTTTGTTTGGGGGTAGCCCCTCCAGGCATTTGTTGTTCAATAGTAAGTATACCAGGTCGGTATACCACGGATCTTGAGTTATGGACTCTAGTGTATAGGTTTGGCATTCAATATTCAGAGTTCCTTCTGCCATCGCTTTACATATTCCTTGGCCTCAGACTATCTTCATGGGTTGCATTTTCAAATCGTACTCTTGGAGGATGGCCATCCATTTCCCTCGTCGTTCACCCAATTCACTTTGCAAGAGCAGAGACTTAACAACCTCGTCTGGGATGATAGCGTACACTTTACTGTAGAGAATATAATCCCACAATTTCTTCACAGCGTGGACAAGAGAAAAGGCCTGCTTTTCCAATGATGAATATCAGACTTCGATGTTCTTAAAAGGGGAGCTCATTAAATCTATTGGTCATTCTTACCCTTCGACCTTCTGGGTTAAAATTGTCGTGACAGAATGTGGCGAAGCAAAGGAGTATGAGTGAAAAGGGAGGGAGTGGTCTGGACTGGCCAAGACTGGTGCCTCCACGATCATTTGTTTAATTTGGGTGAATGCCCACTTTGCTTCAGGACTCCACTCAATATTTGTACCTTTCTTCATCATCTCATTGAGTGAATTCACTATCTTTGTGAATCCAGTGATGAACTACCGGACAAAATTGATCTTTCCAAAGAAAGACCTCATTTCCTTATTGCTACCGGGCATTTGTAGATTTAGCAGCACTTCAACTCTCTCAGGATCAATGGATATACCCTTCTCAGAGATGATATGGCTGAGCAGCTTCCCTTTAGTGACCTTGAATATACATTTCTTAGGGTTGAGGGATATTTCATACTGGCGACATCTCTCACAAATTTGGGCGAGGTGGATGGAATGATCATGCCTATCCCAGGAAAAGATGGTCAAATCATCCATGTAGATGATTATGCACCGATTTACTAGGCCTTCGAAGGCAATGTCCATAGCCTTTTGGAATGTGGCCCCTACATTGATCAGGCCAAAGGGCATTCTCCGATATGCAAACATTCCCCACTTGGTGGTGAACGTCGCTTTGTCTCTATCTTTGTACTTAACCATGACCTGGTTATACCCAGAGTACCCACCAGGAAGGACATCATTTATGATCCATTCATGATTTGCAATACCTCATCCAACGAGGGGAGAGGGTGATTATCCTTCTTAGATGCCTTGTTCAAATTGAAAAAATCCACGCAAAGGCAGATCTCGCCACTTTTCTTCCTCACAAGGACGAGGTTGGCAAACTAAGTAGTGTGCCAGATCAAAAAGATAATAAGGCCTGACAGCAGTTTCTGAACCTCTTGGTGGATTAGAGGCTCGATCAGTGGGTTGAGTGGTCTTTGCTTTTGTCAGAAGGGCTTAGCATCAGGTTTTAGCGGGATGGTATGGGTCATGATGGATGTTTCATATGTCTTCAGATCCTCATATCCCCACGCAATTACATCAATATATTCTCGGAGAACCACGAAAATCTTCTCCCTCTCCTCTGGGGAGAAAGAGGTGCCAATGTGTACCAATTTTTCTTCACCGACCTGGTCGATGTTAACTTTTTCAAATTTTCCTCCCTCTGAGGAGGATGATATCCTCTCCCAGCCTCGAGGGTCTGAGTCAAAGATACATTCTAGCGCTACCATCCCCTTAGGGATGGTGTTGGTTGGCAAGTTTATGATCCCATCGTCTTCTTCACCCTGCCCAGTATCTTCGTAATCGCTTTCTTCTACTATCTGGTCTTAAAAAATGCCAACATTGGCCATGAAGGCTAGAATATGTTGATCATCCTCAAAGACCTGAAAGTGGGTGACATTGTCTAGAATGGACAAGGTGGGGACCATCTCAATGGAGAATTTATGGAGCCGGGAGCTAGCCATTGGCTCAAGGGTGCTGGCAGATATGGCAAGGGCATCCAGAACGTAGTTTCTTTTCTGGGGAATGAGTTCAATGCCAAAGGCATCAAAATATTCGATGAGGCTCCATGCTCAGGTTCAGTATGCGGCCAACCTTTTATCATGACAAGTGTATTGGCTCCGTACCTGTTTAATGATCAACTCTAAATCACCCAGTGCCCGAAGGTGGGTGATTCCCTTTCTTAGTGCAAATAGGAGTCTGAGGACCAAGGCCTCGTACTTCATGACATTGTTTGTGTAGTTGAACTATAGCCTATAAGACACAAGGAAAGATTTCTCCCACGGGTTGATCAATTCCACTCCTGCCCCGCAGCCTTGTTTAGACTGGGACCATCAAACTTTAGGGTCCACAAGTCATTGTTCATTGTCTGGGGCTGGGAAGACGAAGTGGCCTCTGGATTATTTTTGGGGAGTTTGGGAGGAGTTTCCTCTGGATATGATGATGCATGGGTGGGGCTTACCACTGGAGAAGCCTATGGCTGAGATTCCTGGACTAGCGGCACCATGGGGATACTGCTAGAATGATTATTGGGTCCAAGCAAATCCACTTCGTGTTTATTCTCCTGGAGGGCATTGATATGGCATGTGGAAGCAACAATGCAAAGCTCACACTCTAGTTCTAAATGTTTCTGATAATGCACTCGACACCACGTGTCAGACAAGAGTGTAGTAGGAGTCGCTGCGGTACCCTGTGAGTTAACCTCACCCCTTAGTTTTTCATCCAGGTCCTAGATTCTTTGCGAGACTATGGGATACTCCCCGGGGGTGAAATCAAAGGTTAGGATTTCTAGGGGTTGGTACACCCCGAGAGAAGTCTCAGAGAAGAGGACTTCATTCACCCTCTCAACTTTGGTGAGGGCATGTTTCATCCTGGGCTCACTTTCCACCTGGATCTGGTTAGATTCTCCCTCCCAGGGGAGCCATAGGTGGGAAAGTTAGTGGAGAAATACCCATTAAGGGAGTTAGACCAATTCTGACTCAATAACATCTCATAAGTCTCTGAGATGTCCACCACTTGGATGTCAATTATGCTTGCTATCCGGGGGTCTTGGATGAGCTGAATCTAGACGTTCTTCAACTCACCTACCATTTTTACATTAGTTTTATCTAGCTAGACTACTGCACCTTTGGATGGTGTGGGATGGAGTCTGAGCTTCTGGCATATGGATAAAGGCATAACGTTGCCCGAAGCACTAGAATCTACCAAGCAATTATGTAGGTTCTTCCCTTGTATGTTCAAACCTAGTAGGAAGGGAGGATCCTCAGTGTTTCCTTGGAAGACAGCCGCGTTGGCATCATCAAAGGTGACAGTATTGGGTGGGCGACCGACAGCTTCTGGGTTTCCCAAGAGCTTTAGAAGAGACTTCCTCTACTCGGGACAGTTCAGCAAAACCTCCATTAAGGTCATGGAGGTGGTATTCCGTTCTAACACCTTTGTGACATCAAACCTCCCCCCGAGAATTGTTGGCTTCCCTCAGCTAGATCTTTAGCTTGGTTAGAGCTAGATCCCTTCGGTGGGAAGGAGTGATCAATTGTGTTGTCTCAAGGAGGGTATCATTGAGAGGCGTAGGTGTGTAAACTGGTCCTTTACCAGCTTGATTCCAAGTGTTGCAAGGAGTCTGAGGTTTGTCCTCAAAGGCCAGAATAGATTCATCAAAGAACCCCTGCAATTTAGTTTCTTCTTTGTCTTCCTTGTCTTCTCCAAAGAAGATGGTCTGGCACCATGAGTGGGCTCTTGCATACGCGTTTTCAAGGGAGTAGGATCAATAGATTATTGTCTATACAACTGGGAGATCATGATAACCTTCTCTAGTGTGGCACAATTCACCTTGGAATGAGAGACAATGTCATGCAATCTACACCAGATAGTCAGGGGTTGAAGTTCTATGAATGGCGTAAAATGGGTAGGCCCAACACTACCCTGATTGGTGTTTTAGTTTGGAGGAGGACCTCCGGTGTTTGCATTGTTATTCCATTGTTGTTGGTTGGGCTGAGGCCCGTTGTTGTAGTTTCTTCCTCTGACATTGGTATTTCATTGGCCGGAGAAGATATTCCCTCTCTGGGAATTGGTGTTGTGGGGCGCAAAGGACCCTGCCTTCAGCTATCCCATGTCCACAATCAGTGAGGACAATAATCACCAGAGGGATTCAACCTCGGCAGACAACTGGGTGTTTGCGTCACAGTGTGACGGTTTTTATGGTTGGTTCCCGGGGAAGGCGGCAGCAGCTACTGGAGTTGAGGACGGCAATCCTCCAGCTATGGGCGATTGGAAGAAAGGTGCTTCAGAGGGTTGTGTCAATGATTATTGTGTTTGTTGCAGCTAGTTCAGGGAATGAATTCTAGACTCGGTTTTATTTGCGCTTGCGATGGGTATACGTACCAGGCCTGCTGGTCTATAGGCGGTGGTGGGGGATTCATGGCCATCACTGGGGCACCCATTTCCAGATTGGGGTTATATCCCCTAACATAAGAAGTTTTGTCAGGTATCATGTTGAAAGGCATGCTCTACCCAATCCCTTCGGGAGCTTTGTTCAAACCGCGGGACAACTCCAAGGCTAGGTTGTAAACCTTCACCAGAGTATCCCAGTTAGTGGGGGCGGTAGTTCTCCATAGGAGAATGGAAAAAAAAGGGTCCATTGCGTTGAGGTGAGTCTGGATGGTCACATCCATAGATGAGATGAAGGGACCTATGCACCACTTCAAGGCGCATTAGAACCGATGGTTAAGTGTTGCAAGGGGTTTGTTCGATTCCTTCGTAATGGAGATAAACTAGTTGTGGGACCATGCTAGGTCCAAATGTACGTGGAAGGACACCAGGAAGGCATCTTCCATATCTTGACAACTATTGGAGTTGGTAGGCAAGCTAAGGTACTAGTTCAGCTCATTTTGTCCCAAGGATAGAGGGAACCTCTGGGTCACAATGTCTTGACATTGGATCTGGTGTCGGTTCATGGAATCTTTATATGCCTATAGATTCTCTTCTGCAGTTCGTGAGCCTAAGTGCTCATATCAGGGGCAGATATTCTCTGGGTTCACGGTAAGATCGTTGGTTGCACCTGGAAACTCTCCCATTAGGGACCTAGTGTTACTGAAGTACGCAGCCATCAGGGGTGTTGGATTTTGGCTAGACTGAGCGTTAGTCCCCGGAGTTGTCTAGGAGACTTGGGTATTCTAAGATGTAGTAGATCCCCAAACAATTTTGGCTGGCTTGGTTTTTGGGGTCCGCTTCTTTCAAGCAGGAGGCTCAAGTTCAACAAACATTCTGGGATTGGAGGCTGATCTAAGGACTCTTTCAAATCGGGCAGGTGAAAATGATCCAATCCCACTAAAGGCTTGCCTCCTAAAACTATGGCTTGGGGAACCCTCAGGAGGTGTAAAATCTAAATCCTAAGAAGGGGACGAGCTCATGCCCTCCTTCTAGCGCCAGTTTCTATTGATGAGACTTTGTGACCGGTCTGCCAACAGAGTGTAAGTTGTCACCGGGTACCAGGGTACCGACCAAATTGGCATGTAAAGGTTGTTTGGGGAATAAATTCTTCGGGCCTTCAAGCACGTGAGAGTCGGGTCTCGACCGTGCGGGAGCTAAGTTTTTAGTGTGACTGTTCTATTCAGGGGGATAGCTGGTTTTCTTGGCTCATGTTCTCTAGGGATTTCAGTAAGTCAAGGTTTCCTGCAAGCATTTGGATTATCAAAGAAACTTCAAAAGATACGCCAGGGTTAGAAGTATTCCATTCTATCTATAGTTGTGCAAATATATTTAAAACATCAACCATGCTCTAACATGCTACACTAAATACTGAATACACATAGAATCATCAGTTCATACATATCCAATAGTGAGGAGAAAATAAGGTCGTTAATCTACTTAAAACATTAGAGCAAGGGACATTAGAAACATACAACACAAAAGAGTATCAACTCAAATATCAGAAGACCAACAACAACATTGCGAGAATCCTTCCTTCTTCATTAATGGTTTTTCTAGCAGCACTGGTGCGTACAATAATGGCTCCAAGGGAGCATCTATCTACTGAGAGCTTCTAAGAACTAAGGAGCATTGAGCTCTGCAACTATAAGAAATGAAAATGTTGAAGGTGATATAGCTATGGACTGTAAAATCATCAATTCTACCGAACCTTGGAATAAGGTCAGACTTGTTATTTATACACAGATGTTGCCCTAAAGTTAACCTAACCTAACTTTACACTCAATCAATAAAATACAATTTCTGGTGGCCGGTACTACCTACACCATGTTACAACAACCTCGAAGAGAGCAGAGGTCTAACATGTCAGAAGAATGAGAGAAGAAAAGAGGTATGGAAGAATCAACCTCGAGAAGAGAGCCATAGGGATAATATAAGAAATTTGATCCCTCGGGGATCTAGGCTACATGCCTCATCAATGTAAAAGCGTCTCAATATCTCTGATGCGCTAGGTGTTATGTTGGAGTGACACCTTGGGAAGACCACTTTTCAGAACCATCTCTCGAGCTGACGTGCCTTGCTGGGGTTACCTACTTTCTGACACCCTTATTAACTATCTGATAATGATCGGTCGGCTCCGGGGAACCTAGACACAGGTCATCAAAAGAATACAAAAATTGTTTAATCCAAGACTCTGGGATGTGGGAGCTTGCGCTCAAAGAATAAAGAATGTTCATAATGTATCTTGTTGGTGAAAATCTCTGGAATCCAGAGAAACGTATTTCCCTTTACTATTTTTAAATGCTTCCAAAACTTGGCTTACGCCATCCTCATCTATTTCCTTAATGTCATCCCACCGACCACGAATAACCTCAATCTTCTCTTCAACTTCTCCAGCCCTTTTCTAGAATTCATCTACTATCTTCATGACATCATGTGCCCGGAGCATCATCTTAGATAATCTTGATAGTCTTCCTCCGTCGAAGTTCCTAGCAAACGGATATAGGGACTCCATGAACTCATCATACTTACTGAGGACATAGTCCTCCGGGGTGCATGTTCCAGTGGTGAAGGGGTTGACTTGAGACACCCTTACCACAAATGCCTTGAATAGGCCCAAAGGATACTAGGCCGCAATTACTTTCTCTCTTAGGGCCTTAACCAGTTGCTTGCATACCTCAATCTTGACGCCAAGTCTGGAGTACTGGGCCCAGAGGGAAACATATGATTCTTCTCCCAAAATTCCTACCTCTATGACGGCTTCTTCCTCAGCATTGATGACCTCATCCAACCTAGCCTTCCATTTTTCATACTTTTCTAAGCCTTTCTCCCACAAGACAACGAAAACATTTCCCTGACTAAGGAGATTACTGATCTGATAGAGATCCAGGAGTGACACCACTAAAAATTGCCTTACGACAACTATCTACTCGGTGATCCACCCATCCACAGCCTGGGCCTTCTTCTTCATGGCCCTTAGAGTATCCACATCACCCTGTGCAAGTGGTAATCCGGAGGTAGAAGCTTCTGAGTGGATCTCGGCTAGGGGATGTGTGAGTTCTGTCAGAAGTGCAAGGAGATTTGCGTTGGTTTCTCTTTCCTCCTTTAACTTCTGGGACTATTTATCATACCGGGCCTCCACTACTTTGGTGGCCTCCCTAAGCAGGTTCAACTCACCCTACTTATGTCTCCTCCCTAGTGTTATCTCTATGATTGCATAATCCTCGGGCCTTATCGCCGTTGCATTTGTATGTGGGGGAGGTGTTGTAATTGTTGCAACTATATTTCCTGTTGGACCAGTCCAGAGGGTATCGACTGTCCGGGCCTTCTTAGGCTTCTTGGCCTTTGCATTTTGGGACACCATCTCAGCCAGGGAGAGTGGAATTCCTGTCGCAACTGCCAGGGCCTTTCTCTTTCTGGATTCTACCTGCCATTGGGGCGGCTAGGGCAGCTTTACAGTTAAGACCTGGGTATCAAGATTCTCTTTAGAATCCAGTGGTGCATTCCTGGTATTTGCAGTTTCATCGGGCTCTTTCTCTTTTTCTTGTTCATGTTCCCTCTCCCATTCTCTGGAGGCTTCAATATTTTCCACCATGTTGGCGTCCTCTTTCATGATGTCCGGGGTTTCCTCTCCCCCAGTGTTAACATCACCTATATCTTCGGGGATTTCCCTGTCCTTCGCAGCATCGGGTAAATTAACATTTGTGTCTTTGAGGTTTCTCCCTTTATTTTGTTGTTGTTGTTCTTACTTCGGGATATATTCCTCCATTGGAATGTCTTCCAGAGGTGGCGAAGGCATCTGGCCTAGGTTCAATGTTTGGGATGCCGTGATCACCTCCCTGAATGTACTCCGGGGCATTTGGTCACTCGGAGTAACTGAAGGCATTTGGAGCGTGATAAATGGGGGTACGGTTGATCCCGTGGGTCCAGTTTCCCCAGTCATCTATTGCTCATCAGCGGTTTACCTTGGTTCATCCTCGGTCTCTTGGACTAGTGTTTTCTCCCGCTCACCTTGCTCCTTTTGCGTTTCTTCCCAAACTTCTTGCTCTGTGGCAGCTTCTTGCTCTGGGACTTCCTTCTCAGCGGGAATCTCTTATTTTTCTTGAGTGGTTATCTCCTCCACCACATGTTCTATATCCCCGTGCAAGTTCATGAGCTCATCCATCCTGAAGATATCTTCAAAATCATCATGTGGGGGAGAGGTATCTGAGATGTCATTCAATTTGGGGGAGTCCAATCTGACGTCTACTGTGGGAACATCCGGCATACTGGGGCCTGTGTTTGTGCTTGGGGTGGGGTTCACCTTCTGCTTCTTCTTCCTTTGTAGTGGGGCCCCGACATCCAGAATACTTGTAGACTTCACCTCAGTGAAATTTTGCCTGCTCATCAGTGTGGCCAATGACAGGGATCCTGTTGGGCGAGCAGATGCTACCAGAGTTTCAAGGAGGCCTAGAGATAGTTGCATGCTTATTCTCTGGCTTTTTAGCCTTGACACCTCCATTTTCTCTTGTACTTGCACCATTATGGAGAGCAAACCCTTAGGAGGCACTTGAGCTGGGGTATCTTCTATCTCCTTCCCCTTTCTTGTGCTGGGTCTTGCAGCTCCGGAGGTCGAGGCGGACCTATGAACAATTGTTCCTTTTTGGGTGCTCCTTGGACACACCCGCTCAAAATACTTGTGACTATTTTCTACAATGGGGCGGCATACCCCCTCAATTGTTAAATCTTCTAGGGTGGCCCAATCCACCAGAGGGAGGTCCAATTTATCTAACCCCTTCTCTTTGTACAATGGGTCCTCCAGTGACCTGTCATCTGAAAAACCCTTCGGGAAACACTGAAGGTCGAGGGCTTTCATCAAACCTTTAGACATTTGTGAGTGTTAGTGGGCTCAAAGATCAAAACTATCTTAGAAATCTATCCATAAATCTTCAATATCTTCTTTGTGTGGTGGGGACGCCCGGGGAAGTGCCAGTGCTATCTTACCCAATGGATCAAAATTGTTTCTGGTATGGTGGAATTCCACCAATCCCAGACTCTTTAGTTCATTGTCTACCTCCTTTTCCATAGCCAGACTGCAAGAATAGTTCCCATAAGAGATTGGGAATGAAACGTTGGTAACCTTCTTCAATGTGAAGAGGGCATGCAGCTCCAGAATTTGTCTGCAGAACTCTAAAAGAATAATTCTATCCCCTCAATACCAAGGAAGAAGATAGGGTTTCATGGAGAAACTGGTCACCCTAATATATGTGTGCTACCAGAATTGAATAAAGTAATTTCTGTAAGAACTCACCAAGTTCATCGCCTGTTGCGATAACTGGCATCTAGAATCCTGAGTAAGTGTCAAAATGTTTTGGTAAATGAAGACATCATTTACCCTGCAAAAATTTGGGAAGCTTCATGCCCACTGGACCTAGGGATAATGATCCCATGGTGTTAATTGGTCATGCCCATTCCTGAGAACACCTATTATTTGTAAACCCTGAAAGGAAGGTCTCTGTTGGGCCAGTGCCCATAGTACGTAAGATGTCATGTGGAACCTAGAGGTCTGGAGGACACTCTTCAGCTGTGTGTCCACATGGTTGGTGATGATGGATGCCCAATTGAATGTTTGACTATAGGTGGTGATGCAGTAGAGGAAGTAATACATCCATGCTGATAAATCTTGGGCATGGGGCTCTCCGAAGAGCCTGCATAAAAATATACTGCCTGCTTGGATAGGTTCTTTAAAGTCCCCACAGGGGATCTCCAGCTTCATCTTTTTATAGTCCCTCCTTGGGGACTTTAGCCAATGGGTGTTGAAATGTTTCCATAAGAGAAGGGAAGCCCCTTCAAACTCCTTTAATGATGTGGCCCGTGAGAGAACCACGACTCCCTTGAATTGAGGGATCCCCAACCCTGAAGAAAAAGTTGTTGCGTTCATATTGATGATAGTCATTGGATAGTGTAACGGTCAAGGATCGACGAGAAAGACAACCCGAGTGGAGGCATTGTAGAGCGTCACCAGTTGGAGTATCAGCTCTGGTGCTTGCACCAAGCAGGGAAAACTTGCAGCTTTGATTATCCCGGAGGCGGCCAAGTATTTTTCCATATCATCTTCGGCAATCCTCTGTTGGTAGATGGCTTGGACTAAGCCCTACATTTCAGCCCATAGTCTGGGATCTATGTCTATTATCTCTTGCAACTTAGAGTCCACCTTAGACCCTTACAAGAGCACCCTCCTTCGGGTACTTGGAAGTCAGCGGCAGCTTGGACAACATCTTTACGACCTTGGTTTTTGTAGCTTCCTGGGTGGAGGTAGTTGGCAGCTTCAAGCTATCAGGAGGAGCGATCACTTCAGACATTTTGATCAATCTATCTACAACCTTCAAGACTGGAGAAATTTCAATACATGATATAATAAAAATAATATTTTAAGGATTCTGGGAAATTCACCACCATTTTGCGCCTTCTAAAAAATGTTAGCATGCATCAAAAATCCTAGAATGTTTAAAGTTAATAAGGATCAGATTCTGACAAACACCCAAAGGCTCTGGGGCATTGGTTTAGGTGAAAAAAATGGGATGAAGACTCAGGGGCTTCTTAGCACTCAGAGCCCAAAAGAACTAGCCGTTGTTGACGTGACCGGTGGAGAGCCGTTCTTGGCTGACATGGGTCGTCACATGGCCACGTGACAGGCGATGTAATGGTGACAAGTGGGATGGAACGGGGGAAGTAAATGCTAGATGGGATGGGATTTGAATTCCTATTCATGGGAAATTATTCCCACCATTAAAATGGTAGGAAAGAGGAGAGAGAAAGTCATCATGGCTCGAACTAGTGACGTGTCGAGTTCGAGTCATGGCGGATACCTCTCTGACGAGCTCAACAATTGGTTTGGACATGATGGAGTGCAACAAGCTCAACATAGATGGGAGGATATACATATAATCTACACTAAATATATAGGAGTCAAAGCGCTATGAGGGCCGAAGCACAACTCATAAGATGACTGCAAAAATGAAAGTATATATAGAAATGTACAGGAAGACTACAATATATACACAATATACAAAAGAAGTTACAACATTCTACAACAATGTAAGAAACATTTACATCTAAATTACAATTGCACAGAGAGTGGACAACCCTTTGGCAGAGCCAACCCACCAACGGGAGGCAACCGAAAAGCCAACGCAAGGGCACGACAAAATGAAAACAACACCGAGACAAAACATAACAAAAACAAAACAGACAGAAGCAAGAAATAGAAAACCAAAAACCAAAGAGGTGAGAGAGAGTCAAAGGCCTACCTAGAAACACGAGGAATGTGGGAAAGACGAGCACGGGAGGTGCTCTGCAACAAGTTAACCCTTGAATCACCACGAACAAGCACTACAAATCACTATTTAATCAACTACTAATCACAGGGAGAAAAATGTCATTTAGATCACCTTAATCACCTTAAAATTGCTCTGAGTGCTCTAAGTGTTTAATCATGGTAAATGTGAAAATGACAAGTAACTTTTATTTATACCCTTAGGGTAAAAACGTGTTTTGTTCTCTCCGCAAACTCCAGAACAAACAAACCTCCGGACTTCGGGCCCGGGGATTCCATACCATCACATCTTCTTATGAAAGAAGACATGATGATAGAGAGTCCTAGAGTCTGGGATCCAGATGGCTCAAAAGAACAAACAAACTCCGATACCGGGTCCCAGAGACAAAAGAAGACAAAAGCAAAAGAAAAACAACCCTCACAGAAGCAAAGCCTGAAGGGAAACAAAGGGAACAAGAAACCAAGGGAAAAGCCAAAAGTGAAAAGGGGGACCCAAAAATTTTCCTACAAAATGCAGCGATGGGTATGCAAGGCATAACACTATCCTAGACACTCATTTAGGCTTTGATATGCTCACCACTCCTTTTATCATCTTATCCCCCTATTTGAAACCAATCACTCAACCTTGACCTCAACTCTACATTGACCTTGGTTAAACAAACTCACCCCCTTACCCTTGGGAATTCCTATAAATAGGATGATTTTCTTAGTGTAAGGTGACCAATTCACTTTTAGAGTCATAATTCACATTCAAATTGCATTTTGAATTGGGCATTTAGCATTTAGCATTGAAGCATTCTTGATGAATTCTTGTTATAATGGAAAAATCATTCATGATCACATAGAATAGGGTATTTCATCTTAGTTTGCATCTTAGATCCATATCTTCATCATCATTAGTACAATTATTGTTTTAGGGGTTGTCACTTTAGGATGCTTTGCAATTGAGAGCATTTGTTTAGTCCTCCTAAATAGAGATCCATGAGACAATTTTAATTTGCTTTTATTGTCAAATTGGCTAACCTGGTTAGATATTTCAAAGTTTGATTGAAAAGTATGTTAAACTAATGTTTCATGCAGGTTTATGATTAGCAGATTTACAAACAACATGTAGTTCTTGCTCTTGAAGCTATTTTTTCCCATCTTCCCAATTTGACATTGTTTGCATATGGCTAATTCAAGTTTCTTAAGAATAAGAATTCATCTTACTCTTTTGTTCTTGCTTATGTTAACCAGGTTATAAAAGTTCACATGGCATAACCTTTTTTGCCATAACTTGGTTTCTTCTACTTGTGCAATAAGACATGAACTTTCATTGAGATCAAGATAAAATAGATTACCTTTTTTTTGTCTTCCAGTTCCAACTAGGTTTCCCTTACCATCCTTACTAGATTGTGCCTTAGTCCTTCAACCCAATAAGCATTATCACATTTGATTCCTTATGTTAAAGCAATACAACCTTTACCTTTCACATAGCAGGGTTCATCATTCCCAAAATTGACACTCCCACCATCATAGTGCTCAAGATGTTCAAACTTGGTTTTATCACCAGTCATGTGGTGAGAATAACCACTATCAATTATCCAAGTGTCATTCTTGCTAATATGAGAATATAGTGATGTCTTTTCATTATCTTACTCATCCTTAATAGCAATATAAACCATTTCATCTTCATCTTCATCACTATCAGAATCTTTAGCAATGTAGCAAGATTTCTTACCTTTGTCTTTGTAGCTTTTGTAATCTTTCTTTCCTTGATACTTGTTGAACTTTTTCTCACCTTTTTCTTCCTTGTTTGGACACTTAGCAGCAATGTGACCCACTTCATCACATGAAAAGAAAATTAATGGTATTCTTCCTTTGTACTATCCTTTTTGTTTTGCAACTCTCCTTGCAAGTAATGCTTCAATGATTTCCAGATCTTCGTCATCAAATTCATCAACACTGTCACTATCAATTTGTTTTCCTTTCATCTTTCCAAGGTTTAGTTTAGCTTTGAATGCAGACTCAAGATTTCTAAGATTAGGAGAGTAATTGTCAAAGTTATCCAACTCAAAGGCTGTGAGTCTTCCAACCAATCCATCTAGAGTTATATCATCATTGCATCTGATTTCTTGAATAGATAAAACTCTAATTGCATAGATAGGAAGTAAAGTTCTCAATACCTTACTAACCATTGTTGTGTCTTCAATTACTCCACCGGAAGCTTTAATGGCACTGACACTTTTCTTGATTCTTTCACTGTATTTTTTTATGTCCTCTGCTTCTTTAATTTTCATATGATCAAATTGACCTCGGAGACTTTCTACTTTGGCTCTCTTTACATTGACATCTCCTCCATGAATATCATGCAGTTTTTTCCACATATCAAAGGTCTCGATGGTTCCACATACCTATGGTCCAAGAATTGCAAACCAGTATCTCCAATGGTAGATATATGTAGCATCATCAAATCTTGCCATGCAGCAAAATTTTCTGTGTTAAGCTTCAGGATCTCCCTTATGTAAGACATCTCTGATCTTTAGCTTAGGCCTTGATACCTTCCATGCAAGAACTTGCAGCTTTGATACCAATTGTTGGAAATGAGTTGAGTAACTAAGAGGGGAGGAGTGAAACAGTTACCACAAAAACAAATACAAGTCCCTTAGATGTCTTAAACAAATTTTTCACTGTTGCTCGGTTAACACAAATATTCTATTGTCACTCGGTTAACATAGAAAATCTTAAGATACTAAATGTGATTATCTTTAGTAATTAATTGTAGAAACATAAACCATAAAGCAAATGAAATGTACACAGATAACACCAAGATTTAACGTGGAAACCCAATATGGGAAAAACCACCAATTGCAACTAGTCACTATTTTTCACTCTTCTGAAGTGAGTCTTGTTAGGAGCTGACCCTATTAAAGGTTACAATAACACACTGTTAGGTGTGACCCTGTTACAGGATTTAATCACCCTATAAGGAGTGACCTTGTGAGAGGTCTTCTAACACTTCAATGTAGAAATGTCACCTTGTGAGAGGATTTATAAAAGATTGTTAAGTCTACTCTGTTAAGAGATTTTGATAACTGCTACAATTGTTAGAGAGTAACAATGGATTAACCTATTTTGATAAGCAACTATCTTTGCTAATTCAGATCTCTGTTCTTGATTAATTACTTGATCCTCATTGATCAGATATTTTGTTGTAGTTATCTGTGTTCTGTCCTTAATTAGAATACCATCTGATTTTGCCTTCACTCTTCATGTCATATACACATACACTTCCACACATTGTCTCTCTTTTTTTCAATCCAAACTTGACCTTATATATATATATATATATATACATATATATATATATATATATATATACATAT
>MU224607.1:125534-141854 GCA_018584345.1 Thuja plicata | reverse complement strand
TGGCCTCTCTCTCTCTCTCTCTCTCTCTCTCTCTCTCTCTCTCTCTCTCTGAGAGAGAGAGAGAGAGAGAGAGAATACTCATTTTCCTATATGTTGCATGTATGGGCAATAACAAGTACCTATTTTATACCTTACTTGATTCAAATAGATGGAAAAAAATTTTGATGACTAAAGATGATTTTAGATTAATCATGCGTTATATCGTCTCAAGATCTTTCCTACGCTTTTTGAACGGAGTCAATCGGACTCCGTATGTGGAAGTTATGGCTTCCAAAAGAAAAGCCTATTTTAGTTTCTTCATAACCCGCTCGGGTTATGGAGAATAAAATGAATAGTTTTTACTTCTTCAAAACCCGATCAAGTTTTGAAGTACTTTTTGTTTTTCAGAACCCGATCGGGTTATGGCTCGGCAAGAGGCTTGAAAAATGACCCAAAGGCTTGGAGGCTCATTTTCCCTCCATTTTTGTTCTTTTAGACATTTTTTCATCTTATAAGATGAATTCTTGACTTTATTTTCATTAGGTTTACAATTTGTCAAATGGGTAGCTTTATAATTTTCACCATAATCTCATACGTCTTCTTAGATTTCTAACCACATAATTTTTTCTATTTTTGGACAACATTAGCATAGTAAACTTTAATTTTCTTTACCAGTGTCTTGATTGTCCTCACATACCCATTTTTTTAATAACTTTTGATATACTTAATCAAATTAAAAATAATTTACATATTACTGTTCTACACTTTATTCTATACACTTTAAAAAAAACTTTTCATTTTTGATTATTTTGATGCAAGTTATGCCTAGCGCACGAATAGGTACCAAATTTTCAGGATGCGATTAGTTCAAAAAATCACAGAAAAAAAATACTCATGGGAAAATTACAAAAAAAATACAAAAATTCTAGATCTCACTCTTAGCTATCATCCTACCAAAGGGATTTAAAAAATACTGAATATAACTATATCTTTTATACTGCGCACGGAGACAACAATGTTATGTTTTTCCAAAAAAATTAGGAACATGTTTTTGTGTGCACGAGGTTTGACCCTCTTAATCTTATCGATTTTTAAAAAAAATCAGTGTTTTAGAACCTAGATTCAGAGTACTACAATTTTTATTTTTTACACATCTTCTTATTTTGAGTGCATGACCCTCAAACACCTATTCCAAGTCCAACCCAATTTCAAAAAAAAAGTGTCCACTTATACCCCCTTTTTGGTCCACAACTTGGTGCACATACCCTATACATCATTCTACAAAAATTAACATATATTCCTAATTTTTTTCCCTGCACACTGTCTCTTCATTCATTAAAAAAAATTGTGAAGGTAGGGTAGTGGAATCCATACACAAAAATAAAAATTGCAACATTTTTCAACCTATTTTGTTCACTTTTAATGGCTTTAATCATGTCCACATTTGAAGATAAAGGAAAAATTTCAGCATATAAGGAAAAGACTTACCATCTTATCCTCTTCTGGGGTCTCCAACACCGATGATGCCTCCATTTCCACTTCAATCTTTGATGGCCCCCAATATGCACTTTGGTTCCATTTCGTGGACGACCATGATTCCTCCATCAAATTTGGTTGTAGAGGGACACACCACAACCTCTTCTTCTATAGATAACACAGATTTGTATGACAATTTCGGTGGCTTTTCAAATTCCTTTTTCTTAGTGGTTTCCCCAAATTTATGAAGTGAAATTAACATCAACATTCTCATCCTTCTTATTTCCATCTTTTGTGTCAATTAATGCAGGCACTCTTGAATTAAAATCGCCGAGGGTGTCATGGTCAAGCCGAGGGCACGATCGACCAACAAAGACAGAGGGTTAGCCAAGGTTCAAAAAAATAAAAAATAGTAAAATCAAAATACCAACCCAAGCAGGGATGACAAAGGACACCCAAGATATACCAAGCATAGATGTGACAGAAACATAGAGCTTGAGAAATAAGAAATGACGTTGGTGAAGCTGTGGGGATGATGTATCATTCTTAGGCACTACTTGCAGAGATCTCTAAAACTTATTCTTCAAATTCAAATTTCTCTTTACTACTTATACACGATGATTTTATTGATGTGACATGATACCTTATAATGATATCTGGTGTATTTTGCATTTGAGACTATTGATTATGTTGTTAGGATGATTTCAGTGGACTTTATGATAAATTGTGCCTTATATGTTGTTGGATATTTTAGCTATTGATCTTCGTTGATTGTGCTCATATTGTCATAAATTGATTATTTAAATGTTTTATATTTAAAAGAAAAATTTAATTTAAAATATAATATTTATTTAAATTATATGTATAGTAAGGAGTAGAAAATAGGATGACCACTGTCATGACACTATTTATGTCTAATCAAGTCACTAGAGTGTCAGTGTTCCATTGGGCATTTTTTTATTGTTATTATATGTGCTTCAACTATCTATATTGTGAGAAGCTACATTTGATGTTTTTGAGTTTTAATGGACAGGTACCAGACACATTCTGCCTGAGCTGCAGGATTTGAGTGTATCTATATTCCCGACAATGGCACAAGAGATAGTAACATCGACCTTTCATATTGAGCTAATGTCGTCCCTATATGGGAGATGTATCCATAATTTTTATATTATTCCCGCTTGTACATGTTGGTAAATCTGGATTTTATAATGCATATGTGATAGACCAGTGATATGTTTGTGCATTTAGAGTTCTCGTAGCTGTTGCGGGTGATTTATAATTAATGTTAATTTGTTTATCTGTTGGAGATTTAAGATTTTATTACCGGCTAGTTTGTCGTAGTTGGATTCCAATTATTTGGAATCAATTTAATTGATTTTGGGGAAAAGTCAATAGTTCATTTAAAAAATTTAAATGACCTATTTCAAAAGTCACTTTTGCAAAGTGCTTTATGTTTTGAAAAGTGAGTTCTTTTTACTCACTTCTCACTTTTTGTCTTTTGTGAGAATTTGGATTTTGCTCCGAATTTCATTGGAGAAAATCACGTTTATGCTCGTTGGGTTTGATCCACTCTTAGGATTCTTGTGAGGAGTGGCTCGTTGAATTTGTATCATGATTCCTCAACTTCCTTTGGAGTTGTTCATGTTTTCATGGTGGTTTTAATTTATTATCTCATTTCCAAGTTTTCTCCACTTTGTGTGAGGTAGGACATCTCACTATTTTTGTTTTATTTTGTTTAATCAAACAAAATTTATTGCAATAGTTGAGTGGGTTGAGAATTAGCATTCTCCCATGATATTGTTCCATTTCATCACCTGATTGCATTTATTTGGGAATTTATGTATTTCTATGTTGAGAAAATAGGGTTTTCATAGTGTTATGTTCAAATTTTTGGGAGTGCCCAGAAATGGAATTTTATTTTAGAAATATGATGTTGGGTGCCTAAGGGAAAATGAGTTTTAATTTCATTTATTTCTTTGATTTTTATTTGTGGGGCTTTTTGTGGATGCATTGTTCTACGTTCCATCCATAATGAGTGAGTTAACTTGTTGGGCATGATCAAGATAATGATATTTGTAGTCTCTCATGTCTATAGTAGGATTGGGAAAATGGAATGGTTGTAGGACCTTTCAGATATTTTATATCACAATCTAAACTTGCATGTTTCATGTTAAAAATGTTGATTTTTGTATCTTGCCAATTTTTGCTCAAAATTGGAATGTAAATGATTATTTTAGTTTGTTTTCATTCCACGTGCTCCCTTGAGATATTTGATGGATTCCCTTGGATTTCCCACTCTTGGGATAGTGGCTAATTGAGTAGTTAAGTTTTGTGTCTTTTTATAGCTTTCACTCAGTTGCATGCCTTGAGTATTTGGGAGTGATTTATCCTTCAATTTTTTATTCTTATTTGTTGAGGCTTATGTTATCCCTATCATTAGTGTAGACTAATTTGATGGCGCATTTTTTATAATTATGTCCTTTGTATGGACTAAGCAGACAACTTTGGGTTATTCTATCCCCAGTGTAGATCGAGTGAACGCAGTCTTCATTTTATATCCTCATGTAGATCGAGTGGATAAGCTTCTTATTGGTCTATGTCATGTGATGTTAAGCCATAGGACTAGGTACATTGAGTAGGCATGGAGAGTATCTCCTTATATCGACCTTGGCCCAAAAGTGGATCCAGTGGAAGGGTAAAGGAGTTTCCTAAAAGGTGAAAACTTAATAAAATGAATTGGGCTTAAACATTAACAAAGAATAATTTGGAATCCCCATATGTCAGAGATTATAAGTTGGAATCCCCATATGTCATAGATTGACCTGTGCGGGTAATGTACTCTATTGAATCACTGGATTTTATGAGTGACTCGAGTGGGTGGTAGATGGTAATTGAGCCCCAAATGTCAATATTGACCCATGGGGAAAAAGATACTCCCTATGATTGATACTCTCATGTCTAGGTAAATTAGTAGTGAGAATAGCCTTGATGTGTTGTAATATGTGGCTTTGTTCTTGTTTCATGCACGTTGGTCCCCATGTTGAGTATTCTCCATGTATCTTGTATATTGCAGCTATGTGATTCACATTGGGTCACTATACCTTTCTTATGAGACTATGCATCTGCTTGGCATGTGTGTTTTCCGCTCCTTGCTTGAATGTATGCCTTTTGTTTGTGGTTGGTTACTATTTCTGCAAACATGGTGGGGTGGGCCTAAGGGTTCCACATGGTAGGGTGGTGTTTCATTATACCACTATTGGGGACCGGTGTACAGGTGACATGATTCCTCTCGATGTAGAGACTTAGAGCATTGAGTTCTCCATGTTTTTCTTTGCCTAACTCATGGTTTTGTGCATATTTATGTTCTTGTCAGTTACATTCTTAAAGTAGTTTCCTTTTTGTACATGCACTTGATCTTTATACATGTATGGATGCTTAAGATCATAGTGTAGTTTATTTATGTGATTCTTTATTATAATTGAGTTAGTATTACCTTGAATTATGTGTATCTGGTACTCCCTGGTATGGAGCAAGCTTGTATATTATGTTGTATGTCGGTGTCTGCAAGCCTACCCGATTGTAAAACTGAGAAAACTTCATTCTTTCATGTTTTTAGGGAAAATTACACTTTGTGGGGGCAACTTAGCATATATTCCCCATAGATTAGCACATACGCCTTATATTTTAGCACATATTCCCCATAGATTAGTGCATACACCTCCCAAAATAGCGCACACACCTTATCTTTTAGTGCATACACTTTAGGGCATATAAAACAATGGGCACTTCCAGAGGGTCTATTAAAAATATAATTACATATTTGAATACCCTTTTTCCCTAGGATTCCTTCCATTAAAGTCGCTATTCATAATTTTTATGATGATATTTTGAGTACTTTCCTTATTTTAGGCTTAAATCATAACTCATAATTGATTTTCTACAAGGATGGCTCAACCTTCTCGATTGGTGACCTTTGACAATGGTCTAGTTTGTTAGCATAACTATGCAGGGATGCTAATTATTGTATTGATGAATATTGCTACAGATTTGATGATAGGTGAATCATTTATTAGGTTGTCATTGATGTCAACTGATTGAGTTAGTGTTTTCAATATGTTACCAGATATTATGTGAGTGAATTATGAATTTCACTATGTTTCTAAAGTTGTTGTTCTAATAGAAGAATATGTTATGTGTTATGATGTTAAATTTTTAATCGTGACTTTTGATATGAAGTATTGAGTTGGTTATGTTTGAATGAAATCAAACTCGATAACTGCTAAAAAAACTAGTGAAAGACAATAAATGATTTGAATGTTATCTCAAATCGGTAAACTATTTGATGGAGTGGTCATAGGATATGATTGAGAATAATGTCCAGATACTATGTTTGCAATCACGACTCATATTGTTGAAACGTAAAACTATTTTATTGGACTGGAAGCGGTGTTAACAAGATGAACAGGTAAACAAGACATAGTTCTTGAACATGTAATGAAGATTTGTGAATCAGTGAAGAAATTCAAAGTGGAAATAGGATCGATGATGTTTTTCATGCAGTAGTAAGGCATTTCTATGATTTGTGGAACATATTTGACATCACATTTCATGAGGTATGCGTTTGAGGTTGATTCTTGAAGAAGTTTCTTTTGGTCAAATGAGTTTTTGAAGATGGTTCAATTTCCAAGTGAAATCCACATGTAAGCTGACACAGTTAGATAAAAATGGTTTATGAGTTGTTAGATACATTGTATCTTACCTCATATGATTTGGATCATTCATATCTCAGATCTAGGGTTTATTTTAAGTCGGTGGAAGAAAAATCTATATATTGGAAAGTTGAAGAAGAAGTTATTTGTTGATTGCAAATTGTAGAGGGATTCGGTGACAAAGAAAGTGAAGGAATAAAGTGTGATTAAGCCAAGGAAGAGTATAGTGTGTGGCAAAAAAATTTAGAGCTTAATTGGATATGATCATGCAGAGGTAGTGCAATTTCACAGATCACTTTATCTGTTGCTTTCTAACAATTGTAATAGTGAAATCCTTTAATAGGGTGGATCCTAACATATATTTTTTATAAATCCTCTAACAAGGTAAAATTCAAATTGAATGTTCTAAAGTCCTCTAACAAGGTTTCTCCTAATAGGGAAAATATCCTAATAGATCTGAAGGAAAATCCCTTAACCAAGTGACACCTAATAGTGTTTTTCTAACCTTTAATAGGGTGAGCTCCTAATAGGGCGTATTCAAGAAGAGTATAGATTTAGTGGGTACCAAGTGCCACCATGGTTTTTACCATTTGGGTTTCCCTGAGAAAAATACGGTGTTTACATTGTGTGATTGATTACTTGTGGATGTATGCTTTGAAATTTTTATTTATATTAGTTGTCATTGAATGTTTTGGTGCATAAAGTTTAAAGAAATTGAAATCAATCAATTTGTTGATTACTAATTCACCCCTCCCCTCTCAGTAATTAGACCTATATTAACAATTGGTATCATAGCCAGGTCCTCGACTAAGAAAGCTTAACAAATTGAGGGAAAAGATTCGGAGATGTATAGGAAGGAAGCACCTAAGTTCACTAAGGACAATTTCTCTACATGGGTAAGCAGGATGAAGTTGCATTTGTCAGACATTAGAGATCAAGCATTGGATCATCTCACAACTAAGTATGCTCAACCTACTAGAACCCTAACTGTTGAATAAATAAAGAGAAATATGGAGCATAAATTTGTAATAATTGAAATAGTAATCGCTCTATCTAATGCCGAGTTTGTAGATATCAATGATATGGATATTACTAAAGATATGTAGGACAAGTTGATAATAGTTTATAGCAGTGATGTTCATGTTTAGAAAGCAAAGGTAGACAGTCTCAGAGGAAAGTATGATGAAATGAGAATGAATGAAGGTGAGAAAATTGTTCAATACAACTATAGGATAAGGGAGGTTGTTTCTGCTATCAAAGGAGCTAGTGGTCAACTTGAAGAAGATGAAGTGGTAAGTAAAATCTTGAGAATTCTACTACCACAGTATGCTATTAGAGTCTCTGTTATACAAGAGTTGAGATCTATTAATCCTACAAATGTGACTCTAGATTCCTTGGTTGGCAAGCTTACTGCTTTTGAGTTAAGTAACTTTGACAACAATATAACTAGAATAGAATCTGCATTCAAATCTTCCCTAACCATTGGTTCATCAAAGAAAGGAAAATAAGTCTCTAATAGTTCTGAAGGAAATCATGATTATGAGTCTATCTTGTCTGAGGAAAGAGAACAATAAGAGTTGGAGGCACTGCTAGTAAGGAGATTTCCTAGAGGAAAAGGAAAGTACAAAGGTAAAATTCCCTTAAAATGCTTTTCATGTAATAAAATTGGTCATTGCATCTAGATGTCCTGACAATGATATGAAGGATAAGCTCAAGAGATTTAGGAACTTCAAAGATAAGAGAAATAAGGTGTGTTACCTAGTAGAAGAAGGAGTGAATGATGAAGAATCATATGGAAGAGATGATGAGGAAGAGACAGTCTTTGTTGCAGTCAAAGAAGAACCCTCAATTGGTGTAGATTGAGATAGTGAGGAAAAATCATTGATTTCAAGCGTGAATTACAATGGTCACTGGATAATAGACAATGGGTGTACACATCACATGACTGCTGACAAAAGTAAATTTATTTCAATGGAGGAATGTGATGGAGGTGCAATCAAATTTGGTTATGGTTCTCCATGTGTGGTAAGAGGTAAAGGTTCAATAACACTTAATGATAATACTAATTATGATGACGTTTATTGGGGTGATAGATTAAAGTATTGCCTGTTAAGTGTTTCTCAACTGAATAACAAAGGTTTTAGATTGGAATTTAGTAATGGTGTTTTCAATATCTTAGGAACATCTGGAGACTTGATTGATACTGGTGAAAAAACTAGAGGTAACCTATTCTGATTAAACTCTACCAATAAACATTGCTTGTTTGATAAAGTTGAATAATTTTAGCTATGGCATAAATGATTTTGTCATGTTAATTTTGATAATCTAGTAAAGGTCAGTAAGAAAAGATGTGTTAGAGGTTTTCCTACTTTAGCTAAGCCTGATAATGCTATGTGTAAGGAGTGTTAGCTGGGAAAGTTGACTAGTTCTAGCTTTACTAGTAAAGTCTATTCATATCAGAGCATTCTTGACCTTGTACACACTGATTTGTGTGGACCAATGAGAACTCAAAGATACTATGGAGATAATTACTTTATCTTGTTTGTCGATGATTACTCAAGAATGATGTATGTTATGTTTTTTAAGGATAAATCTGATGCATTCTACATGTTTAAGGTGTACAAAGCAAGAGTTGAAAAAGAAATAGCTAAAGAACTTAAGTGTCTCATATCTGACAGAGGAGGTGAGTTTACTTCACATGTGTTCACAACATTTTGTGAAGAACATGGAATCAAGAGACAAATGTTAGCACCAAGGACACCTCAGCAAAATGGAATTGCAGAGAGAAGGAAAAAATCCATAATTGACTGTGCAAGGACACTTTTGATACAAAAGGGAGTGACTCAAATCTTTTGGAGAGAAGCTATAAGTACTGTTGTCTATACTTTGAACCAAGTACAACTTAGGAAAGGTAAAAACAAAACACCTTATGAGTTGTGGTGTGGTCATACTCCTAGTGTCAATTATTTCAAAAAATTTGGAAGTAAATGTTACATAAAGAAGGATGAAAAAAATGGTAAATTTGATTCTAAGAGTGATAAAGGGACATTTCTAGGTTATTCTACTAGAATTAAATATTATAAGTGTTTGAACAAGTGTACTAACAAGATGGTTGAAAGTGCCAATGTTAGAATTGATAAATTTTTTGAGAAAGGTGAGGAAGATAACAAGAAGGAACCAGAAGACTATGACAAGTTTATTTATGTTCAACCGGTGGAGCCAGATACAGTGCCACAGATGACTAAAGTGGTGAATGATCCACAATTGGTGAATGATGATGAAGGTAACCAAAGACCATAACCGGTACTACCAAGGTATGTGAAACTTAATCAAACTCAAGATCAGATTATTGGAGATAAAAATGTTGGAGTGATGATAAGGAGTAAGATAAGGGAAAGCACTTGTTTACTATCTGAATTAGAACCTAAAATTGTTAAAGATTATTTGGAAGATGATGAATGGGTTAAGACTATGAAAGAGGAATTGGATCAAATAGAGAAGAATAATACATACACTTTAGTACCAAGTGTTTTGGTGATTTGTGGTAATTTGTGGGATTCCATTGTCTGACATATCTCTTGCTTCTTCTTTGCTTCTCTCCTAAACATCTCTAGAGACACTACTTTTGTACTTTCAGTTAGATATTTTTATAGAGAAACGTAATCATTCATCTTTTTCTCATCTGGCTTATATTGGCTATTTTAAATGTGTTGAGATATGTTTCACAAACTCCATTTTCTGTCTTGACACAACTCTATATTGTGTGATAAATGCATGGTTTTCAAGGCATATATGTACTTGTTTTGAATAAACAATTTGTGCTTTTTCAGTTACTCTATTACGAGGATCAATCTTTTTTGTTTATGTTCATTATATTAATGGTTCTGGTATTTTGTAGATATGTGTGGGCTCCCTATGTCTTGCATATCTGTTGTTTATTCTTTGTATCTCTCCTAAACAAATCAAGAAACCTTACATTTGAACCTTTTCTTAGATATTATTAATGAGATATGCAATTTTACATCTACTTCTCTTCTTGGTAACATTCAATGTTAAAATGTGTTGGTACTTGTCATGTAAACTCCATATTATGTCTTGCAAATCCCACTCCATATTGTGTGATATATGCATAGCTATCAATTTTTATTTGTGTTTCTATGAATCTGCATGTATCAACAACTTGTTTAGCCTGTTCTCTTCTTATGTTCACACTATGATGTGGTTTTAACTGCTTATTGCTTTGTTTTCCCTTCCCTTGTTTATGTTGAATCTGTTGGATCTCTTGGTTCTCCATTGCTTCTAATTTGATTAATTGTGAATAGTTTGATGAAGATTTTTCTTTTGCATAAATCCTTTCTTGTTATCGATTAGTTGTTGGATCCTTTCCCATTGTTGGTTTCATTTTTTCTCATAAATTTATGTCACTCTCTACTCTTTGAGATCTGTTGGCTGTTGTCCCTTCTATTGTGTAGGTTGGTGGCATTGATGTGTCTGTTGTGGTGCTTCTGGCTTTTGTTTTTGGACTGGCTTTAGATGCCCTAGATCAACTTCTAGCTCTTTGATTCTGGTTGTGCCTCCTTGTTTCATCTCTGGTAGCTTCATCTCGACTGGATCTTGCTCTGGGTGGACTTTTGTCTAGTATTTGTATTTGGGATTGAAAATGTGCCATTTTATTATAATCGTGTTTAGTTTTTAGGTTTCTTTTACGAGTTACAACCGAAGGTTTTTTTTCCTTGTCCCTTCCTACCGATATACTCCCTTGAATCATGACTGATATAACACTTTTTATTATTAATAAATAAATATTTTAGTGGCTCTTGCCACTTATATTTTAAAAAAATAAAAAAATAAAAAGAAATAGTAAAGTCTAATTTGTGCTCAATTTTCCAAACTTTATTAGTCGATAGGCTATTATAAGTGGGGATTTCACTTCAAACCTGTCCGAGGCTTTAAAACAGCTAATTGTTTTTAGATGTTTTTAGAGGTGGTTTGAAATTTACTATTCAGATCTCAGAATAAATCAGATTTACAAATTAGATCTCAGAATCAAATCAGATTTACAAGCAATTCTATCTTACCTCATATAAGAAAATTTCTTTCCTATTATTCTAGAAAGACCTTAGCAGAAAATAGAGCATAAGAGAGGAAGTAGGCTGTTAAGCAGTAAGATCAACATGGCTGCAGGAGAAATCAGCATCACAGGTGGCCTCAGCAATCAGGATGATTGTGGAAGCTTGGGTTTTCAAATCCCTAATTTAGAATGAGAAGCCCAAGTCTTTTGTAAGAAGAGGGGTGGTGTCCAGATGCCCCGCTTGCAATGGCTCCCCTAAACTTACCATTAAGCTCCATATCTCTAATGGCCAGAACAAGCTATATTTGGAAGCTTGGAAAATGATTGAGGGGGGAAGAAAAGGTTGAGCAAGGCAGAAGACTTGAATCATGAAGAAACCTACTTGTTCTAAGGCAGTGATGCCCCTCACAAAAAAATCTTATACTCTGGCAAATCCAGCCCCAAATATTATATCATATTTATGAGATTTTTGAAAATGCAGCGGAGAAGCCCTGATAAGGTATCAGGGGAGAAATCCATTTCCAAATATTGTATCTAGTACGATGGGCGTCATTTTTCAGACTTTGGTGTGAGTTTCCTATGTGTGCCTATTCCTGGTTGCATGAGGTATACCGGTGCATTTCATGAATTAATGGAAGCATATATGAAACGGTTTATTTATTGGTTCTATTCGCCCTATTTGCGGATTGAGAGGTACTATTGAAAAGGAGAGTTTTCCTTAGCAAATGTCCTTCTTTCACTATTGTTGAGTCTCGACCACCATAAGCATGAAAACCAGAGGCTTGTATCTGTTGTGAGAAGAAATACCAACATTTAATGCTAGCTCCTTAAAACGAGATAGAGAATCGAAGGATATGGAATACGAGGGTTATGGGAGGACAAACAGTCAATGGA
Organism: Thuja plicata; assembly: GCA_018584345.1. Classification (NCBI taxonomy): domain Eukaryota; kingdom Viridiplantae; phylum Streptophyta; class Pinopsida; order Cupressales; family Cupressaceae; genus Thuja; species Thuja plicata. The sequence continues at coordinate 129,722 of MU224607.1, read as the reverse complement.
ACAAAAATAGAATTAGATAAAATTTTAAAAATTCATTACCGTTGGGTATTCTTCTAAGTTTCTTTTATTTTAATTCCTTATTTATTGTACTTAGTGTGCTCTGGTTCATATATGATGATTTATTTTGCTTCTCATCTGGTTTTAAAGATGCTTGAAACATATCAATAGCTTTGAATACATATTATTGACACCATTTTTGAAAATCTATTTGACTACGGATTTCAATATAGAAGATAATGCCAAAGATGAGTGTTCATCGATTGATTGTTGTTATGTTGTAGTCTGTGCTTTCAAAATTTTGATTTATATTAATCAAATGATTTCAATTTGAATTGATTTTAATAGGGTAATCTCGGATGTTTTACTTGAAATCATACCTCAAAATGACTATTAGATCGCACAACACTTTTAATGAATTTATTATTTAAGCGATGTTATTTATATTAGGAGGAAGTTACTATGAAATCCTTTTGGAATGTTTATTAATTTTATTTTGGGGTTGAATGGTTATTGAAAGAGCTTCTTTTTCTTCTAACCCTTTCTTTCTTTTGATTGTTTCTTTCTTGCAAACCACAAAAATAATGAAATATTTTAAGTTGCAGAATAAATTTCCTTTCATTTTTGTCTTATATGTGTCTTCAATTGTTAGATTTGTGAATTGTGAACAAACACTATGTGGGTTTTTGACAACTTCTTCATTATTTTTTGTTTTACTTGAATTGTTTTTTTAAATGCCATAATATGTCTAAAAAACCCTCACTTGTACAATATTTACTATTTTAAACAAAAAGAAATAATATACAACCATCTTATATAAATTTATCATTTTTTCTCTATCGGCTTACCCCTTGCACCTTCTTCGAGTGCAAGTGATAGTTAATAAGCTTAGGTTAACTATCTCGCCCTTTACAATCACATTACAAATTTATTTATTAGCCTAGGCCCCATTTGTTTGGCAGAATTGCATTGGAATTGGGTGCGTCACTTCCACTTTTTGCTCAAATCCACCGTTTAGTTGCCGAAAATTAAATTTTGGTTTTGGCAATGAAACCCGATTTTGACCCAAAAATGGGTGGCCCCATCTTCCCACCAAATAGGTGGAATTCAGAATTAAAATAAGGTTTTGGAGGATTTAACTCCATTTTATCTTTTTGTTGGGTCCGCCATCTTCCTATTTGTTATTTTTAACCCCACCACCGTCTTCCTGGTTTGCAAATGTCAAGAAGCGATCGAGGGTTTGCGATTGTCTGTGTTTTTTTTTGTTGCAGAGGGTTTGCGAATGTGATTGGGCATGAATGTTGGGAATGGAAATGGGAATGGCATGAAGGAGAAGCAGATTTGAGTGGTTTCAAGTTTGAGCGGACTTTTTTTGGTACCACTTTCTGAGATTCCAATGAAGATTAGAAAGGTATGGAAATGCCACTTTCGTCTATTGCACTGTTCTTTGATATTCCATGTATTTTATGTTTAAGCCCTTATAAATAGGAATGTTGTGCCATGAATTTATTCTAGCTTCTGATATCGTTGATCTCCTTCACATAAAATTGTCGAATCGCTGAAGATCTCCATATACAGGATGCGACCCTTTTGCTTTGTGTTTTCCTTGATATACAATGCCTCCTCCTCTTGTCTTCGTTGCTTTATATATTAAGACCCTTGTCATTCTATTTGATACAATACAACCATGGCTCTTGAAAATTTACCTCTATTATTGTTGGTTGTGGTTTCTCACTGGTATACAGTGAATGCTTATTATATACCCACCCCGAAACCCTAACCATATAGACATCTTCATTACTTCACACAAAAATTTAACCATGAGTAAACATTTTACAGAGCTTAATAATGAGCATTTTAAATAAAAAGAGGTTGGACCTTAATCCTTCATACCATTTCTAATGACATTCTTCTGTGATGTGTTCAAACTACCTCTCCACTTGGGGTCAAGAATGTCTGCCATGTGAGCGCCTCTATTTAAAAGTTCCTACTAGTGATCTTTTCTTCCATGGATGTCTTGAAGTATTTTTTAAAACTTCACTATCTCATGATAGCATTCTGCATTATTCTTGTATCCAAAAAGCTAAACTCTGCTACATTCTTAGCACCTCCAAGGTCTAACAATATATCCTAGGGAATAATATTTCTTTTTGTGATCTGGATTTATCTATCCTTGATATAGCACATTTGTTTTCCCTAATTTGAATCAGTACAATGTTATCTTTCACTATAGATATGCTCCATTTGATACACTACCTACATTGATTTACATGTATGATTTCTGCTTCATTTCATTGTATCTGATGTTGTGTTATGCACTGGCTAATCTAAATCATGATGAAGTTTATTGTTGTTGTTCTATTTTCTCATGGGAAAATTGACATATTAAATACAACTTCCTCTTCTACTGACTATTGTTCCCATTCACACACAACAAATGTTATTCCCAATGAACCGCGGTATCCTCTTCATGTATATGTTACTGGTTTCATGTTTGAGGTTGTATCCTAACACTATACCATGCGCTAACACTATACCTTGCCGGTGTGGTGCTTTTAACAATTCTACTTGGATCAAGAAGTGAACTATGGACTCATTATATTTCAAAAGTAGCCATATGTCATGTAAAATGCTTTGATCTTCTCTAGATGATCTTCAGAAATATGAGATGTAATCTAAAATATTCTTCATAGTAAGATTCGATGAAAACCATTCATAGTTATGACCTATACTTTCCTCTACTAAAGATATTTTGGCCCAACTTTATTGCTCAGCTAGAACCCTTTCTACAAACACTCCACACAAAGCCAAAAGAATCAAAAACAATTTGTATGTAGGCCTTAAGCTTCACTTTCCAGTAGATAATCATTACGCAATTGAGATATATCCATTCCCATGCTTAGGAATAATGAACAAACTCATTGTTTATTTCTGAGACCTGTGGCACTTAATACATTTATGCAACTATAGAAAATATGATTTACAATTATATTTTTCCCAATAACAACATATATGCTTCTCAGAATATTTATGTGTTTTAGGTCCTTCAACAACTTTAAGTAGTTTTTTATTTTTAATTTCCAAAGGTGCTGGAAGAGGTTGTGAATCGTCTTAATACTAGCCAATTACATTTTCTTGGAACTTTTCAAACCCACACTGCGAATCTTTAATAGGTTGTGGTTTTCATTATTGAGGTATTTTCTTAGACATCTCTTTGAAACATTCTATCAAACAATTCAGGTGTGTTCTCTATGCTTCCAAGCTCGGCATACACAACAATAGAGCATTTCATGATACTAGAATACTAGACTTGGACATAGCCTAGAATTGGCGAAGTTAAAAAACACTTTAAAGCACTGCCAGGCTATGTCCATTTCTAGTATTACTGTTATCACCCATACTTTAAAGTGTTTTTTAAATTTGCCAATTCTAGGCTATGTCCAACTCTAGTATTACTGTTAAACACATCTTTAAAGAAATCACATTCGCAAACCCTCACAGGATCTTCAACACGAAAGAAAGGTTCTCACATTCGCAAACCCTCAAATCAAAATGGGAAGATGACGGACCCGACGGAAAGATAAAATGGGGTTAAAAAATACATACATGTATATATGTAGATATATACATAAGTGCCTATGTATATATGTACATATATGCATAAGGTGCAATAGGAACCTCAAGAAGGACATCTATAAGCATATTTATATAAAGTATTCAATATAAGTATGCTAGCAGCAATCATGGCACCACACGTAAGACATTGAATAAAATCCTTATAAGAAGGCTCTATTTAGTGAAGTAGAGTAATTATATTTAAATATGTAGTCCATCATCTTTTTAGGAACTATTTGGTACTATTAGGGCTATTATTTAGATTTTCTATAGTTGATGCAGATTCGAGTCCATCTTTTTAGGGACTGTTTGGTACTATTAGGGCTATTAAGTATGCTAGCAACAATCATGGCACCACATGTAAGACATTGAGTAAAATCCTTATAAGAAGGCAACAATTATAAGAATTAAGTATGCTAGCAGCAATTATGTAAAGTGTCAATAATCAACCATCATTGATGACAATTCATACAGGTCAATAATGTATTATTCAATTGCCAAAATTTACAATACACTTGTAGAGTAAAAGCCTTTACATAAGTATCAACAACCAAAGATCTAAAGTAATTTTGACAA
>MU224607.1:68197-116278 GCA_018584345.1 Thuja plicata | reverse complement strand
CTTATAAACTGATTATAGGGATCAATTAGCTTTAGATCCCCAATGATTAACAATTCGTTATCTGTTAATCTTTTTCTTTATTTTACTTTTACTTTACATTGCTTTATATTATTCTGTCTCAACCCTTAAAATTTCTATTGCTAAATTCCATTAATATATTCGTTTTCAGGGTACACAGAACGATCTTTAAAACCTATCGACATAGGGGTAAGGCCTAACAACCTTTAGCATCAGACTCATCAATTTATACGACTTTTGAATCACTGTTTCTGTCACAAACTGAATTTCTCAATTCCGTGGGTAGAAAAATAATTGATCTGGAACATGAAAATACCAGTGATAAGAAATCAATAAAAAAAATGGTGAAAATCTGTCAAGATCAAAGCCTCGTCTATACGGAGCGGTGTAGATTAGATTATTTTGTTATGAGTTTGGGATGAGTGTATATATGCCGCGATTTACTCCACCATTGCCCTAATCAACGCATTTCATGAAAAAACAAAATCCAGCATAATACAATAACTACCGCGTTCCATGTTACTTAACTCACAATCAAAAATGCCCAAATCAAGCGCATTTCAGTAAAACCCAAAACCTAGACTAACCCACTTAAAACTAGTGGCATAAAAGAGAAGATAAAGCCATGCTTACCTATGAAGCAGATCAAATAAACCAGTGAGAAATCCGCTTTAGGTCAAGATTTATCAACGACTAATCTGATCTGCTTCCCTCGCGGTTTGAAACAACTTTAGGTCAAGATTTATCAACGACTAATCTGATATGCTTCCCTTGCGGTTTGAAACACTGAAAACCTTGTCAAGATTTATCCGCAACTGTCAAGATTTCTATGCTTCCCTCGCGGTTTCAAACACTGCAAACCTTGCTTTACAATCCCCATAGTCTATTCGCAAACCTTGCTTTACAATTTACAATCCCCACAGTCTCGGCGGACTCGACGAAAATTATGATGGGGTTAATTGGAATTGCAAAACCAAGATATGAAATCTAATTCCACCTATTCGGTGGGAAGATGATGCCACTCATTTTGGCGTCTAAACCTGGTTTTGAGACACGAATCCGGAATTGCAATTTAAAGAAACAAACACCGGATTTCGCAAAAACGGGAAGTCTCACTTCCAATTCCACCCCAATTCCGCGAAACGGGGCCTAAACAAAAGGGGCCTAGGTAATTATGGGAAAAAGAGAAGATTTACCGGGATAAACCTAGCTGCTAAAACCCAGACTACAGAAGACCACATTTGCATTCTTAAACCTCAGACCGAACCTGCGAATTGAGAAGCAAGCGTTTTTTTTCCAACAATACAATCGTCACAACCAACGTTTGAACAAACATTTGAAGTTCTTGGAGATAGGTATGAATATATTTTTGTATGAGCTTCAAAATTGAACAGCAATGGAGAGAAATGGAACCTACTGAAGGATGATTAAGACGATGAAACATTTTATAATAGGAATTAGAAATCTAGCTTCAAATAATTTTGAAGTTACCTTATGAGAAACTCTGATTCATCAAGGGTTGAATTGCCCTCAGAGCTAGTGTCGGTTAATGGCTCGTCAATGGTGAATGCAATTTAACAAAAAGAAGGTTCCGTCTCTCTCTTTTTATTTGGCAGATTGTTTGTTAGATGCCCTCCAGTAAAAGAGGATTACTCTGGGAAAGAGAACCAACGGAGGGCTATAACAGGTCTTTATTGTTCTACGCATTTTTCCCTTGAGCTTATATTAACTAAGATGCCATCTTTTATTATCTTATTTTGCAGGTTTTTATAGAGCAGCCGTCAAAATGATGGGTTTTAAAATGCAATATCTAGCAAGGACTTGCAAACTTAATTTTCTGTTCAAGACTAAGAAAATACCGAAATTTAAGAAGGTAGCAAAGACACTGTCTAAGAAAAGGAAGCTGCATGAATGTAGTTGTCAAACGAATACAGTTGATGTGGAAGGGGGGAAATTACCAAAATCTACATCTAGCCATGAAGAAGATGGGAATGGAAGCACAACGGAATTTAGTCAATATGATGGAACAAATGAGCTAGAGGGAAAGATGCCAGAATCTGCAGCTGCCTCTGGAAGAGATGAGAAAGAAAACATAATATTTAGTCAAACTAATGGAGTTGATGAGAAAACCGAGGAACCGCTAGAATTTGTACCTTCCCATGAAGAAATTGGGAATGAAAACATGCCGAGATATTTTACAGAGGATAAAGATGAATCACCGAGGGCATGCCCTTCAAAGAAAAGACGAGGGGAACAATTTTCAGACCCTAGTGACAGTAATATTGCAGAGATTGAAGAAGAGAATGAAGTATTGCCTGAATTTGTGGTTTATGATGAAATTGCTTCTGGAAAATCTAATGCTGTTGGTGTAATGGACAGTTCCGAAGGACTCATAGATAGTTGGGCGGTAGGTGATCAGGACGAATTAGCGGGGATCAAAAGGATGTGTCTTCCACATGCTAAATTGGCCCCAGATAGGATTGTCATACCTGATGATTGGCGTGCTGCAGTAGATTTTATTTCAGACAATGATCGGCTTAAGAAATCTGCAGATAGGGATTGCTTTGCGGCTCCTCCGATAGTAGTAGTTTGTGGAGCACAAAATGTTGGGAAGACCACTTTTGCACGTTTTCTCCTCAATAATTTGCTAAGAAGGTATTTTTAAACTGTTTCATTAAAATATATTTGGTTCGGGGTTATTCTGTCAGAGACTAGAGGAAAGGAATTGTCTTCTGGGTGATTATATGGTAGACGTGGGATCAGCTCAAGCTTTAATGTACTCACTTATAGGAATGCAGATGATATTTTGAATTGAGCTGATAAAAAAAAGGACTATGTTTATGCAGGTATAAGAAAGTTGGCTATTTAGATACTGACGTAGGACAGCCCGAGTTTACTCCTCCAGGGTGCCTATCCCTTCACATTGTAGAGAAACCAAATCCTGGTGCACTGACTAACTTACTTTCCACAATTGTTTTGCTGTTTTTAAGTTTTTGAATATATAATATTTAAATTGCGAATTGCCCTCCTAATAAGAGGATTGATTAGAATGTTTTGGTTATTTATTTTAACGACGATATATATGAAGTTTTATCATAATTAAATCGTTGCATATTTTGCAGATTTGTCAATTCTGTGTTTGAGAACTCCTGAAAGGTAATATTTGAATCTGACAGGTTTTTAAAAGTGCATTGCTTATTACTAATGATTTATTTCTTGGAATGATTTTTTTGGCATTTTAGAAATAAAAGTATCTAATGCAAAGAACCATACGTTTTTATGATTTCCAGGAAATGTACATACCAATAATTTAAATGGTACTTGCAAGTCACCATGTTTGGTAAAATTGTTCTGATTAAGGATTTTTTGGGTCAAGAAGCAGCGAGAATATGTATGAGTATAAAGTCCAACAACATGCAGTGCCAAAGGACACAGTAATTGGTGGTTATTCACATTATATAACAAAATAAAACAGTAATGAAGAATTATCCACTCACCAAGATCAATTATCATCTAGATTAACTACAGGGTGCCAAATACTCTTGTTTCTTGACTTTAGATATTATGAAGCATGTATGAAGTTATGTGATGTTTGGAGGATAGACTCTCGAGACCTTTGCAATTATTTGTTGGTCATGCCTTATGGCCTCACCAATGGACTTGTCACATTTATGCGCATTTACATAATTGTTTTCAGACCCCATTGTGGCAGATTTGTTGTCATTTATCTAGATGACATCATGGTGTACCGCATCATATTTGATGACCACTTGGTCAAGTTACAAACAATTATTGATCTTCTTTGCCAAAATCAATTCAAAGCCAGGACAAAGCCCCTCTAGAAAATATCACTCAAACAACTGGGCTTCCTCATTGATGAGAATGGAGTACATGTGCATTTAGATAAATTATGGTCCCTTTTGAGTGGCCATCTCCATCCAACATGTTAGATATAAGAGTTTTTTTGGGGGATATGAACTTTTTCAGGAAGTTTTTTGTGGCTAAAAAACATTTTTCTTGCTGTCTATATAAAAACCGTAAGTAGAAGGCTCTTACTTGGTCACACATTTAGTTGCTTGAAAGAGGCTCTTTTTTCTACTCTAATTTTTTCTCTCCCCTACTTGCAACAACCATCTTAGCTTGAGATGAGCATTCCCCATAATGCCATATATATGATTCTTAGGTAGGGAGGACATCTTGTGAGCTATTATTAAGAAAGCATGCTGTATGCCAAATTCAATTGTTGCACCTGGTAAAAATTATCATGGTCCAAACACTGAAGTAGTGGTGCCATTATCTTTTTGTAAGAAGTCATTCTACTTAGTGAACCCCAATAAGTTTCTTGAACTATCATTCTAATTTCTAAGACTTAGAAACTCAAGCATTTGAAGTGGCCATCTTACACTCAACACAAACTATAAGAAGGGTGCCATCCACAATGCAGCAAATTTTCTTAGTTTTCCTTCTTATCTAGTACATAGCATCTTGGATACTTGTTACACAATTTAAAGGATTTTTATTCCTCAAATCTCCAATTTGGTTTACTGTCAATGGCTTTCAGCTCTCCATCGTAATGAATTAGACACATTTTCTTTTCTCTAATTTGAAGGATAGATTAAGTTGCCCATTTTTGATTTCCCACTGAACCTTTTGACAAATGTCAAAGGAGGTTCTGTAATATTCCTATAGTGGACATATTACTGTATATAAGATCTCTTAACACCCTTGATTTTAGTTTGCGAAAATTCAACCCACTTGACATTTTAATCTTCCCAACCCCTATACGACAACAAACTCTATGGTCACCTCCAGAATTGTCCCCTTTGTCGACAATCACCTCTGCATGCGACTTTACTGGACAAGTCTGTATGGTAATGATGACAACAACTCCTGCTTCTGTGTCCGTACGATAAGTAACAAGTCGTAATGCAAGGATTCTGTCACAGAACGATGGCCGTACGATGGACAGAGCAGAGGGTGCTGTACGGTCTATGATGTGTACAATACTGTAATGGAAATGCCGTACGACTATGAAGAGTGTTTGTACGGTGAGAATATAATGTTGCTGTACACTGAGATGCCCGATGCCGTGTGGTGGAATGGTTATGCCGTCCGTGCAAAAGGGTTGAAGGGTGTCCGTACAGTTTGGAGATCATCGACATTCGAGAGAAGAGGCTAAGACCCCACACCGTCAAGGAATTTCTTGTGCGATGGAAGAATCTTCCGATCGAGGATGCCACCTGGGAAGGTGAACATATTCTGGAACATCCAAGCCTGCAATTGCTTGAGGACAAGCAATTTTTGGGCCGGGAGGACTGTGATGTCCCCGATATTATTAAATAAATTAATTTAATAATTTTTGGCCCCGACATTAATTTTAACTCTCGGGCCCTTTTATTTTATTTGTTTAGCGTGTTGGTCATGTCGGCATCATTTGTAATCCTTCGAAACGTTTCCTCGAAAGCCATATATATGACCGAGTCTGTTATAGTTGTAGGTATGCGAATTTGGTATTTTATTTGTTTGTGCAAACTCCAGTTGGAGGTTCAGCTTGTCAGCCATTTCAGAGGTGAAAGATCCTCCCTACTTGGTATCCGCAATTTTGGTGGGAGTAACTCCTCACCCTATTATGCCCTGCTCTCATTTCGAGATTGTTGTAATCTAAAGTACTATCATTATTAAATACAAATCTGCTTTGTATGTGCGAATTTATCCTTTGTGCGTCACATCTTAATCATACTTATAACACTAAGGTTACATGCACGATTGAGGGAGTTGAGTAGGCTCTAGGATTAGCTTTCCTTCTTTGTCAATGGGGGTAATTCCCTCGACACTGTGATACGCTACCCGACGGTCTTCTTCAGACATGACACATGAAAAACATTGTGAATCCGACTCCCCTCAGGAAGTTCCAGTTCGTAGGCAACTTCACCTACCCTCAAAACCACTTTGTAGGGTGCATAGAAGCGGGTCTCAACTTCTCCTTACCACAAGCCTTCAAGGAGGATTGCCTGTACGGTTGAAGCCGGAGGTATACCAGATCGCCAACCTCAAAACTTCGCTCAATCTAGTGTTGGTCAGCATACATCTTCTGCTGGTTGTGAGCCCTCTGTAGGTTATCCTTGAGAGATCTCAGGATATCCAAACTCTCCTGTAGCTAGCCTTTGGCTCTCGGTGCGCGATTGTCACCCAACGCTAGATCCATGAATGACGAAGGTTCATAACCGTAAAATGCTTTAAAGGGTGCCATACCTATCGACATGTGATAGGTGGTGTTGTAACAGTGCTCCCCCAAAAGTAACCAATAGATCCATGCCTTCTGCTGTGCTAAAACATAGTTCCTAAGATAACTCTTCAGCCATTTGTTTACAATCTCCGTCTTCCATCCGTCTGCGGGTGGTAGCTCGTGCTTGGCGACAACTCTGTCCCTGCTAACTGAAATAACTCCATCTAGAAAGTGCTAAGAAAGCGGCTATCCTTGTCGCTTACTATGTTCCGCGGAAGACCGTGCAAGCGGAATACCTCACGAAAGAACAACTCAGCTACTTGAGCTGCCTGGCATCAGGTGGAGATGGCAAAGAAATGGCCATATTTGGTCAACCGATCAACCACGACGAAGATGCAATCTTTTCCTTGCACTTTGGGAAGCCCGGAAATGAAATCCATGGAGATGCTATCCCATTTCTAGTCAGGGATTGGCAATGGTTGAAGCAGTCTCGCAGGTAAGGTGTGCTTGGATTTGTTCTGCTGACAGGTGGAGCATTTCTGCACATACTGTAGAACGTCATTATTAAGGCCCTTCCAAGAAAACCTCTCTCGAATTTGTTTGTAGGTCTTGAGGTATCCAGGGTGTCATTCGTAAGGGTGAGTCAGGCATTTCTTTTAGAATCCTTTCCTTGGACTCGGGTACTAAATAGATTCTGCCCTTGTAGTAAATGACGTCGTCAACCACCTTGTATCTGTCATCCTGCACTTGACCGTCCATCAAATGACACAAGTATATTCTTGGAGACCAACAAATATGCTTTCCAATCTGTCAAAATTTGGGATAGAGAGCATATGGTAGGCCTTCTAGATAGAGCGTCAACCAACACATTATTTTTGCCTTTCACATACTCAATATCAAAATCAAATGCTTATATTTTGCTTACCCACTTCTGTTGCCTTTCATTCAAATCTCTCTGCTCCAGGAAATATCTTAGGCTGTTGTGGTCTGTACGTACGACAGATTTAGCTCCGACCAAGCATTGCCGAAACTTCGTCAGTGCGTGCATGATGGCGAGCATCTCCTTGTTGTAGATGGAATATAGTCGCTCTGCTCCCGAGAGCTTCCGACTCTCAAATGCAATGGGGTGACGGTCCTGCATCAACACCGCCCCAATGCCTTCTCCGGATGCGTCGCACTCTAGGATAAAGGGCCGAGCAAAGTCTGGTAGTGCCAGAACTGGACAGGAACTCATGACTTCCTTCAGCTTGTCGAAGGTGTGCTGCGCTTGTTTGTTCCATTGAAAAGATCCTTTCTTTGTCAGATTCGTCAGTGGTGCATTGAGCTGTGAAAATCCCTTCACAAACCTTCTGTAATAACTGCACAATGCGAAAAATCCACGCAGCTCCAAAAGAGTCTTGGGAGGCGGCTAGTCCAAAATGGCTTGGATTTTCTCCTGGTCTACCTGAATCCCTCGGGCACTGATGATGTGTCCCAGATGCAATATCTCCGTCATTCCAAACTCACATTGGACCTTTTGGCAAATAATGATTGCGACTCCATGATTCCTAGAACTTCGTCCAAATGCCTCAGATATTCCTCCCACGTCTTACTATAGATGAGTATGTCATCAAAGAACAACAGGAACTTGCGCAACTGCTTGTTGAAAATGTGATTCATGCATGACTGGAAGGTGGCCGGAGCATTGGTCAACCCAAATGGCATAACCAAGAATTCATAGTGTCCGTAATGGCAACAGAAGGCTGTCTTCTCCAAGTCGTGCTCTCTCATGCGGATTTGATGGTAGCTGGAGCGAAGATCTATTTTGGAAAAATAGACTGCACCATGTAATTCGTCCAACAACTCGTCGATCCTGGGGATGGGGTACCTGTTTTTGATAGTTTTTTTGTTTAATGCTCGGTAGTCCACGCATATCCGGAGGGATCCATCCTTCTTCTCTAGTACTACTGATGACGTGAAGGGACTAGAGCTGGGCTTGATCCATCCTTTGTCGAGGAGCTCCTGGATCGTTTTCTCTATCTCACCTTAAACTTCTTAGGATGGCGATAGAGTGTGGTGATGACAGGCTTGGCTCCTTCCTCCAACTCGATGGTGTGCTGAAAGCCTCTGTGTGGAGGGATACCAGGGGGAATGTCGGCAAAAACCAAACTGTGTTTGTCCACTACTGCCTGAAGCTCGTCATCATGGTAGTATGCTTGTTGACTCCTCAACGGTTCTGTGGATACGAAGCAGTGTGCTGCCCAGACTATATCATTGTGTCTGAAAATTGCCTCCATCCGTCGTGTTGAGATTTCCTTCGGGCCGCCATTCGACATTCCTCTCAGAATTACCTTCCTGCCATCCACTTTGAAGAACTCCATCCTTTTGAAACTCTGTTGTACTCGTCAAGAGTCTCCATCCACTGAATGCCCAGTATGATCTCCATGTCATCCAAATCTACTACAAAGAAGTCATCTGTTACCATGTGGTTCCCCATGGTAATGCTCAATTGTGGGACCAGATGGGTAGGTACATGACAAGAGGTTTCCTCCTGCCACCTTGACTTCGAACCCTTGGTGCGCCTCCGTACGCAAACCCCTTCGGTTCAGAAGTGACGATTTGATGAAGTTGAGTGGGCCCCATTGTCAAGCATGACCACAACTCGCTGTCCCTGGTGTGTACCCCGTACCCGGAATACAATGCACCTTGGAGTACCAACAAGTGCTGCAATGACACCTCCTCTCTGTACCAATGTGGCAATCCTTTCTGCACGGTTTATGTCAATCTCCTTAAAAGCTTGTTGTCCATATCCTTTGGTTTCAGGTTCCTCATGCTCCTCCTCGCCGTCGGACATCACCTCATTTTAGTGGATTTTTCCTTTGCCCAAGCATCTGTGCCCTGGTCCCTACAGCTCCTTACAGTTAAAACAAAGTTTTCTCCTCCTGAGCTCCTGTCTGGTGGTCTCATCCAATGATGGCTTCTTTGGTGGGAATTTGTTGTCTTTCTCCTTCGGAGCAAGGGGTGGCTTGGGGTGTGAATAACTCCTGGAGGAAGAAGAAGATGCCTCCATGTCACGTGCCCTCTTAATTGCTTTGGTGAGCGTGACGGGGTTGAATCTTTTCAGCCAACCTTTTAGAGGTTCCATCAGCCCATCTATGAACAACACAACCAATCGTCTCTTCGAGATATCAGTTACCAGCACAGATAGTCTTTGGAATTCTGCAATGTAATTGTCAACTGATCCAGATTGCTTTAGTTGCGCCAACTCCTTAAAATTAAGTTTTGGATCTTTCCCGTCGAAGCGGTCTATCAATCTCTTTGTGAATTCAACATAGGTGGTTATTTGATCGTGGCCGAGGGTAACCATTCCATGATGCAACCATTCGTGAGCGATTGCCTCTAGGTGAAGCGCCGCAAATTTGATTGCTTCATCCTCCGACATCGGGTTAAGTTGGAAATATGTGTCTGCCTTCTATACCCATGCCCGTGCGGATGTTGATCCCGATCCATCAAAGGATGACAAGTTCACCTTGCCTATCTTCCGTTTGAGGTCATCATTATAATTGCCACGACTGTTGCCGCCTGATTATCTCATTTGTAGATCAACATAATCTCTAAAGGATGTCTCCTTCGAGATTTGCGTTCCTCCAGTCTTGCATTAGCTGCTCCTGCACTTCTTGTAAGGTGGGCTCTCGCTCTCTTCGAGGTGCTTCGGTTCTCGGCGGGAATGACGTCATCGATGGTCGAGAGCGTGAATGAAGGTTTGCTCTCCCTGTGACAGAATTATCGCCGTGCCCATTTTGTTCTCCGTTCGTCTTCCCTTTCGCCAACCTCTATAACGTCTCCTGCATGAGCCGTTTTCGTTGTTGCCCTCTGATCATGGTTTCATTGAGTTGCGCTTGGCTTCTGGTTAGCTCCCTTAACAGTGCCATGACTTTCGCGGCAAGATCCTGTGGTTCCCCCATTCTATTGGCGGAACGACATCTCCTTCTGGTGTAAACTTTGAGCGCATTATGCATCTACGACCCGACAGGCTGGCAGAATCACTGGCTCTGATATCACTGCAATGTTCCCAACCCCTGTACGACAACAAACTCTACGGTCTCCTCCAAAATTGTCCCCTTTGTCGACAATCACCTCAATACGCGACTATATTGGACAAGTCCGTACGGTAATGATGACACCAACTCCCGCTTTTGTGTTCGTACGGTGAGTAACAAGTCGTACGACAAGGATGATGTCACAGAACGATGCCTGTACATTGGATAGAGTAGAGGATGCCGTACGGTTTATGATGTGTGTCATACGGTAATGGAAATGCCGTACGGTTATGTTAGATGCTGTACGACTATGAAGAGTGTTTTTTACTGTGAGAATATAATGCTACCGTACGCTGAGATGCCCAATGCTGTATGGTGGAATGGTTATGCCGTCCGTGCAAAAGGGTTGAAGGTTGTCCGTACAGTTTGGAGTACTCAACTCCCTCCCTCAATCGTGCATGTAACCTTAGTGTTAAAGTATGATTAAGATGTGACGCACATAGGAGAAATTCGCACATACAAAGCAGATTTATTTAATAATGATAGTACGTCAGATTACAACAATCACGAACTGAGAGTAGGGCGGAATAGGGTGAGGAGTTACTCCCACCGAAACCGCGGATACCAAGTAGTGAGGGTCTTTCACCTCTGAAATGGCAGACAAGCTGAACCTCCAACTGGAGTTCGCACAGACAAATTAAATACCAAATTCGCCTACCTACAACTACAACAAGCTCGGTCACATATATGGCTCTGAAGGATTACAAATGATGCCGACATGGCCAACACACTAAACAAATAAAATAAAAGGGCCCGAGAGATAAAATTAATGTCGGGGCCAAAAATTATTAAATTAATTTATTTAATAATATCGGGGACATAACAGACATGTCTTTGATTTTTCTGTATATATGCTACGCCATTGGACTTACCATTTCTATGTTTCAACACAAAATGAATAATTTTGCAAAAAATCAACCCACTTGACATGTCTTTGATTCAACTTGCTTTGACTATTCAATTCTTGATTATCAATGTATAAAATAAATTCTTTTGACAAGAAACAATGTCTCAGTTTCTCTTGTTCTTACACAATACAATGGAATTCCTGTTTTTAATTGTTCTACTTACTGCTTTTGTGCATTGTAATTTGCCTTGCAGGCAGTGATATGGTGTAGACAGTTTGAATGTCATGGAAATCATTTCTGTTTGACTCATTTTTGAGTTGGTGTTTAAATACTAGGTGCCACTTTTATGGTGACATTTCTCCGAAAAGTAATCCAGAAACATATTTGCACATGATTGTAAGCCTTTATGAACATTTCCGGAAGGAGTACTATGATGCTGATATATCAGATGAATCTGAAGCATTGAAAAGAGTTGAGACACCTCTTGTTGTAAATACTCATGGATGGGTGAAAGGTACACATTTTGATTTAAAGGAAATTTAAACCTCTGTTTAGACTGGTATAATTGTACTGGTGAAATTGCTGCTCATAATATTAATTTAGTATGATTAAACAATTTTATGTTGAGACACGAGAATTGAGAAATGAATAAGACAAAATTAGATTGATTTTACTTCAGTCATTGTCAATCTCATTTTAGTGATTTGAATCAAGGATTGCCTAATGAGCTGTCCATATTCAGGGAAGTTGTATCCAATAATTTTCTAAATTCTTTTCATTTAATTGTTTTTGATTCTACTAATGAATACCTCCTCTTTGCCAGCTCTTAAAGTTCTCTCTAATTGCGATTTTGTGCTAAAAAGGTCTTGGTTATAATGTCCTGGTGGACATGTTGCGCTACATGGTGCCTACACATGTTGTGCAGATCCGTTTGACTGCTATCAGTAAAAACCTTCCGTTGGGAGCTTTCTGGAGTTCAGTCAGGGATGATGAAAGCTCCACGAAGCTTCTATATGTGGGCACGGCAATGAAAGATACCATGAATAAATCGTAGGTTCTTTTTGCTGATATGTCATTTTTCTGGATACTAGTACACTGTAACACCAATGGTAAATGATTAATAGGTTAACTTTGGCAAAAGATGTTTGCATCAATGACACGATGCTTTAATATTCCAATTGATGTTCTATGACAATTGAATTTTCCACTCAGTGATCTTTGCACTTTTTAGCTGTGTTCTATAGAGCTGGTAGCAGCAAGTTTGGCTGCCTTCAACTTGGTTGACTTGTTTGTATTAAATGAAATATATGTTGACATTTACCTTTTTAATTTGCCTAGTCATGCTAAGTTCTTTGCAAGTATATTTTGCAAAGTTCAAGTATAAAATGTGCTTGCCAAGTCCAAGTCACATCCAACCTAAATGAGCCTAGTGAGTCCATTTCAACTCCAAGTCTCTTTCCTTGGTTTGTCATAAATGCAAAAGTTTCTGAAAACTTGTGGAAATTGTGAGTACCTGTGAGTGGCAGAGGGTACCAGGTAACTCACCCACTTGTGGGCAATTTTGGTGAGTTGTAGGTTAGAAGACATGTCGACTTGAGAGTACTCAGTGAGTTTGTGCTTGAATCCATTTAGCTGCCCATGCCAAGTTTTTCTGAGATAATGAATTTAGGTATTTTTTAATTTGCCAAATTTTACTGAGTTTTTAGCCATGTTGCCGAGTCCAAGTGAAAATCAGGTCTGCTGAGTTTTGCTGAGTTGTGAGTTTGGAAACTATGGGTTGTAGTATGTTAGTGTTGGATTTTGTTTTTTTCTCTCTCCCCCATTCCAAATTGCTACAAGTTTGAACTTGAGAACATAATATATTTGAAAATACATCTCAGATTTTTTCACTCTCTCTTTTGATTTGTTTTGGGAAGAAGATTTACGTAGGAAAACGAGAAAGAACTTATATTTTTCTCTTCAGATGATCAAAGAAGCAGTCAAAGGTAGAAAAATAATAAATATTATGCAATATAATACATAGTTGGGAGAGTGCCTTTAGAACTCATCACAAGAGGACATATAGATTATGAAAAATTTCTTGAATTCTTGATTGCAAACCGGCTGTAATATCAAAATATGTTCAAATCACGGAGAATGAGTTCATGCTGTGTTACACATAAACGTTGACACATATGCCTCAGCTGTTCTGGGCTCAATTTATGCCCCTAATACATTCTTTTGTCTAGCATTTGGTATTTCAGAGCACAGAGGCAGATAAATAATGGAAATTATTCTGTAGTGTGCGTGGAAGCTTATAACTGGAAAATTAAGCAAAGGAGATACCATGAGAATTATAGTTTCTGCTCTTACATTAATGGGATTTAGCATACCATTTTTGATGTTGGAAAATGTGCTAAAGTTATCTCTCTCCTTTATGCTATTAGGTGGTCTTTCTTGTAGAGTCTATTAGTCTTTCCTGTAAAATCTATTTATCTTTATTCTAGATTTTAAAAGTTAGGTTATCTCTAATCTACATAATAGGACACTCATACATCAGATGTTTGAATGGTTAAATGAAATGTCCGCTTTTTGAAATAGGATTTGATAATAAACAATAATAATAAAATTAAAATATAAAAGAACAAAATAAAATTTAAATTAAAAATGTAAAATAATAATATTAAAATATAACATAATTTAATTAAGTTTAGTGAATGGTCAAAAGGCACAAAATGAAAAGTTGTGACTCCCTCAAACATGGGATGTAAAAGGGAGAAGTGAACTTCATTTGAAAGGGAAGAGAGGACAGAAGAGAAAAGGGAAGGTGTGAATCAAGAAATACTTAATAGAAGAGAAAAAGAATGAGAAGCAAATAAGGTGACTTTTTAAAAGGGAAAAATTATGAAGGGTTGTGGCTCTTTGAAAGAGTGACTATTATGAAAGGTTATGACTCTTTCAAAGGACAGAAATGATGAAGGGTTGCGACTTTTTCAGAGTGACAATTATGAAGGGTTGTGACTCTTCCAAAGGGTGGTAATTGTGACTGGTTGTGACCTTTGCAAAGGGTAGCCATGACAAGAGGTGTGACTCTGCCCCACATTGGAAGATATAAAGGGGAGAAGGTTTCATTTGAGGAGGACATCCAAGGGAGAGCAATTTGGGGAATAATATATTTCTCAAAGGCCACAATGAAAAGTGGTGATCCAATTCTTATGAAAGTTGGTGACCCTTTCACCAATAAAATATAAAGGAGATTTCATTCGAAACATTGAAGGGGGGATTATCAATCATCGCCTATGAATCCATCCAAACAAATCCTTCATCCATCAATCATTAATTCCTCAAGAAATCAAGCAAACAATCAATCAGCAATATCAAGAAAACAATCATCAAAATCCACATCAGTCATCACTTCATCTTGGGATCAAGAAAACATACAATTCAGCAATCAAGCAGCACTCTATCAAATCAACATTCATTCAATCATCATCCATCAATATGTCAAACTAAGCATTCATTATGTCATCACTTTTGAATCATCTAATCAACAATTACTTAAACATGACTCACCAATACCTCGAATCAGCGAACAAATCATACATGTCTTACAGCGATCTCATTCAAGCATAGAGAATCTGAATAATCTGCAAATTGGTATGAAGTATCAGTTCTTATAATAAGCAGCATAGAAGGTCTTATATATGATTTTTTGCTAATAAATAATGGTCCTATCTATCATTTCTGTTTATGAATAATGTATATGAATATGATATTATTATGTGATCTTTTATTTGAAGAATATGTGCAACAATGTGTAACTTTTTATTTATTTGCTGTAATCAAACATGGTAGGGATAATAGGGGAATACAAGGAGAGAAAAACTGTTATGAGGTCCTCTTCTAAGAATGCCACCTCATGTTGATGATAGATTGTCCCATGAGGCCAAGGGGGTGAAAGGAGTGCCCTGCCCTTGGTCTTAGAAGGGAGGGATGCTCTGGACACCCTATTCTAGTTTCCTTAAACCTATAGCTTGGTTGACCATTATGTTAAGGAACTCTAATCATAAGGAGGATAAGGGTGGCAATGGAAGAGGGGAACGGCTATGGGATTCCTCACTAGGTACACTGCTTCATATGGATGGCAAAGGGCCACATGATGGCCAAGAGGGATGACATCTTCTCTTGGGCCTAGGGTAGAGGCTTGTTTAAGGCACCCTAATATGCCCCTTATCTTAGCTCTCCTATGGCTGGATTTCATCAATAAATAAAATATACCTTATGATTAAATTAATGTTCATAACCCTAGTAGGAAAGGTCTATGCTTTCAATGTCTAATGAAGATCTATTTTGTGGATTATGTTTCAATGATTTCCTGACATGTTGCAGGTACATGGTTGTTACTAATTCTTTTCCATTTCTTGTTCTATTTGGAATTGTGATTTAAGGCAAGAACTAAGGTCTTTACAATTGGGATATTACTGATTAAACAAAAACAAGAATTAAAATAAATAAATCCTGATACTTAAATGAGCATCTGAGACAATTGATATTTACTCTTTGCTTCTTACAAGCAATATAGAAATTATTACCAAAAGCCAAATAGTGGAAGAGCAAGAGTCACCACTTAGAAGTCCACCTTAGATGTTACTTTGCGCATTTGAAATTTAGTGTCCACAATGAGAACCTAACGCTTTAACCACTTGATCACAACCCCTTGAACCGAGACAAGAATTTGTAATTTTTGATTGAGCTATTACAAAGGTTGTCAAGCTTTTCTCTTCCATGTTGTGGAACTTGGCTCCATTTAACATTGTAGGGTTCACATTGGTTTGATGTTGTGATGAGCGACCACGACTATTATTGGCTTGGTTTTATGATCTATGTTGCAGGTATTTGTTGTGACTAAGTTTGAGATTTCCTTTCATTATTATTAAAAGACTTAGTTTGAACCTCACTCCGCTGGTTGTTGTCTTCTTCGAGATGGGCTTGTTGTCATTAAGATTTACCTCATGCATCACCATCTTAGAACCTTGCCCTAATTCACCTCTTAGAAGTGACTGCTTAAGCAAAACAAATTTAAGTAACAAATAAAAAAGCCCATTGACTAGAAAAGTACAAAACAAGTTAAATTTCTTTCTCTAGCAAGGAACCTACTCATACTTTACAAATGAAGAGCCTGCAATATTTATGTTCAAATTTGATTTTATCCACCTTATTGACATATGAGATCATGTTTTCTGTTCATTCATTTATTCATTGACTCCATTTTATTTTTTTTTGCTTTTTTCAGATATATACTAACTCTTTGTCACAAGCTGTCCTCAACTCTTGCAATCAATGTTGTAACACAAAGACACAAAAGGCATGGTGTTAGAATGCTCATCAAGAAAACTATGAGGGGTAGGAATCTCTTGATGTTTTCTATCATCCTTTAATAAGGAAGCAAAGACTTCAGCCAAGTTTATAATACTTGACAATCCAAAATAGCTGGCACAAATCTCCAAAAAAGATGCTTATCAAATGATGATGGGAATTGAATGGTATATCTTTTGGTTGTAGTAGCTGATTCTGTTTAGAAGGCAGCATATTTTTAGCTTGAAAATGAGTCTAGTAATGTTGGCTTCTTCACGGGAGAGGAGTACTTTCATATTTTGTGAAGCTACTTTGGCTTTCAGGTTCATTCAACAAAAAGTAAATAATAAATACAAAACAGCTATCTGCTATATATATCCATATTCATGAAAACTAAAAATGAACAAACAGAGAAATTGTGGTGTATATACATGTAAACAAGATCCATATATCCAAGTACAAATACAAAATTACAAATAGCCATTTAAGGCAATGAATCCTCAATGAACAAGGGCCGATGATTTAAGACTTAAAATGAGCCAACAATACAGTCAGTAGAGGATTTAAGACTTGAAATGAGCCAACAATGAACAAGGGCAAAGAAGTCAAAAGAGCCAACAATACAGTCATTCTCTACTAAAAGAGTGCCATTCCAGGATGTGGTAATGTTCACATGAGAATGGCTAGGGCCAAGAGGACCAGTGTGGACAATTCTAGGAGAAAACAGGTTACTTTTTAAAACATATTCTAACACCCAAAATAGAGAAAAAAAAGCTGCTAGTGCACCTGTCCCCGTGGTCTGGCTGCGAGCAAATGGGTGCTAGAACTCTCTCAATGCCAAAACAAAGCAACTTCATAATGCCTAGAGTGAGTGGGAAAGCTGGGACATTTTGGTAGTTGTACATAAAAAAGTAAACTAGCAATTACACTTCAATGTGTAATGGGTATGCCGATAGCTGTGTGTAGTTGAGTGTAAACTTTTTTAATCTAAATTAGATTGATAGGCTTTAACAAGAGTCATTTTGAAATAAGTTAATTGTCTTTATAGATTAGTAGTATCATTGAACACAATGACAAGCCTTCATTTACATTGCAGAAATGTAGCATTTGTTTATTGTTTCAATGGATTAGTCAGGCGTTGCCAATCAACATTGTATAAGTGGTCCTCTTATTGCTTTTGTGATGCCAAATGCACTATCATTAATATGCAGAGAACATTGATATTTCAAGGTGGGGCATGACCCATGCCATTTAAGGGGTATGACGGCAGCCAACTCTAAGTTATCAAAATTCATAAATAGGAAATTTCAAATCCCACCTTTATATGTCATCAGAATTATCACTTCTTCCTACCTACCTATAAGCTTTTTATTCTTTCTTCTCTCACCTTTATTTTAATTATTTTTAGCCTCCAATTAATCGCGTAAGTCTTTGCATTCCCCTCTTCTCTTAGTATTTACACCCTTCTTACATTTCCTATATTTTCCTAATGGCCTAAACTTCATCATTTTCTATTCATGACTTAATAATTCTCTTAATTTTTATGTCCTCCCCTCTTTCATGTCCCTAAACCACTTTACCTGCTCTTTTTTCACAACACATTGTCTACTAAAGAAGATTGCGTGGCTCTTACATCACAAGCCATAAACTGTAAATTATTTTAATATGCCTTTATGTTTGCATTAATCAAACCAAAGCACTTGGTGGTTTGTCAAATCAAATGTTTTTATGAGGAAAGTGAAAACTGAGGTAACCGCATGAAAGGAAAATCTCTCCATTAATTATAGAGAGATACAAACAAGAATTGACAACGAGTAGAACTTTGTAGAACACTTCTTTTCTAAATGCGAATTGATCTAATGATTCATTCAATCCTATCCATTGTATTTTTTCATGGTTATCGGGTGCAAGCAAACAACCTAGTTATTATTGTCCATTGCTTCGTCAACCACAGCTGATTCACCGCCTTTCAATGTTCAAGGAATATGGCTATCTAGTTAGTTAAGGGAACACCGCATCTCTCTATTGACTAACATGAGTGAACATGGTCACTTTATCAAATGAGTCAGGTCATTGACTAAAACCACTCGATTGAAAGAGTTAGGGCATTTTGTGGACATTCAGAGAGAAATAACTTGAGGAAATGATGCATTGTGGACATTCTCACAATAAGCTTTTACTTTGGCTTTAATTTCAAAAAAGATTTTCATCCTCATTATTTAACTCGTGATCTTCCATTCAATACAACAAGAATTAGGATGAAAACGTGAACCATGGGGATATGTTTCCCCCCAAAATCCCCGCGTTTTTGGGATGTGGGGATGTAGGAGAAAAGTCTCCCTGTGGCACTATCACTGCCACTAGGACTTTGGGGTCGATGGGACATTCTGGGGACTCCCAGGAGCCCCCTATCGTCTCGGGGATGTGTTGGAACATATGTTATTAGGGGTCACAACATTTATATATTGTTCTAATATAAGGGTACAAAACTTATATATTATATGCTTTATTAAGCATATCCCATTTAAAATAATTATAACTATTAGATTATTAATTATTTATGAATGTGGGGTATTGTAAAGGTGTAAGTAATGCCCCTTCAAGTAGTTGCCACCCTTCCTCCTATATTTAAGGAGATTCTCTCTCATTTGAGAGAGTGAATTTGGAGCATTATAGTGAGCTATATCATTATGCACAAAAGGTATTGTTGGCCATGTGGAAGTAAGGAGAAATATCCCTAAGTTTAGTCTATTAATGATAAACTATATTTTGTAAGTGTTTGAATAAAATGATGCTTTATGGGGTGTTTTACGCTAAAGGGTTTTCCCCATGTATATCTTGTGTAATGTGTAAATTTATGTTTGTATGTTTCTTATCTTATTTATTTTATATGTTGTTTATAATGATTAGTATTCTAAGATCCTAATGTCTAATAGGATGCCTAGGAGTCTCCCATAGTCCTAGTTAGAAACTCCAACACTAAACCAAAAATGGTGAAAAAATTGTGAAAAGGACATTCGTAATGTAGGCTTGTGAGGTTTTGGAGGCCTTATTTGTGGTTTGTAGCAGGGGCTCCGCCCCTCAACCTCGCTTTGTATTACTTGCCCCTCGACCCCGCTGGGGTCTTTGCCCTTTGGCCCTACAATGGGTGCTATCCGTTGATCCCATTGAGGGCTGTCCCCCTAGGTCCTTGCAAGGGGCGTTGTCCCTTGACCTCAAACCTCCACCCACCATGCGTATTGTTAACGCGCTCATTGCCATTTTTTTTATGTTTATTAGTTTAAACTTCACTTAGTGTGCCAAAGTTTTATTTGCAATTCTTATACTTATTCTTGGTTAGCTCCCAAATTTCCAAAACTCTACCCACCATTATTAATGTTCAATTTCAATGCAATCATTTTCATGTTTTTCTATGTTTATTATTAGACTGTGGCAAAGTTTCATTTACAGTTCTTATGCTTATTCTTTACACATCTTTGTATAACTAATTTTACAAGTACTATATATATTTGTGCCACCCCTGGACCATCCCCCCATCCCAAACTTATGCCATTGGTCCCCCCGTTCCCGAAACTTGTAAACCCATCCAAAACTCCATGGAACATTGGTTGAAACTCAAAATTTCCTATACAGTCCAATAGTAACCTTTTTGAATAAAGGAAAAAAAACAGAAGCCCAATAAACTTGTACAATAAAATAGTACATATAGAATCTGATACAATAACAAAAAAAGGAAGGCAAACATACATACATAAATTATTTCACTTGGGAAATTCTTTACATGTAACCTTTTTCAATATTGCATAAAAACCTTAACCTTTCACAATACAAAAATAAATCTCCTACTCAAACCTTATGCATGTGTGGATATTAAAAGGGACATTTAAAACAATTTTACAATTTAAAAAATGCTTTAAAACCATGGGTGAAAATAACAAACCCAATAAAGCATCCAATTGTTTACAGCCCCATTTAATTATTAAACACGAAAAGTATACAACACATTTTCAACATTGATAAGAATCCAAATGGCATATATCTAATTCATATGAAACACAACCATGGTTTTGTGCAAGTGAGGACAGTGGTTCTCTTTCCCTTCACTATTTTATTATTTGAATCCTTAGAAACTGCTCAAATCTAAAGAAACCTACCTTTGAAATCCTGAAATGAACTTTATTTCCGGCTTCCTCTCCTAGAGACCCATGCTCTGGTAGTTGTATCTCACTGTTAAAAAACCTCCAAGCCTATAGTGTCAACTTGAGTTCCCAAGACATGATTTGTTTGCAGGTGGAAGGAGATTCTTTGGATGGTGGGAAAGTCCATTACATTCATGTGTTGGTATTTCTTTATTCTTAGTATTAAATTTATGGTCTTGTATCCTTATTAAAAAGTATCAGCCTTTTATGTGAGAATTTTATCTGCCCTTTCTCAGATAAGAACACCTTCAGCATAATTACAGGTTAACAACATGAATACAAGGAAGACCTCTCTATAATAGCAAAGATATGTAATGCCTGAACTTGACTTCATTGAGCAAGGAGGTTATATCTTCACAGAATCAAGTAAGCTTGGCTTTGACAAGCATTAAAAATCATGTTTGAAAGGCTTCAGTTTTACAATACATCTTTCATCATTCAATTGGCTAATATCTGTTACATGCTAGAGGGCCTTTGCTATGCAATTTGCTAATTGGTGGTGGAATTGGCATACTGTTATCTGAGTGCAATTAGCTAACTTGTCTTGCACAAATTACCCCTTTTCACTCATTCTAATTTCAATTGGTAAATTATATCTACAGTAAAAGTTTATATTCAATGGGTTCATTTTGCACTCCTTTATGAAGCTATTCTTTCATATGTTAAACATAAATATTTGTTTCATGTCTTCTTGTCAATTCTACTTAACACAGGTTATGCAGTAATGTTTCTTACTTTTCATCTTCAAAATGAACGCAGTCTGCTATGTATCCAGATTCCATACATATTAGTGTATTCATCTACCTGTTTATTCCTTTGCTATGTGCTGTTGGTGCCATTCTAGTTTTTTGGTTATACTGCAGCTCACTTATCTTTCATACAATGCGGCCTGTTTTAATTCTGGTAATTATGGGTTTGTGCATTGCTATGATTTATGTGGGAACTAGCATTGAATTTAGTTGGTGGATGAACCATTGACTTTACAACTTTTTCATCATCAACTTTCAGTCGAGATGATTGTGGAAACAAAATAGTCTCAAATACTCATATGCAGGAAACTTGATTTGGAACAATCTTTACTGATTATCTTTCTCGAGGTGATCATTGGCTTACTAAGAGACAATCTTATCTCTTAAACAAGTCCAATTCTAGTAATCTAATCATGCAAGTGTAGTTTTTGTGCTTCCGTTTGTTCCTTTGTGTGCTTGATCAAATTTATGTCAATGCAAACATCTTACTGCATATGCCAATTGTGTGTGTGCGTTTCGTGTAAGTTGAATTTCAAACTTATGTTTTGTAGATTGTACTTGTTAAGATCATTTTATGTAATGAATGCTCAAAATTGTCTATATAAGAAAATTCAAATTGTCATATCTAGTGCATTTATCACTAAATTTTACTACAAGTGAATAATAATTTGTACTGTTATAGAATCGTGATACAAAAACATGGCCGTCAAATGCGGGAATTGCGGATCATTGCATACTTCCGGCAGTGCTTTGGTGAAAGTTCAGAAAGTATCAAAACATATAAAGAGCTTGCCCATGCCTTGGCTTCTCATCCTCCTTACCAAGTTGCCATACAAAGGATAAAGATTGTGCATCTCCACTGTCAGGTTAATACAGTTATTTTTTAGACAAAGCTTTTACTCATTTAGTTGTGAAGTAATGCATTTGTCTTGTTGGATGTCTATCTGAAAACTTACTGTTGTGCTCTACCTAATTTTAGCTTTGAATTAATGGAAAAATGTGATGCCTTCTTCTTTGTTCTTAAATATTAAAAAGTAGAATTTAGTGAGAGAAGTCCAATTTGTGTTTGACAATCTCATTGCATCCTTAAGTTGATCACAGTATTTGGAACGATATAGTAGTTTGAAAAAGTGGTTCTGGTTTCATGATGAAAATTTAGTGAATCATGCCGAATGTTACTAACAATACATTTTTAAAATGTTTTTAGGTACCAGATAAGGAAATATATTATAGCTTGAATGGTACCATTGTAGGTCTGGCAGTTGGCTCTAAGAACTGCCCAAATGAATTTTCTCAACCAGTTTGTGTGGGGCTTGGTAAGTTTTGAAACCTTTTAAAGATCATTAGACTGTATGATTTGATTAGTTGTGCACATGTAACATCTTTATCTTTTTAATTTTATTTGAATCCTATTTGTAGTCATTTTCATAAGTTGGAAAAGTACAGAAGCATAAAGCTAGAGGAAGGGAATCAGGGATACTGTTCTTTTTGTTATATTTCTCATGATAAGACCTTGATGCCCTCCCTACCATGTCTTAGAACTTTCATTAATTTTTTTAACAAGGGGTTTATATTACACTCAGAACCAAAATCAATATCTCAACTAGTCAGGCAGGTCAGCAGGACAGAAAAACCACCACATGAGGGATATGCCTTTTACATTATTGAGCAGACAAACAACAGAGTAGATGTTTCGTGTTGAGAAAATAGGATACTAGATCAATGACTTGAAATTTCCCCTATAATTCTACTTGCAAGAAAATCATGCAGTTCTTATTTAGTTGTGCTATGCCTATGACTACTTGAACAAACTTCAAATGTTAATGGTTTTATAAGTGTGTTAAGAGTTGCAGAGTTTACATTAGATCGAGTATTGTAACTTGCAAAACCTTAAACAACTAGAAATTATTGAAACATGCCATATGGCACAATGGTTTTTAACCTGGAAAGGGGAAAACCAACTGGAAGTGGCAATTGCATGGCTTCCATTCCTTCATTTAGCAGTGAGGCCAATACAAAGAGCCTAAGGAGCATTACATCTTAAACTCTCTATTGTCTCCTATATGGAAAGCTACAGGAACCATAGAATGCTCATCAACTATGAACAACTGACTACTTGTTGCTATGTCTTTCTATATTCATCAACTCCTGTACTCCATCATGTCTTATTTCTTCCTTTTTTCAGTGTCTTAGGCTACAGTCCTTGAGCATTGCTGGAGATCTCCCTACAGAGACCCAACGATCCCTAATCATTCATAACGGGAAGAGACACTAAATCTTGGCCATTGCAAAGTTTTCTGTTTGAACTAGCCACAGGCAATACGGCATGTCTGCTATTCCACACGCAAAATCACCATGCCATTACTGAACCATCATGACACATACAAAACTACTATGACACTTAAGAAACTGCCATTTCAGCAATGTGAACGCTGCCATCTTGTATCTAGTGCTTTTGCCATTGAACAAAGCACTCTAATTCTGTGCTGATTTTGATGTGTTCTTGAAGTCCGTTGGAGTTCAATGTCTTTCTTGGGCAAGTAAACAATTGCTCATCCCTGGCACAATGCTTATGAATAGCAGTGTCTTCAGCCACATGGGGTGTACCATAAGAATCCCAATCAAGGATGCAAAACTTGTGGCATACTATAAAGTGCGTTTGGTTTCTTAGGTTTTCAACACTACTATTCAATATGTAAAAACCCTTGCTGGTTATTTGCCAATTTTATTTGATATTCCAATGTTTAAGGGCTTGGGTTATTTTAACAAACAAATTGCTGCTGTTCTTATGAATTATCTTCAGACTGGATGAACATATGCTTTAAATGGTTTACAAATGATTTGTATTAAAGATTCACTCCAATTTTTGCAAGCTTAATACGTTGCATTCATTGATGGATGTTCACATACTTAAATTTGAAATAATGAATATTTCAGTTTGCTGTTCACATATAACAGAGGCAAAAGTAAATGGTCTCTGACCTTTTTAACAGATAATGACCTTCACATTCGATACAAGACACAACCTTCGGCTTGAACCAGAAATATTAGATCCCTTCCAATGAGTCCCATGACCCATCAAGGATAAGTGCTAGTTTTGGCATGCACCCACATCCCAGCTAGTTATCAAAATGGTGTTCCAACTCAGCTTTGTAATCGGTGCTCACAGAAAATAGACACTGCTGAAGCTTCAAACACCAATCTGAACGGAGGGCGGCTGCAAAAGAGTCACTTGATTAGCACATATATTCACTCCCAGCACCCCATGAAGATGGTAGCCTGTAATACTTCAAATCGCCTTCCAACGATGCAAGGAACGTACTCCTCCAAAAGCCAAGTTATCGCCGAGCAACAAGGAATTGCGCCCAGCAATATAAAATGGCAGCGAGTAGTGTGTTTGACCAGTTATAGCAACTACATTCATTCCACATCCACACCTTTGTACCTTTTATGAGGCGCAATATCCTATTTGTGTAATCAGAACTTTTAAAGAAACACGGCAGTGATTCTAGGCCACTTATTTAATCTTTCTTTGGCTTTAGGCTACTCACCAGGAGTGGCATGGAGGAATTTAAGGGCTCACAAATCTCCCAAATTTATATTCGGCTCCTCGATTAAGTGGAATTAATGTGTATGGCAGCTTGACTGCTTAAAAAGGATTCTTCATCATCTCACATACACCTGATTTGTCTTAAACAAGGTATGACTTCATAAAATAAAGTTCCACAGAGGCAACACTAGACAAATAAAGGTCTCAATTTAAGCTTTGACCCTTTCAACTTATTCTGGAGCTTGGATGGCTGGAACAGTATAATATTTATTGTTCTTTATTTATTCTTTTTTCTGAATGCACAAATTGCAGATGTATTCCATGAAACTTTCACACATATTGAAAAAAACAAATTTATTATTTGTTTGTAAATTTTACTAAATTTGAACCTAAAGATTCAAAACCTGCAACTAGCAATCAATCCTCCATTTTTCGCACAGATCGTGACCCTAAGTGAATAACACCCTATTGGCTAGGGTGGAATCTTCCACCACTGAAACCAATCTTTGCCTGAGTGTTCGGAGTCAATTTTCTAAGTTATCGGATGCTCTCTCAGAGGCCCTAGATCCGGATCCGGATGCGTTCAGAGGCAGATTCTGGTTCTGGTGCGCGCTGATGCGCACAGGGAGCATTACAGCTCCCTGTGGATGCGCGGGGATGCGTATCAGAGGCAGATTCTGGTTCTGGTGCACGCTGATGCGCACAGGGAGCATTACAGCTCCCTGTGAATGCGCGTGGATGCGTATCCAGCGCATCCACCGGGAGCTATAACGCTCCCTGTGCGCATCCACTTGAGAATCCATTGCCTGTAATGATCATGAACTACATTTGATGTAATGTAATGTAATGATCTTGAACTTGCAGCAGCTGAAGAAGATGGTTTTTTTGAGAATCCTTATGATTCTGATTAGTGAATCCTGATTTGATAAACATTGAATCATGAACTACATTTTGATTTTGTAATTGTAATGATTTTCTGATTTTCATTGGAATCGTGAACATAGATGTATATGATATGGCTTATTTGAATATTTGTGAACTATCAATTGGCATTTAATATTTATCTTGATCAATGATGAAGTATCATACTATCAAATGATTCAATTCTGTATATTTCTTGCATTTTTTTTGTATACTTGCAAAAATCCTAGTTCCTGGATTGCAAAACCCTAGTTTATTAGAATACTTGCAAATTTGAGCAAAGCAAGCCAATCCCTTTCTTTGGCAGCAAAGCCAGTATGAAAGAAAAAAGAGCCCTGCACCAGGACTTTTTAGATTTACTCCTTGGTTCAATGTTAGTTTGCCCTCAACGAGTATTTGTGAAGGGATTCATGTTAGGAGCGTAGGGATACAAATATACTCATCTCCAGTTGGGCCTTACTCAAATATTTTCATCAGAGCAGAGATAGGGCAATCCCAATTTGTAACGTATGGACTTATAATTTAGGCAAGTTCATAGTGCCTGATGTTTTTCTGGATGTGGATTTCTTGAGGGTTTTGGCAAGAGCATATGACCTGGTGGCTAGGTAAATCAGGAAGAAGGATAGGTCTTAACTAGTGGAATTGGATAGGAGAAGCATGTCAGATGCTTTCATTCTAACTGGAGCTACAGTGACCGATATTGACCTTATATATATATGATGAGGAAGAGTTGCATTCTAAGAAGCATAGGACAAGTCTTGAGATGTGCAGAGGTCCCTAGATGCAGGCCTAAGGGCTATAAAAACACAATCATACCCTTTGCCAACAATGAAGTTGAGCCCTTTTCAGTCTTTTCAGCCGAAAGGTACTTCATTAATACCTATCATGCATTATGCCAAGTGCTAGGGAAGGGTTATGCAAACAAGATGCCTTTTGGAATGATGTGCATGGCCATGCACATCCAAAACCCTAAAGTAAATGTTGAGTATGACTTTGTGTCATACGTAATCCAGCAGATCCATGAGGGTTTGGAAAAGATCATGTAAAATAAAAAAACCAGTAGTTTCAGATTCTGTTCCTTATTGTATAATATCATTTCATATTAGATTAGAGGTAGTTGGGATATAGGTGTGAGGGTGACAATGAAGGATGAGACAGGGAAAAGATTGCTTGTGCAATGTTGGACCTATGCATGGGACATGAATTGCCCTAATTTTGATTATGTCACATTCCACAACTTTTTTGTTTTGACATTGTTAAGATCCAAGGATTGGAGGCTAGATGGAGGCCATGAGCACAATTGGGGTGACTGGTGCCTTCATGAGGATTATACTGTTATCAGGGTATATGGATGCCCCCAGCCCCCACATGTTATGCCAAGAATTATTACCCCAAGGCTTGCACTGATTGAAGTCTTCTTGCAGCTAATGTGGGTGGAGAAAAAACATATGCACAAATAGAGGAAAGGTACTTTTGTGCCTAAGATGTTAGAATTTTCGGATTTTACAGTGAGAGATGCTGCTATGGAGGCACTTTACAAACCACCTAAAACCAAACTACCAGTTGAGGACTGCCCTCCTTAAAAATTCTGACTCGGAATGATTCATGGAGCATGTAACCAAGGTTATCTTGAGAAGGAAAGCATATGTGCGTGAAGTGTCATATCAAGAGGACATCATAAAGAATTGTAGAACCATGCAAGATGTTTACCAAAGGAGAAAGAAGTGGGATATCCTGCTGAGTGTTGGAGTTGAAAGGATAACTAAAGACCCACCTTCAAGGGCTTCTAGGTAGAGGTTGTCGATCCTATTGAAAGGATTAATCTAATTTTAGATAATTTTGAGAGGTTGTATGGTAAATCCCTTATTTTAGAGGAAATATTGCCACAAGTTGTGCCACCCAAAAGGCAACCAGAAAAATCAGCAAGCATCAAAATTGTTGAAGATGTCTAACTGTTCATGCTGCTAGGCCCACACACGAGTCATTTGAAAAAAAGGAAAAGAATTCAATAGCAACCACCATTGGTGGATTATGTTTACCAAAGGAGAAAGAAGTGAGATATCCTGCTGAGTGTTGGAGTTGAAAGGAAAACTAAAGACCCACCTTCAAGGGCTTCTAGGTAGAGGTTGCCAATCCTATTGAAAGGATTAATCTAATTTCAGATAATTTTGAGAGGTTGTATGGTAAATCCCTTATTTTAGAGGAAAGATTGCCACAAGTTGTGCCACCAAAAAGGCAACCAGCAAAATCAGCAAGCATCAAAATTGTTGAAGACGTCTAATCTGTTCATGCTGCTAGGCCCACACATGAGTCATTTGAAAAAAAGGAAAAGAATTGAATAGCAACCACCATTGGTGGATTACTCTTGGGTGCAGGGGAAGAGGAAATCAAATATATGGTAGAGAGTACAGGCCAACTTGGTGAGAAGGAGGAAGCGGAGAAACCCATGAGGTCATTTCCCAGAGAAACAAACACAAAGCAAGTGCCTGATGACCGAAAAAATGTACATCAAAAGCTTCCTGCCGAGTAGGCCAATGATGAGAGACTTGTTGCAGCTGCCAAATTCCTTGAGGATGATGAGTTCGTGAAAACCCTTGAGTTCAAAGGTTTCTGGCTTAAAATAGAAGGAAAAGAATATATGGAAAGATTAGAAACAAATAAGACGGGAGTTGAGCCATCCAAGCATGATCAAGTTGCTGCAACAACATTCAAAGAGGTCAATTTTGATGATATTAATGTCAACCATGAGGAGGTAAGGAAAATTGTGAAGGAGAGTTGGATGTTATTACTCCCAAGTTGGAATTTGTATACAATGTTCTTAATTGATCAAGTCAGGAGCCAAAAGGACATTGTTTTTGCTTCTGAATTTGAAGCAAAACAGAGCTTAAATGAGTTTGGTTATCATTCAGGATCACAAGTGCTTGCAATGTGGGGATCAGCCCCAAAAACTTAAAAGCCCAAATTCTTAGAGCTCACACAAGAAATGAGGGGCATTGCTCTCATTAAAATGCTAAAGAATACATCTGTTCTTGAGGCTTCTACCCTTATAGTTCATGCAACTATGTTTAGTCAAGATGCCACTAAAAAGTTGTTTGAAGAAAATGAAAGGTTGAGGAAAAAGGAAGCAAAATTAAAGAAGGGTTACAACAATTATTTATATGGAAAATGCAAGATTGAAACAAATGATTGCTTCAAGCAGTGTGCCTCAGCTGCCTTCTATAGATATGATTTTTAGGCAGCCAACTAATGTGGGGACTCCCATCCTTAATGAAGTCCAAGCACAAATGGAAAAATATGCAAGTAAGATTGAAGGGTTGGGGGAAGATTTGGTAGGAGCAAGAAACATGGTCAAGGACAAGGTCATGTATGCTCTATGTAGTGTACTCAAGTACACAATTGAAATGATAAAGATAAAATTGGATGTTGTGCATGAAAGTTATCAGTCTCTATTGCAATCTATGCAACAATGTGCAGTAAATACTCCAATTTTGAAGCCAATGTTTGAAAGGTGGCAACCCAAACAACATCTAATGTCTACAGTTTCTTTAGTTACACAATTTGTTCAGGATGCTCCCTCTTTAGTTACAACATCTAATATTGGTTTATTTTGATTCTATGAAAATAAGGAGCAACCGATTAACTCTAAGACTATTTTTTTCCATATCTTAAGACATTGGTCCATTCCAAAAATATTGAATGAGAAAAAATAATTGAAGAGCTTGGAGGAATGGAGGGAGGAGTTTGATATGGTCATGCCAATGATTTTATTAGCTGCTAATGATGGAAAGAAAATACAAATGGGATCGTTTAATACTTCAATGGACAAAGTCATATCTCTTGAGGCTGGATATGCTAAGTTTATTGCAGACACTAGGTCTACTCTTGATAGGAAGTGGAAAGAGAGTCCGACTCAGATGCTGCAGGTCCTTCAGTTTCCAGTGGCTAGATGAGTTAGAAGTTATGGAATGGCATAACAAGTATGGATTTAGAAGGTAGGATTAAGCAACGCTCACAAATTTTGAGATTTTGTCAAACAGGGAAGGATAAGGCAGTAAACAAGGTACAAACAAATTTCAAACTACATTTCAGCTTTCTTTGATACAGACCTTGCCTGATTGTGCAGATCACGTGTACCTTATGGTTGGTGGATGAAGCTACGTGTATTTGAAGATGAAGATCAAATTTCAGTGTCTTGGTCAATTTTGTTCATCGGTTTGCTTTCTTGTAAGTTTGTTCATTCATCAGTTGGAGCGGTTGAAGAATAATGCGTGATCATCATCAATCTTGTTAATGTTTTATACTAGGAATGAAAATAAGCAGCAAAACATCAGAATAGGGAACAATAAGACACAACATTTATCCTGGGAAAACCCTCCAGCTTGAGGGGAAAAACCTAGCCACACCAAAAATCTCTTTTATTATGCAAATAGAGAAGTCTGAATTACAATTTGCCCAAACACAACCATTCAATCTGATCACACAATGCCCAATCTTCTTTGACGTATATATTCTTAACTTGACTCTTCATTGTTAGGTCAGCTGGAGAGTTGATTGGTTACAAAGAAAATGAAACGAAGAGACACCACCGGAAAAGATAACTCCTTCCTCTATAACATCAACACCCCCTCTTAGCTAAGGAGGTATCTCTTCAGATATCTATGTCATGGAATCTCTCAACATGACACCCATAATGGCTACACCCATTTGTGAGGAACACAAAATTTATCACGGAGTCTCTCAATGTTGTAGCATCATGGAGTCACTCAACATGATGCTCACCATGGCTACTCCCATGTGTGAAATAAACACAAACTCTCATCACAGAGTCAATCATGTGATGTCGTCATGGAGTCTCTCAACATGACGTCCACTATGGATACTCCCATGAGTGGAAAGAGTAATACTTCCGTCTCAGAGGCAAACAAGGGCTTTCACCTCAAATTTCTCAGTCATAGAGAAAAATTCATTACAAGGGCTTTCACCTCAAATTTCTCAGTCATAGAGAAAAATGCAGTACAAGGGCTTTCACCTCAAATTTCTCCATCTCAGAGAAAAATGCATTACAAGGGCTTTCACCTCAAATTTCTCCATCTCAGAGGAAAATGCATTACAAGGGCTTTCACCTCAAATTTCTCCATCTTAGAGAAAAATGCATTACTAGCAAGAAGCAAGAATCACTGATGTTGAGACTACCTCTCAGCATGAATCATGATGCTGAGACTCCCTCTCAGCAGGAATCACTGATGCTAAGACTCCCTCTCAGCAAGAATCACGAAGGCACCATTGGAATCTGCACAAGCACCATCATATAGTCCTCTAACTTTCAGCCTTGCTCCAGATCACTATTTGCAAACTCAAACCGAGGTACAAGCAATTGAAAGCAGCATGCAACTCCTGAAGACAAAATAGGCAGGGAATCCCAAGACATTGCCACAATGCGATTCTCCATACATAATTAATGATTTATGCAGGTGAAATGCTCTCCATTCCATGGAATGTAGTGAAGAATTAATCAATCCCTAGATAGTGTGACATAATGCCTCAAGGAAAAAACTTCATCAGCATGCACCCCTGCACGAGCTATTGCCTGATTCTCCATTTGACATAACTTCATGCTCCAAAGAGCATAACCTGTCACTCTCAAGTGTGATACCCAGCTATACATATATCATGAACAATCATCACACTAATTTGTTATAACTGAAGCTGCATTCCACTCTATTCACTATAGTTAGTAATAATATTAAAAACAACCAATGAAATCTCTTTAAACACCACATCTTTAATTTTATAAACCTTCCGAAAGAAATTAGACAACAATTTCATCTAATCATAGTAGTTACTAATAAAATGACACCAAAGGTTTATCTATATCTTAAGTGACATTAGAGCTTCCACTTAATTGAATTTTAAAGAAGGCAGTGAGAAATCCTACAAAGACAAATACTCATAACAAACTAACCTTACATCAGTCCAACAAAATGGTAATAGCAGCTGTAATTAAAAGAACCTTCCAGCGAAACAATTCAAGAAAACCGGAGACAGTGAAAAGAAACAGCGAATGCCTATCCAGAGAGTAAAACACACCAGAAAAAACAACTCACGCCCCAGCTCAAAAAAAACGCATTCATTGCCAACCACATGAGCCAGACAAAACAGGTGAAGGCAGTTGCACCCAAACAGAGATAAAAACACAACAGATGCAACAATAATCACATACAAGCATTTCAAATAAACGCATAAGGAACTTAGAAAACTCAAGGAAATAGCGTCTGCAAATAGATGAACGGATTCAAGAAAAAGCAAGTCTAGAAATGTGCATGAAATAGGAAGCAAAAACGGCCTCATAAAGGCTCACACAGACCATGAAACTCACTCAAAGTGCAAAGAAAAACTTTGAAGAAAGAATACAAGAAGGCCAATGCCAACCATCAACCACTATCATCCTCAAGCTATACACAACTTCATACTCGTAAAAAGATTCATCAATTTGGTTACCACATGATGCCTCCATACAATTGCCCTCTAAGTTTCAATCTATCCAAAACGACCCCAATAGCTATATGCGGCTTCACTCTTAAGAATGAATGGATTCTCTGTCGCAGATCACATTTTCATGAACCGTATTCTCCCCAGGAAAATTCCGATGAGGTGCCCCAAAACTTCCAATCGATCCCCATATTCATCTCCCTCTATTGCAGAAAGATTGATAAATTCGATTACCGCTCTCAAAGTTCAAATCTGAAACAACCAATACAATACACAACCCCATTCTTAAGCACAGTTAGAGTTTGGGTCGAGTACCAGTGCTGGCCACCATTCTCTGACTTGGGGATCCCATCTTTAAGACACACACACAAGGAACAAAAATGTCCTCCCTCCTTCATGCAAAAAAGTGATTTCCTCTAACAAATTTGCTGCTTGAACAAATCTGAACTTGATCTTGCTTAAACCTGGCTCTGATACCATGTTAATGTTTTATACCAGGAATGGAAATAAGCAGCAAAACATTAGAATAAAGAACAATAAGACAACATTTATCCTGGGAAAACCCTCCGACTTGAGGGGAAAAACCCAGCCACACCAAAAATCTCTCTTTTATTATGCAAATACAAAAGTCTGAATTACAATTTGGCCAAACACAGCCATTCAATCTGATCACACAACGCCCAATCTTCCTTGACGTATATATTCTTAACTTGACCCTTCATTGTCAGGTCAGCTGAAGAGTTGATCGGTTACAAAGAAAATGAAACGAAGAGACACCACCGGAAAAGATAACTGCTGCCGCTATAACATCAACAAAGCCTACACCGCTTCAATCAGCCCAACTTTCCCTCCATAGCTAGCAAATATATTTGTTTTCACATGAGAGAAAGGGATACTTCAAAAAAATTCTAGTTTCAAAGGAAGATCAAGTAAAGCTGTGACACATGTACATGACTTGAAGCTTGTTGCATTCCTTGTGCTATAAAAGGAATCCCAAATCCATTTTGAAGGGTTTTAAAACTTTGTATTGGGTGGGTAGAATAGAATAGTGCATAATCTAAGTCATAGATAGAATTTATAGGCTGTAAAAGTTTTTCTGCAGCAAATGTCAATCAGTTTGTGAAGTTTTATGAACGATATCATACATTTGTCTGCAAACTATGTACTCCAAATTATATGAATTTAATATAACGAGTATATTTAACTTTATCATTTTAGTTTCCCTTTTATCGTGCTAATTGTTTATTGTTCTTTTTGAAGGAGAGGGTTAAATTGTTTTAAACAATTATCTGTGATTTTGAGTGCGTATTTAGGATTTTAAGTAGAACTTTGTGATAATATAAGTTGGATTGTAAATGAAGGCATTAACATAGTAAAATTCATTGATTCAATTTAATTTGCTGATGGAATTTTTTTATGGTCTTTTGTTTGACTGATCTCTTGTATGGTTCACCATGTAACATACCAACTATAACTACTCTAAAATGTGAGAGATTAACTAACATATGAGTAAAGGAAATAAGCTTTAAACAGATATAACAGAAATAACTAGTATCCTTATCCTATGAACATGAAATAAGAAGTTCGGTAACTAACTGAAAAAGGGTTATCAACTAACTTTCACATGAAATCTGATTAATTAACTTTTCCGTTACGTTAATATTGAAGGAAGAATTAAGGAAAGAATATAACATATTACTTTCATATGAAAAGGACTAACAATTCTTCATTCTTAATTGAAATAAAAATACATGTAATTGAGATAACTACCAAGTTTAAATTATAGAACTTGAAACTTGATGGTTCAATCACTGTTGTACTTTAATCTTCAGACCTCAACAAGGTTCACCAATCAGAATCATAAGGATTCTCGAAAAAATCATCTTCATCTTC
The DNA here is from genome assembly GCA_018584345.1 of Thuja plicata. Taxonomy (NCBI): domain Eukaryota; kingdom Viridiplantae; phylum Streptophyta; class Pinopsida; order Cupressales; family Cupressaceae; genus Thuja; species Thuja plicata. The sequence continues at coordinate 81,972 of MU224607.1, read as the reverse complement.
AGCCCCTGCAAGTTCAAGATCGTTACCGAGAGTGTTACATCAAGTGGATGCATCCGAATGCTCAAGATCATTACATTACATTACATTAAATCAGTGTACCCCGGGGACATGCCCCCCCCCCAAAAATCCCCAACGCCCCTGAGACGGGGACGCACTGGGGACGAGGGGACGCCATTCCCGCATTTCTGGGGGCGCCACCTATCCGTCGCCGTTCTGTCGGGGACACGGGGACGTCCCGGCGTCCCCCTGGGGGGACGCAAATGAGTCCCCTGAAGAGGCCTCCTTCACTACATTTTGGGTCTTGGCATTTTGATTTTGTAGCTTGTACTTGTTTTGATATTCATATCATGCTACTCGATGTAATCATCTGATTTTTATGATTAGATAGTGATACTCAATGCTCATAATTTTGATATATCATATCTATTATAAATTGATATAGGTTTAGAACACTTCCATTTGCTGATTCGACTATTTATAATTTTATTGTTCAAATTTCAATGTTCAATGTTCAAGTATTTACTTTTAGTAATTCTAGTTTACTATTTTACAGTTACTGACAACTATTTTACATCTTTATGTCTTATATTGTTATACATCTTTTCATAACTAGCATTTTAAATACCACATGTATAGTATAAACACCCCCCCGGTCCCCCGCCGTCGTCCCCAAATTGAGGCCCCTCTGTCCCCCCTGCCTCGAAACCTGTCCCCCCCCGTCCCGACGTCCCCCGACCGCTAGGGCGATGTAACTATGCATTAAATGTAATTCAAAATCATTACAGGCGATGGATTCTCAAGTGGATGCGCCCGGATGCTCATTGATGCGTACAAGGAGCATTACAACTCCTTGTGGATGCATTGGATGCACATCCATGCGCATCCACAGGGAGCTGTAACGCTCCCTGTGCGTATCAACACACACCAGAATCAGAAGCTGCCTCCGAACGCATCCGGATCTTGATCTAGGGCCTCTGAGAGAGCATCCAGTAACGTAGCATAAAATGAAAACCGCTTAACCATCTAACATCATACTTCACATAAAATAGTTATTACAATTATTTCAAGAGGTTCACAAGGAAAGGATGTAACACACTGTTCAATGCATTTTCAGAATCATACTAAATATTAAATCTCCTTTAATTTCATGTTGTTTAGGGTAGGATTAGATATAGAATTGTTCCCAAGTGCAATTTAAATGATAATTAACCAAGGACAAAGCCAATTCAAGGTTAAATCATGAATGCTTTGGTTAGATTGCATTGAGATCCATCTGCTAGTGTGCAATATCTGTAATAATTTGTATTAGATCCTGAGATATTGTAAGGTCTACCGCCTAGGTTTTGTAGAGCATGAAGTGCAGTGGATCTCAACCTTTGTTTGAATCCTGTTGGCAAAAAATGAGGCTGAGCATATGAACACGGATGTAAGAATAGGACTCAATCAGAGCAAATGAAAAAACTGTCGACCTATACGTTTTTCCGCAATAAACTGCCACAAACACAATAATGTGGGAGAAAAAACTTAAACACAACGCACCAAAACGACATGATTCCTTCAAAACGATGCAGGAAAAAACTAAGAATGTTGTCCCCTCGCCCATCCAACCCCGTTTCGTGCCAAAACAAGCCCAAAATCATAGAGTAGAAACCCTCATGATGCATTTTCTACTAAAAACGTTTTAGGAAGATAGATCTTGAAAAAAACCCTCAAATTGTGTTCGTGAAAGAAAAATGTAGCTCCTTCACATGACACAAGTTGGAAAGAAATAACAACACCAACAAAACTTTGCGTGAACCCAAAAAAATCTCTCCTTTGTTAATAACAACATTGAATTATCATTTCATGGTATTAGAGCAATAGGTTAGAGTTTGGCGAATTTTTAAAATTTGTGAATTCAATACCTGGAATTTATTTCTAGAAGTTTTTAATGTTTTTTATGAAAAATCTATGGTATCGGGCTTGTCTATTCATAGAACTTACCCAAGAGTACGAAGTGGAGGAGTAGATTGTAGTTCTAAGGAGTCTTTGTTTTCGCCATAACTAGTGAGTTATTTATAGAAAGAATCGACCCGCCCCATACCCGCCCACTCTAGCCCCCTACTGTACTAAGGTCCCAGGGGGTGGGGAAGGAGGAAGAGGCGGTTGGGGTGGATTAGTGAACGTGTGTGGTCAATGCTATAGATTAGTAGGGGGAACCCTCCATGTTTAGTTTACAGGAAATATAATAGTAACCCTGTGCATGCATAGACAATAGATAGAAGTTATAGAACACTCCCTGTGCGGCTTCTATTATATTGAGGGAGGTATGTATATTGGGCTTATATGGCCTCTACTAGTTGAAGGGCCTTCCAGTGCATGCACGTAGAGGTGGTATCTTGAAAAACCTTTTCAATTTATAACTTTAACAAAACAATAAGCAAAACACCCACACATGTAAGATCTTGCAAATTAGAACAGAAGATGTACAAATTATTTTGTGAAAATAATATTGTAATATTGATATAATGGTTATCTTGGTATTTAGAAACTTCCTTTTATGTCTTTCATCTTTAGCTAGTTTTTGGAAGTTTCCTTTCTCTCTTTTGTGTTTCTATTCTTGATTGTTTCCATTATGGAAAGATTGTCTTGTATTCTCTATTTAAGGAGCCTTCGTCTCCTTTGCTTAATATTGAATATCAATCGGTTGCCATTTCATGGTATCAAAGTGGGTTAAATATTTTTTTTGACGAATTTTCTTAAAAAAATTTGTGGGTATCGACTCGGAATTTTTGTTTTTAAGTTTTTTTTTTTGCATCATTTTTTTTATGAAAAAACGTTATTTTATTTTTAACCACATGAAGTTTCGTGTTTTGCTACACAAAGGACTCCTGCTATGCAGAAATCAAGGTTTTCATCCAACCTTGGGTTTGAAGATTGACGATTTTCTATTTGTGTTGGTTTTTTTTTTTCATGCGATGACAAGGTGTTTTGCTGCGTGAAGATTTTTTGGACGGATTTTTGAGTTTACAATGTCCTTGTAGTCTATTTCTCTACGCGATGGCTTAGTGTTTTTTCTGGGTGATGATTGTTTTGCACATTTTTCTAAAAATTGTGGGTTTGCTGAAGGTTCTTCTACCATGGAGTCTATTGTTCTATAGATTCTTTTTGCACATTTTTTTGGCAAATATTGTGGGACTTTTTTCGCACGATATATTTTTTGTTTTACCACGTGATGAAGGGCTTTGACTGTAGTGCGAGAATTTCTATGTTTTCTAGTGTTTCCTAATATTTTTTGAAAAATTGTGCATTATTTCTCTACTAGAATGGTTTTCTGATTTTGTTTTCCACAAAAAGTTATGGAAGGGTTTTGCATATTTTTTTCCAAAAAAACCATGGTGGTTTTTTTGCAGATTTTTGTGTTCATGGTTTTTTTTTACTATTTTTCCATAGAATGAAGGTTTTTGTTGATTTTTTCACAATATCATTGTTGATTTCAACATTACATCGAGGGTTTGACGATTTTCCCCAAAATTGTGTCGCTGTCTTACAACAGCTTTTTTGATATTTTTTGGATAAAATTGTGGTTTCTTGCAGCTTGTTTTGGGTCAAATCTAGGGTTTCTAGGGCAAACAGTTTTCTTTTGCAAAAGTTTGTAATGTTTTTTTTACAAATTTGTGGGTGTTGCAGCTTTTGACGATTTTTGGCAAAATCATTGTTTTCCAGAACTATGAAGTTTTTCAAAGTTGATTTCGGTGTCTCTAGATAAAGAAGGATAGTATTGTTGCCCGACATCATGTGTGAAGGATTATGGTAAACTTGGACATATCTAGAAGCATAGATGCAAATATCGTTGACTTATCGACAATAAGACAACTTATCACAATAAGTTTTGGCAGGCAATGAACTACCACACTTTATTGCCAAAACGTATCACTGATAAGTTGCCAACTTATCGCCGATAAATCGGTGATAAGTTTTTAAAATATCGCCCGCGATTGCACAACTATTTCGAACGTCAAAACAAATGCTCATTTTGCATTTGTTTATTTGTGTTTTGTTGTCTGGGCCAAAAAAAACCTTCCAAGGGTTTGAAAGGTGATTTGTAAGGATTTAGATCGATTTTTAGTGGATTTAAAGAGGTTTTTGAAGCAAAATCAGATTCACAAGTAAGTTTTCAAATTTCTTTTTCTATTTTTTTTTAAAATCAGTTTATGATCTCTTTGCTGCATCTAGATTTATAGAAACTCTATAATAACATTTCCTAAGTACTCTAAATTGTTTTAGAGTGTAATGAACAAGATTCAACACCAATTTTTAACAATTTTTCATTGTTTTCCCAAGAATCTCATCTTTTCCTAAATATTTAAAACTCTAACACTTTTCTTGTTTTTCTTTCAAGTTTCAATTATGTTTAAAATTATTTAAACTAATTTAGTTTATTTGCTAATTTTTGTATTAAAATATAATATATTAATTTGTGGTTTCAATTTGTATGTGTAGGTTGAAATTTGATTGAAATGGCAAATACAAATTCTTCCACAACTGGGTTAGCTTTAGGGTATGCGAGTGCCTCAGTAGATGCATGCTCATCTGGATATATAGGTACGCGTCCTAAAGGGGCTAGAGATATAGCTTGGAAGTATGCCTTTGAAGGACTCGAACCTAATTCTGTAATTTGCATAAAGTGTGAAAAAATAATTAGTGGAGGCATATACCGCTTGAAATACCACCTTGCAAGCATTATGAAGCATGATACGAGGGTTTGTGAGAACACCACAAAAGAAATAAAAAGAGAAATGAATGCCTTGCTCGTTGCCCACGAAGAGAAAAAAATTCATAGGGAAAAGGCAAATTAGCTATGAGGGCAGCCATTGCCGAATCTCAAGGTGTTTCACTCAACCTTGATGAAGAAGAAGCAACACTTGAGGGCATAGTGGGTTCTCTTCGTGGCCCACGTATCTGCAAATCCAGCATCCCCTTGGCCACCACTTCTGCCACTTCTAATAGAGCACCACCATTAGTACCACAATCGTCTTCTATAGATAGATCTTTTGTGCACAAAAATACACTTGGAGCACAACCATAATTGGAGGGAATTGGGTGGAATAGGGATGTGCATCGGCAAGTAGACATTGCTTGTGCCGATTTTTTGGTACTTCAACATCCCTTTCAATGTTGCAGAAAGTCCATATTGGTTGAATTTGGTTAGCGAAATGATTGTGGCGGGAAATGGCTAAAAGGCGACTTCTCGTGTAGACTTGAGTGGGCGGCTAGTTCACTTGTTTTAGTTTTTAAATGTTTTAAGTTAGTTTTGAATCTTGATAGTTTATGTTGAATTTTGATTTTTAGAGTGTAGACTAAAATTTACGTTCTTTTTTATATATGGTAATTACTTATTTTTGTTGAATGTAAGGAATTTTTTAAATCAAAATATTGTACTTAAAGTTAACATTAATTTTATTTCGTACTTGTAGGTTGCTCATAGATGCAGTTTTTAGGGCAAAAGAAGTGGTGGAAGAACAAAAACTACAATGGAAACAATATGGTTGCCCCATTCTTTCAGATGGATGGATGGATGGCAAAAACCACACCATCATTAATTTTTTGGTTTCTTGCAGGGATGATGTGGTGTTTTTGAAATTTGTGGATGCCTCCAACATGGTGAAGACTATTGAAATTTTGGCTCTAATGTTAGAGCAAGTTCTAATGGAGGTGGGAATTGATAATGTGGTGCAAATCATAACGGATAATGCAATGCCATATGTGGTAGCAGGTAGGATCCTCAAAGACAAATATAGTACACTTTTTTGGATTCCTTGTGCAGCGCATGTCCTTGACCTTCTTTTGGAAGACATAGGAAAATTGGATTGGGTGAACCGGTTGTCAAGGATGCAAGAAAGATAACAAAATACATCTACAATCACCCTTGGGTTCTTTGTTTGATGTGAGAACACACCCAAATGAAGGAGTTGGTAAGAGTGAGAGTTACAAGATTTGCAACGATTTTCTTAACGTTGCAAAGTAGTCTACTTCTTTGACTTCTTTGAAACAAATGTTAGTGAGTCAAGCATGGCTAGACTCAAGTTATTCGAAGAAGCCTGATGGAGAAAGTGTTGCATCTATGGTCTTCGACATTCAATTTGCACAAAGAGCTACAAAGATTGTGAAGGTAACTTAGAAACTTCAAAACTTGAATATTTAATTTTTTACAAATCTTTCATTATTAATTTGCAACTTTAATGATTAATCTTTTTGTACTTTTCAATTGTAGGTGTCAGAGCTCTTGGTTAGAGTTCTTCGCTTGGTTGATGGGGATCAAACCCCAATGGGATATCTCTATGAGGCCATGGATAGGGCCAAGGAGGCTATCAAAAATTTCTACAAGGGGGCATCTTCAAATTTGACCCCATATGGGAAATTATCAATAAGAGGTGGAACAATCAACTCTACCAACCCATTCATGTTGCAGGGTACTTCCTCAACCCTCGTCTTTCGCTTCTTGCCATCCTACTTGGATCCCGATGGAGAGGTCATGGAGGGCCTCACTAAGTGCATGCAGAGGATGATACTTGAGGTTGAGGTGAGAGATCTCATTTATTCCGAGTTGGACATGTACGAGAATGCAAAGGGCAAGCTATTCTCTTCAGACATGGCGAAGAGAGAAAGAAACACTCAAACCCTAGGTATAATATTTGGAATTTTGGAGTCTTTCACATGCATAATAAGTAGATAAAATTTAAAATATGTGCTCACCTTGCTTTCTAACTCTTCAATATTTTATTTTGTAGATGCTTGGTGGTGAAATTGGTGTGGAAATGTCTCAAATTTGTAAAGACTTTCCCTTCGAATCTTATGCCAACCTTGTAGTTCATCCAGCTGTGAGTGCAATTGGAGCTTGTTCGAGGCCATCCACACGAAGAAGAGGAACAAGTTAGCGCAGAAATGCATCAATGACCTTGTCTTTGTGCAATATAACCTTCGGTTGCACACAAGGAAGGTAGATCAAACACTAGTTGGCCCACTTGATTTGAATGTCATAGATCCTTACTGTGATTGGACATCACAGGAGCAACCTATATTGTTTACAGAGGATGAGATCTACAATTTGGAGAGGCAGGCTATGGAGGATGGTGGATTCGTAGTGGGATTGGATAACATTGAGGAGGATGAGGAGGTTGAGGATGATGAGTCATTACCAGAGCTAGCGCCATCTACATCCAGGAAGGAGGTCGAGTCACAAAGGAGGAGGCGCAGCCATAGTGGACATCTAGAACTAGACCCCCTACCCCTCTTGTAGTTTTTACTAGAGCTACTGGAAAGGGGAAGAGGAAGATGTAGACTATTTTGATGTTGTATTTGTATTCACTTATGGTTTTACAAAAGCAAATTTCTATTTTAATTTTGCTTCAGAGTCAGACTATCAAGCTACTAGCCATCAACATCCCACATGGGGATGCCATTTTGTACCCCATTTGCATTTAAATATATCTAGACTTAGCTTGTTTCTTTTGTTTACTCATTTACTGACTCATTAGATGTATCTCCTCATTGAATTTGGCAAAAAAAATGCATTTCTAATTAAATTTAAGCAATTTTTTAAGTTGCCGAGTAATCACTGATATTTTGCCGATATTTTTGTGGCCCTTGGCGATAAGTTGGCGATAACGATATTTTCAACTGTCCAGAAGTTTTGCAAAACCAAGGAGGGTCTCAACAACAAGCTCATTTCATAGAGCATTCTAAGCAGAAAGGGGCAGCCTTTTATGTATTCATGGCCAAATGACGTACAAATTGTGTCAAGTCTTTTGTAGGGTAGTTAGTAGAATCACCATTAAGGGAGGGTATTAAAATAATATTGGAATATTGATATAATGACCATCTTGGTATTTAGAAACTTCCTTTTATATCTTTCATCTTTAGTTAGTTTTAGGAAGTTTCCTTTCTGTCTTTCGTGTTTCTATTCTCAATTGTTTCTGTAATGGAAAGATTGTCTTGTATTCTCTTTTTAAGTAGCCTTTGTCTCCTTCATTTAATATTGTAGGAGAAACAATGGTAAAATATTGCTTTTTATATGAAACTTCTTACAACTTCATAGGTGCCAATCTACTGGAGGCATTAATCCTCTCTAGAATATTTGTAGGCACCTATCCGCTGGAGACACCAATCCTCACAACTCAGCAAGAGACACCATTCTATTTGTAATTGAGGCACCAACCTCTAGAAGAATGAAATGATGAATTTTTGACCTTCTCCAATCAGATCTGAGACCCTTCACAATTCTGCCCAAGAATGTCCGCTGATAGGTATGCAAGTATTCACCCTTAGATCTGCATAATTTTCCCTTCAAATCTGCAATAAATAGCGCTTAAAATCTGCAACAACTCTCTCTTGAAGTCTGCAATAAAAATGCCCCCAAATTTGCAATAATTTGCCCTAGAAGATCTGCATATGGGTCTGCAATAATTCACCCTTGGGTCTGCACAGATTCGCCTTTTAGATCTGCACAAATTAGCCTCAAGGTCTGCTCTTAGGTTTTCTTCAATTTACCCTTTAGGTCTGTGAAAATTCGCCTTCAAGACTGCTCCTGAAATTACCTTAGACCTGCTTCTAATGTCTGCTCCAAATCTGCTATTGATGGATGGATATTCAATGAATTGCTTGATTGAAAATAACTTTAAATGAATCCATATTTATACCAACCACATCACCTTTTCACCAAACGGTCATAACTCTCAAAATCAGGTAAGCCAAACTAGGCATAATTAAATATTTAAAATTTTGTTTTCTTTTTATTTGCCCCAAAAACTGGGCACTCAACTCCACAAGGTCGGCCCAACCAAAGTTCTTTTTTAAATTTATTTGAACCCTTAAATTAGGGCGCACCTCTCAAGGGGGTTGGCCAAAAGCAAATGGACCATTTTATTTAATATAAAACACACTTTCAAAAATTGGTGCCAAAGATGAAGGAGGTTGGCCAATATATTTGTCTTGGATGCCAAAGTGGAGGAGGTTGGCCATCATAAATAAACAGAAATTTATTTAGACAATACAATTTTTAATTTCCTAAAACAGTCCTTGATTTTCTACTGCAGTCCTAGTTTCTACAGCAGACCTTTGACATCAATGACAACATTTTCCAATGATCTCCCCATTTATCATTGATGGCAAACCTGTAAAAAAACATCTCTTGAATGTAACTGGCTCACACAACTCCCCCTGACTGAGATTATCCCCCTAACTCTACTTTTCCCCCTTTGACATCAATGACAAAGGGTATTCAGGGCTAACTAAATAAGGCAATGAATAACTCCCCCATAACACATGCTTCTCATGAAAACTTAACAAATGGATGAAAGTGGCATCACTCGCTATTTATCCCTCTGGTACTTAAATGTCTCTTTTTGAAGATGCTTTGTGAAGATATCTCCAATCTGCTGTTTAGTAGCAACATACTCCATCTTAATTTGCTGCTCAAGTACTTGTTCCGAAATGATACTGGAGTTTATGATTGGATTCTTCAATATGTTAATGGCACTTGTCTTAACACAAAGTATTGAAATTAGACGCTCATACTCAACCTTAATATTTTTCAATGTCAGTTTCAACCTTAGAACTTGCATACAATATGCCGCTGCTGCAATATATTTGGCCTCAGCTGTAGATAGGGAAATCGATGCTTGTTTTTTACTTAGCCAAGATACAAGACAACTGCCAAGAAAGAATGCACCTCCACTGGTGCTTTTTCTATGATCAATACTGCCAGCCCAATCCACATCTTTGATGCTGTAAGACTAAACTCTTCACCTCTTGGAAGCCATAATCTGAAATCCATAGTCCCCTTCAAATATTTCAATATTGTCTTTACTACATTAAGATGACTTTTCTTCGGAGCTGCTTGAAACCGTGCCGCTAGACCTACTTCTTTCATGATGTCAGGCCTTGCAGCTGTTAGATATAGCAAGATTGCAATCATGGATCTATACATAGTTTGGTTTGTTGTATGAGATTCATCATCTTTATGCAATTTGCACCTAGTAATCATGGGCGTACTTACTGGATTACAATTCTCCATTTTGAAATTCTTCAACATACTTGATTTGAGAAATGAAAATTCTTTATTTGATTGCGAAATTTGCAAACCATGAAAGAAAGATAACTCACCGAGCATTGACATCTCAAATTCCATCTACAGGTTAAAAACAAAGTCTTGACACATTCCTTAATAGTCTTCTCCAAAAATGATGTCATCCACATAGACAACCACAATCATCAAATTGTCTTCTTCATTCCTAATACACAGATTGCTATCCGCAACTCCTCTTTTGAAGCCTTGCTCTTGAAGATACTTGTCTAACCTTGAATACCAAGCCCTCGAGGCTTGCTTTAGTCGATAAAGACTCAAGAGCCTTTTTCAATTTGCAAACTTAATTCTCATTTTCTGATAGAATGAACCATTTTGGTTGTTCAATGTATACTTCCTCTTCCAAATTTTTGTTTAGGAAAGCTGATTTTACACCCATTTGATAGACTTTGAAGTTCTTGAACTGGCAAGGGCTAAGAACATCCTTATGGCTTTCATACGTGCAATGGGAACAAATGTTTCTTGGAAGTCAACTCCTTCCACTTGACCCTATCCCTTGCATACTGATCTTGCCTTGTTTCTTACAACTTGGCCAACCTCATTTAGTTTGTTTTTGAAACCCACTTAGTTCCATTGACATTCTTGTCCTTAGGTCTTGGAACAAGCTTCCAAGTCTCATTCTTCTCTATTTCATCCAATTCTTCCTCCATAGCCTTGATCTAGTGTTTGTCTTCACCTGCTTTTGAAAAGTTCTTTGGTTCCATTGGAGGAAGTACACATAGGTTTGCATGTTCTACTGTTTTGGAAGTATTCTTCTTGTTTGAATTTCCATGTCTTTACTTGCAATAATCAAGTCTTTAGGATGATTTTTTTGAACAAATCTGGATGGTGTCTTGGGTTGTACCTTGGATAAAGTCCTTGGATCAACTTCTTCAATTTTGATTTCTTCTTCTGTTTCTTCTTTACAACTTTTTTCCTTTTGATAATCAATCTCTTGTACATCTCCTTTTGACGCCTTTCTTCATGAACTCTTACATTTGCACTTTCAACAACTCTCTGTAGTCTTTTGTTGTAGCACCTATAAGCTTTGCTCCTAGTGGAATATCCAAGGAAAATACCTTCACCGCCTTTGGAATTGAATTTTCCCAATTCTTCCTCATCCCTCCTTATATAGCATTTGCTTTTGAAAACCTTGAAATATTTCACTGATGCAGGCCTTCCCTTACAAAGTTCATTTGGACTTTTGCTGTTGTTTATGCTGATTTGAGCTGGATTGGAGATACACACATTTGTATGAACCACTTCTTTCCAAAATGTGTCAACTATTTTGGATTCATTGAGCACGGCTCTTGCCATACCTTGAATGGTTCTATTCAGTTCTCTCCACTACACCATTTTTCTGTGGAGTTCTGGAGGCTGAATATTGTCTCCTTATCTCATGCCTTTCATAGTATTCTTCAAACTCATTTGATGCAAATTCACCTGCATTGTTGGATCTAAGGCACTTGATTTTGAGCCCTATTTCGTTCCCTACTAAGGCTTTGGATGCCCTAAACTTCTCTAATGCTTTAGATTTTTCTTTAAGAAACAATACCCACGTCATCTTGGAATAATCATCGATTAACAACATGAAATAGAACACACCTTGTAAATTTTTTGTTCTCGTGAGCCCACACAAATCAGTGGGAACAAGTTCCAAAGGCATTGATGTAGAAAGAAGCTTTTCCTTGTTTGTTTCCCATATTGACATTGTTTGCAAATGGTATTTGATGGCTTTAGTAATTTTTGCAAGTCCATTACGGTTTTCTTTTTGCTGGTCTTCACAAAGTTGTTAAAGTTAGGTGATCCATCCTCTTGTGCCACAACCAACTCTCATCTTCTTGCCCCATGTAGCAATTTTTACTTTTGACTTCATTAAGAATGTAGAGATTTCGATCCATTTTATAGGCATCAACTATTAAGTTTCCATCTTTCATAATTTTGCATCCCACATAATGAAATGTAAAGGTGTGCCCTTCATCACACATTTGACTTAGACTATGCTTTGGTCCTACACATAAAACATCTTTGGTTTTGGTTCTTCCATTGTCCAGACTAAGTGTACCTTTGCTTTTTATTTTTGTAGTAGCATTGTCCCCAAATTTCACTATTCCTATACCTATATTCTTCAAAGAGAGAAATTTGTTCTTGTCACCAGTCATGTGAGTTGAGCATCCACTGTAAACATACCATTGGTTTCTTTCATCTTGAGCATGTAGAGCAACTTGCACAAGCATAGATCTCTCCTTTGTCTCTTGCTCCTTCCAAACTCTATTCAGTTCATTTCTTTTCTCGTCACAGGTATCCTCTTTCTTTTCCTATCTTGGAGGCTCAATAAAAGTTCTGCAAAACTTGGCAATGTGCCTGAAATTGTTACACTTGTAATTTATAATGTTAGAATCCATTAGAGTAGCAAATGAGTTGAAGTTCCTCTTTAAATACCCAAAATCATTTCTTGCATGCAGTCTACTTTCTAATGCTCTATGATCATATTGATTGCATGAAAATTGAGAAACAATATCTGTGAAAGAACCTGGTAGTGTGTGTCTTTCTTTCAGGGATTGTCCATTTGAGATCACCCTTAGCTCTTTGAGACTGCAAGGCTTTGTCTTCTTTCTTGCTTTCTTCACTGGTAGAACTTTTGAGGATCACAACATAATTTTACTATCTAATTGCCTTGTGGTTTGCAAACTTTTCCATTAAAGCGAAGACCACTTTTGACCAAGGGTGATATTTGTGAATTAATAAGATCTTTTAACATTCCCAAACTCTTGCCAAATTTAATGTTTCTGTTCATTTTCTCCTCGGTCTTTTCTAGCTCCTTCCTTAGGGAAACAATTTCTTATTCAAGCTTCTCACATTCCTAAATTTTTGCCTTAGCTTCTTTTTCAAGGCATCCTCAATGTGTTTGGCTTCTTCAACGTGAGTATTTAAGTCCACGATTGTCTTCTCAGATTGTTCACCATCCTCTCGAGTTTGATCTTTACAACTTTGAGTTTCTTTTCTCGAGTCTCTTGATTTCATCAATAGCAATAGTAAGTTCTTCCTCAAGATCTGCTATAGTATCCTCGTTTTCAGGTTTTTTCATTTTTTTTGTCTTCACACCTTGGAGCTTCTTTCATTTGTATGGCCATTTAGAGAATTTATTCACTTTTGGATGAGCTATTACTTCCTTGGGTATATAGGCCTTTTTTGTGTCTCCAAAAACTCTTCTTGGATTTACTTGATTGTGCTTTTTCCAAGGTTACCCCGAGTTTCCGGGACGGGGACAGCAGGGGACGGCGGGACGGGTTTCCGGGACGGCAAATTTTTTTGCCGATTTTGGGGACGGCAGGGGACGGCAAAGGGGACGGCTATGTAAATATAGGGAAATTTCCAAATATATAAGGAAATTTGCAAGTATACATTACATTCATATGAAAATATGGACAATGCATGCCATTTAAACATCATATAACCTTAACATACAACATTTCAATGCCATTTAGTAAATACTCAAAGTAAATAGTAACATTTCAATGCCATTTCAATTCATTATCGGATTGTCAATATGCATATGCTAACAAAAATATAAGTTTAACATAGAAACTTAGAACTAAGAAAAGTAAAACTATAAATGCCCAAAGGCTTAGGTGCTGCCATAAAGTTTCGTCATCATGTTCATAGTTCAACA
>MU224607.1:56622-67283 GCA_018584345.1 Thuja plicata | reverse complement strand
AACAAGTGAGCTATAAACCATTTATTGTTTAATTTTGCCTAAATTAATTTGGGGGGCCTTTTTGGTTGGGGACGGACGGCCGTCCCCGGGACGCGCGGGGGACGTCTACGGCGTCCCCAGCCGTCCCTGGGACTTTTTGCCGTCCCCGAAATTTATGGCAGACGTCCCCAAGTCCCGGGGACGTCCCCAAGCCGTCCCCAAGTCCCGGGGACGTCCCCGTTCCGGGAACTTGGGGATTTAGGCCGGGGACGCGTCCTCGGGTAACCCTGGCTTTTTCTTGCCATGATGATTTTTCTTGTCTCTTCTCTTGTCATGATATACTTTTTCCTCTTCACCACGTTCACTTCCAATATGTGGACATTTGACAACATAATAACCTATATTGTCACAATTAAAACATTTAAGAGTATACTTGCCTTTACGCTTGTTGGATCCTTTGTTAAATTTCTTCACAAAGTAGGCTTCTTCCGCATGACTCAAACTTTTACTTGATGTTGGAACTTTGTTCTTCATATTCCTTGATGCTTTTAAGGCAGCTTCTCGCTTTGATGTTCCATTCTTGATCCTCATTTCATATGCTGTAAGATTGTCATGCAACTCGTCCATCTTCAAGGTATTCAAGTCCTCCATTTCTTCGATGACTGAAACTTTTGCATTAAATCTGATGGAAAGAGATCTTAATATTTTTTGCACTATAATCTCATCCTCAATTGTTTCTCCAAGACCACGATTAATGTTCACAACTTCATCCACACGGAGGAAGTGACGACAATGTTTTCTTCTTCCTTCATCATTAGCCTTTCAAATAGGCTCTTGTGGGTTTGAAGCTTAGCTAATTTCACCTTGTCATCTCCTTCATAAGTCTTTTGAAGCTTTTCCCAAATTTCTTTTGCTGATGTGCACTGCATGACCTTGACTAACTCATTTTTCGGTTAGTCCACTTAGGATTGCACTCATAGCTTTTGCATTGTTCTCAAATGCTCTTTTTTTGGCTTGACTAGTAGGTGGAGTAGGCGGTGCCACATATTCGTCCACAATTATGTGCCATATATCAAGTCCACGGGCCATCAAATAGGTGCACATCCTAATACTCCAAAAAGCATAGTTGTTTCTATTGATTTTTGTTGTAGCTGTGGTCGGAATCCACAAGCCTACATAAATAACACAAAGATTGTGTTTATATTGACATTATTGTGAGATAATATAATTCTATTATTATGGTATAAAATAATTATATTATAATTATATTATAAAAGTGTTATATTATTATTACAAGATGATATTATAATTGTGATAAATAATATAATAATATATTGATATTATATTAAAATATATTGATATTATATTAATATATATTAATAAGAGGTGTCCCTTGGTGAAAGGACACCTCTTATATATATATTATAATCAATTGAATCAAAGGGAGAATATACTTGATTGAAATAAAAGAAAATCCAACATTGTATCAGAGCGGGTTCCCTCCTAGCTTAGTGATGATATTATGGTTGCTTGTGTGCACGATATTGTGACTCGTATTGGAACAACGTGTGGTTGCGATAAGCAAAATGTGCAGAATGATTCTTGAGTGCGACCAAGGACATGTCTTCGATGATAAGTGTCGCATCCCAAGTATGATGGTTGCTGGAATTGAAATGATTTAAGGATGTGAATTGAGGGAACATCCATAACGTTCTTTGTAGATGCAGTAAAACACACATATAGAAGCACACGAGATGATCTTATATGCTTTGAGTAAGATGAGAACATCGTAATAGGGTATGTGCGGCAACTGTTTGGCAGAATGCCCCTTTGTACATGTGAAGACCGAAAGAGGCTCACTATTTGTGCCTCGATATACAATATGAAAATATAGACAAAGGCCCGCGAACAATTATTGTTTCAAAGAAGTGCAGTTTTACGGATGTTGTGTTTGCACGATAGCTACACGAAGATTTTGTTAAAAGGGCTCCAGAAACCCTCTATCATCTACGTAGGTTAAAACTACAAATCCACAATCTTAGCCAACGTTTTCATAGCCTGTGTGAAATGATAGTTTTGGAACAGGGCATAAACATCCGATATAGTACGATGAGAGGGATTTTTGCTAGAAGTAATATTTGGAGATATCCAAATCAATGCCTATGTAATGTATGCACTTCCCGTGATTTGTTTGTCGACATGTATATGTAAAATGTGGATGCGCTAACTAGGCACTCTAACCATTTGACAAAACACCTTGAGGAATTGGGTGATATAAAGAATGGAAAAGAGATTTGCATAAAATCTGTTTGACGGAATGCTTGACTATAGAGGTAGCGGTAACCAAAATACTTCAGCGCCATACCATTTTGTGGAATGCGATTCGAGAGGAACCGGTTTTTATTGAGAGGACTGTAAAATTTGTTCAAGTGGATATGCAAAGGTTTGTAAAATGCAGACTGTTGAAATGGCTTCTTACCCGTGACCTTCTTAGTATATTCTCAGGGCGTGCCATGATGGAGCCATTGAATAGAGTATGTACATCGACAAAAGCACGTCATTTTGTTGAAATCGTTGTACTGATAATTTGGAAGTAATACTAATGCAAAATGCCTCGGAGAAATTGGATCTCGGGGAATGAGATGGTTGCCGCATATGGACAAAATCGATTTGTGGAAGAAACTTTAGAAACTTTAAAACCAAACACAAAAGGTTATCCCTTATACAGGTTCGCAGACACAGAGCATAGTGCCATGACCTTTGCATACTTGTAAAAATACATACAAAAGGTAGTGTCCCACAAAATGCCATCGTATGGAAGGTGATTGAGACTTTGAGCGAAGTAAATCCTTCTAAGGAATATATGCAAAATGACCTTTCATGAGATGCGAATTAAACATCTTGCTAAATATGCATGCTAAAAGCTAAAACACAAGTAAGGTGTATGTTGTCGGTTTGATATGATGTCATCATAGAGTGTTCTTTTTGTAAAAGCCTTAATTGTGGGATTTACATAGAACTGTTGAAAACACTTTGAAGAGTTTCTCACGAATACAGTGATGGTATAATATATGATTTCAAATAAGCATCAATAGAGAAGATAAAATGGATGTTTCAAAAGGTTTTGAGCAAATACTATTAGTAATTATAATGCTACATGTATACACAATGCAAAAATCACATATGATGGAAATTGGGTCTAAATATTATGTGAATCAGGGTCCATTACCAACACAGTCGGTTTGGCTTCTTCAGTTCCTTAATTGCCATTAGTGGAAAGAATCTCTTGGTTGCCAAAGACTATATTTATACAATTCCAAGCTTTGGCTAATGTGAAGCATTTTGTATAGTCGTTTCCTAGAAATGGAGCATATGAGAATCGAGTTGTAACAGGGGCATTAAATGGTGTGGTGCGCTCAGCAACCTCTCGTGAGTTTGCTGCGAATTGCCCAGGAGTATCATATGTATATAGAGATAAGTATTTCGTACCCTTGAATAATGTTCATGAATTTTTGAGTCATTAATTCATGCTATAACATTGAGATAGTAAATCTTGTATGCTTCTATCATTCGTATTTCCCTTTGGGATAGTTTGGTTTTATGAACTATTTGTAATCTCTTTGAAATGCTTTCAGGACGGATCAAGAAGCATAAGAGATTGCATTCAAGGGAGAAAGAACTTGATGCTTGCAGTTATGGGACTGAGTTGAAGATTGATATGATATTCAGAGGGAGTCTGACAAATCCATTGGAGGCAACCTTGAACGAGGAGGTTAGGAGGTTGATGCATGTACTTGGAGCTTTAGAAGGGAGCCACATTATCAAGAGTGTTTGGTATTGCCAAGCCTGGGGATAAATCCACAGTTTATTACATTCACTCATGTTACTATGGAATCAGACAAGTACATTTGTGTACGGGAAATTGCTCTTGCAAACAATGTTGTGATCATTGAACAAATAAATCATGTGCTAGATGATGAGAGTCTCTTGGAGCAAGATATCTTCCATGATTGGAGTATGTGAACAGGGTATGCTTCCGTGATAGAGGGAGCAACTAGAGAATCTGCATCAGTTGACATCCGAGGATCTTGATTCAGAGGGAGTAGACCATTTCGATATGGTTTCTCTAGTGATTAAGAAACTGTAGTAGTTTGAGTACTATGATTCATGGGATGGAGTCCAATGTGTGTAGGCTGAAATGCCTTTACGCGGATACCTAAGTCATGGTGTTCCTGGATAGCTTGGGGTTCACCAAGAGTGATGCAAACTATATTAGAGATATGGTGCATAGGAATGCTATTCAATCTGTGATGAACCTGACCTGGCTCCTCAATAGTTTGATAATTCTTGAAAGCACAAACAAAGAACTTGCAAAAAATATAGTACTTTATTATGTCAACAAACAATTATACTTCTCAATTTGCTGTTTCGCTTATTTCCAGCGTTATTATTTATTGGATGCAAAAGTCTTGAAATTTCATACATTTAACTATTTAACTTAAGAAATGAGTAAATGGAACCTGGATTGTAATATAGTGACCAATGTTGATTGGAGATCAACACTCCTCAAAAACTTGCAAGAAGAGAACAGGAAAACCCTCACGTAGAAGGCTGGTAATTGGTCACACTTGGCACAATTGCCGTGGTCAGTTACTTCAACCCACATGGCTATCTCCAGCGCTGCTGATCACTGCCCGTGCTGACAGCAAACGACCTTCTTGCCAAAGCCTCCACCAGTCAGCTCACGCGGTATGCATGGTCATGCGTTTTCCAGCCCAGCCCGCGGTTTCCAGTCAAACCCGCTTTTCCTAGTCTAGCAGTTTCCAATATAGTTCTAAGCTGTGAACAATGGATTCCAATGGCGCCAGCAATGTAAAAGAGTTCCTTCTGTGGTCAGCAACTGCAACACTCCAATTTCAGACAATTTCGATGAAGACTCCGATCTAGACCTCTTGTGCAGGCCTCAGTTCAAATTGAATCCAATGTAGAATTCAGAGTTCTCTCTAGTTCGTATACAACAACACGAAGGAGGAAGATTGATCATACAACGATCAATCAGAGATTAGTTCCAAGAAGAATCAGTCTTCTGTAACTAATTTGACCCTTTTAAATCAGCAAGGGCTTAGACAATGAGAGATAATTCTCCAGATCAAGTTTTTATAAAATATAATCGATGATCAACTTCACAAATGAGCTCGAATATATAATTCTTCGGATGCAAGAGTTTCTAAAAACCATTTCCAGTTAACCAATCTTCAAAATGTCAACTTCTAAAGTATTATTATTATAATACTATAGTCAATTTATTAATTAATAACATATTGTTATTGATTAATATCGATTATGCCTCTGATGACGATTCCTGCATCCACTATTAAAATAGCTGATCAACTTGGTCTTCAACTGCACTGCCAGAAATAGTAACTGGCCTCCAACTGACTTACTATAAATAGTAAGTCTAGAAATAGAATCTGAACGCTGAGACCCTCAAAACATATTGTCAACTCACGTTCCCAGAACCTGCTAATTCGGGGACATCACAGTCCGCCCTCCCTGAAATTGCTTATCCTCAAGCAATCGCAATCCAGGGTGCTGCATAATATCCTCAGCCTCCCAAGTGGCATCCTCGTCAGGTAACCCCTGCCACTTGACCAAGTATTCCCGGATAGTCCTCCGACCCAACTGTCTCTCGCGTATATCCAAAATGGCCTCGGGTATCAATTCCAATTTTCCCTCGTCATCTAGGGGTGGTAATACAGCAGGAGTCACAGTTCGGCCTAAGGCCTCCTTGAGACCCGAAACGTGAAACACATTGTGTACTTTGCTGTCCTCAGGTAATTCCAGCTCATAAGCCACCTCTCCGACACGTCGAATCACCCGAAATGGCCCATAGTAGCGCAGCTTGAGCTTTTCCGCTCCACTCTTCTTGACAGAAGACTGCCTATAAGGCTGCAGCATCAGATAAACCATGTCCCCAACCTCAAAAGAGCGAGCTATCCTCTTCTGATCCGCATATTGTTTCTGCACATTCTGTGCTCTCTGTATATTGTCCTTCAATGCCCTCATAATATCCTGGCTGTCCTGTAATAACTCCCCTGCACTGGGTACCCTGCTGTCACTGCACAGTAAATCCACAAAAGTCGGGGGATCATAGCCATACAAGGCACGAAAAGGGGACATCTGTATGGTCATGTGAAATGTGGAGTTATAACAATACTCGCACATATGTATCCACTTAACCCAAGCCCTCTGCTGTGATGAGACGTAATTCCGCAGATAGCCTTCCACCCACTTATTGACAATCTCTGTCTGGCTGTCGGTCTGCGGATGATAACTGGTACTCGGTGTCAACTCTGTACCACATAGCCTGAAGATCTCCTGCCAGAAGTGGCTCATAAAGCGACTATCTCAATCACTCACATTGTTCCGGGGTAGGCCATGCAACCTAAACACCTCCCAAAAGAATAACTCTGCTAGCTATATTGCGGAATAAGTAGTGGTGATAGGGAAAAAATGTGCGTACTTCGTGAGCCTATCCACCACCATGAAAATGCAATCCCGCCCTTGGGATTTGGGTAGCCCCACAATGAAGTCCATGGAAATACTCT
The DNA here is from genome assembly GCA_018584345.1 of Thuja plicata. Classification (NCBI taxonomy): domain Eukaryota; kingdom Viridiplantae; phylum Streptophyta; class Pinopsida; order Cupressales; family Cupressaceae; genus Thuja; species Thuja plicata. The sequence continues at coordinate 60,696 of MU224607.1, read as the reverse complement.
CCCATTTCCCCTCAGGGATGGGAAGTGGCTGTGACAACCCGACGGGGTAAGTGTGCTCTTGTTTATTCTGCTGACAAACAGAGCACTCACGCACATATCGCTAAACATCCCCCTTCAGTCCCTTCCAGGTAAACCTCTCCCAAATTTGCCTGTAGGTTTTAAAGAAACCTGGATGACCAGCCATCGGTGTGTCATGGAAAGCTCAGAATATGATCTCACGGACCCCTGATCCTGCAACCAGAAAAATCCTTCCCTTATAAATGATCAACTCATCCACGAGGGAAAATCTATCATCCTGAATACGGCCATCAAATGAGCCTGTTGCCCATGTATCCCTTGCATACTCAGCTAGTATCAAATGCCTCCAAGCCTCAGAAATCTCAGTAAGTGAGCACAGGTGGGGTCTCCGTGAAAGAGCATCGGCCACCACATTCTGGCTCCCCTTGATATAGGTAATATCAAAGTCGTACGACTGCAGCTTGCTCACCCATTTCTGCTGCCTCTCATTGAGATCCCGCTGCCCTAGAAAATGTTTCAGACTATTATGGTCGGTCCTGATACAAAATTTACTCCCCACCAAGTACTGTCTGAATTTGGCCAAAGCATGCATAATGGCCAACATTTCCTTATCGTACACACTGAATGCTCTCTCAGGACCACATAGTATTTGACCCTTGAAAACAATGGGATGGCGATCTTGGGATAATACTGCTCCTATACCCTCTCCTGAAGCATCGCAATGGAGATCAAAGGGCCTCGAAAAATCTGGTAGTGCCAAATCTGGACAAGTAGTCATAATAGTCTTGAACCTCTCAAAGCACTCCTGCGCCTGAGTGGTCCACCGAAACACACCCTTACGTGTCAAATATGTAAGAGGAGTAGCATGACGAGAGAAACCTGCCACAAATCTGCGGTAGAAAGCACATAACCCAATAAACCCTCTCAACTGTGTCAGGGTGTCTGGCATGGGCCAATCTAAAATGGCGCGGACCTTATCAGGATCCATACGCACACCATCAGCGCTAATGATATGTCCTAAGTAGAGCAGCTCCGTCATTCCCAAAGCACACTTAGATTCCTTGGCATATAAGGAATCCTCCTCTAATATACTCAACACTGTACCGAGGTGTGCAACATGGTCATCCCAAGTTGTGCTGTAGACCAGGATGTCATCAAAGAAAACCAACACAAATCTCCTCAGCTGGCTGTGGAACACCCTGTTCATCGTGGACTGGAAGGTAGCTGGGGCATTTGTCAAACCGAACGACATGACAAGAAACTCAAAGTGTCCACAGTGACACCTGAAAGCTGTCTTCTCGATGTCCTGTTCCCTGACTCAGATCTGGTGGTATCCGGATCTCAAATCTATCTTTGAGAAAAACTGTGCCCCGTGCAACTCATCTATCAGCTCGTCAATCCGAGGAATGGGATACCAGTTCTTGATGGTCTTCTTGTTCAGCATCCGATAATCTATACACATACGCAGGGTGTCGTCTTTCTTCTTCACCAAAACAACCGAAGAAGCAAAGGGGGACTTACTCGGCCGAATGTGTCCCATCTCCAGTAGTTCCTGTATTGTTTTTTCTATCTCATCTTTCAACCGCTTCGGATGCCGATACGGGGTGATCATAATGGGCTTGGTGCCCTCCTCCAACTCTATGATATGCTCAGTGCCCCTATCCAGAGGTCTACCCGAAGGTAAGTCTCTAAACACCTTATCGTGTTTAGTTCTCAGCTGCTGAATGTTAGGGTGATATGTGAATTTATCTGCATGGTCTAATGATGGCATCAACCTACACTCTACTGCCCAGTCTACCTCATCTTCATGACGCACTAAATGCTGCATCTGCCTGAGTGAAATCTGCTTGAGCCCCTCCTCTCTGATGGCCTTAAGTACCTGTGGTTTCCCCTCTGAGATAAACCTTATCTCCATCTTCTCTATACTGATGTAGATGTCCTTAATAGTATGTAACCAGGCCATCCCTAAAACCAAATTTGTACCACCCATATCCACTACGTAGAAGTCTGCCTTAAAGGCATAAGTTCCCAGTTTGACTGGTAAGTCAGTCACCATCTTGTTACACTTCAAAGCGTAATTATCTGCTACCTGTACTCTCAATCCAGCAAAATCCTCTTTCTGAATATCTCTGCGAGTTACCAAACGAGAGTCAATAAAATTATGCGTGGCTCCAGTATCAAGAAGAGCAATCACCCTCTGTCCAGCCAGTAGACCATGTAATCTGAAATCCCCCTCTATCTTCATATTGGAAAAATATGCCACCTTGAGGTGTGATGTATCACCCTCTTTCTCTGTGTACCCCTCAACTCCCTGAATGCCTTGTCCCTCATCAGTCAACTCCTCTGTGTACTCAGGATCATCCTCATCATCGTAAAACCACTCCATCCTATGCTTACCCTGGGTTTTCATAGGACAATTATGAGTAACATCATACGGCCCCCGACAGTAAAAACAAAGTTTCTTCCTCCTCAAATCATTAAGTGTTTCCTGATCTAAGGGTGCTGCCATAGGACGTTTAGAGTCTGATTTTTCTTCCCTTCTTGGGGCTGTCCTATCATAAGGTGGACTTGAAGGTCTTGCAGCAAACTGTCTCTTGGGTGCACAAACCTCGAGATCTCTAGCCTTCTTCATGGCCTCATGCAGTGATAGGGGATCTAGGGATTTAACCGATCCTCGTAGTGGTTCAACTAGTCCCTCTAGGAATAACATCACCCTCCTCCGCTCTGAGATGTCGTACACCATCACTGATATGCGCTGAAACTCACTAATGTAAGCCTCTAGGTTGGCCGTTTGTCGTAACTGAGCCAACTCCCTGAAATAGACCTCGGGATCTTTCTTGTCGAAGCGCTCAATCAGTCTATCCACAAACTTCTGATAGACAGAAATCTGATCATGATGTAGTGACCTCAGTCCGTGGTACCACCAGTCCAGTGCAGATCCATCTAAGTGTAAAACTGCAAATCTAATAGCATCCATTTTGGTCATTGGACGCAGTGCAAGGTAGGTATCGAGCTTGTGGATCCAAGCCCTAGTAGTGACCCTACCGCTGCCATCAAAGTATGCTAGCGTCATCTTGCTAGCTACCTGTCTCAAATCATTATGTCCCATCCTCTGCCTGTCCTGTGCAGGTCTTCCCCTAGCATGTTCTCGTTTTTGAGTCAGATAACGGTCAAAATTTAAGTTTTGTTTCAAAGCTGGAGGAAGGGCATCCCATTCGGCATAGTGTCAGACTATGTTGTCAGCAAAAGGGGCACTCTCATCATCAACACTGGCTGTGTCAGTCTCTGGCCTCATAAATCTGGGTCCTTGGGGCCTGAACTGATCTCTCCTATCACCCGTCCTGTCAGCTCTATCGTGTCTCGGGGTCCGAGGCTCATAATCTTTGTGCCGGTCATCAACCCGTGACTGATGTGATGCGACAGAAGCATCACGTGATCTCTCCCTACTCTGACCTCTAGGAAGACTGAACCGTCTCAATGTGTCAGAAAGCTCATGTAATACATCAGCTACATGATGCTGGCCTGCGGCTAAGTTCCTGAAGGTTTCCCTAGCCTCTCTGTCTATATCTGCCTCAGTGTGCCCGGCCTGGCCTGCTGAGCCACCTGCATTATTATCCCCACCTAGCACCGTACCAAACTGGATATCTGGATCATCCATGTTTGGTGGAGGCGAATGGCCTCGCATGTAATAATGTCTGCCAGGAATGAATCTCCTGTCATCTGCTATAAATAATTCTCCAAATAATAATAAAAATTGATGAACCCGATTTCCCTGCAGGCTGGCAGGAAACCGCTCTGATACCACTGTGATGAACCTGACCCGGCTCCTCAATAGTTTGATAATTCTTGAAAGCACAAACAAAGAACTTGCGAAAAATATAGTACTTTATTTTGTCAACAAACAATTATACTTCTCAATTTGCTGTTTCGCTTATTTCCAGCGTTATTATTTATTGGATGCAAAAGTCTGGAAATTTCATACATTTAACTATTTAACTTAAGAAATGAGAAAATGGAACCTGGATTGTAATATAGTGACCAATGTTGATTGGAGAT
>MU224607.1:41130-56572 GCA_018584345.1 Thuja plicata | reverse complement strand
TATTTATTGGATGCAAAAGTCTGGAAATTTCATACATTTAACTATTTAACTTAAGAAATGAGAAAATGGAACCTGGATTGTAATATAGTGACCAATGTTGATTGGAGATCAACACTCCTCAAAAACCCACAAGAAGAGAACAGGAAAACCCTCACATAGAAGGCTGGTAATTGGTCACACTAGGCACAATTGCCGTGGTCAATTACTTCAACCCGCACGGCTATCTCCAGCGCTGTTGATCATTGCCCGTGTTGATAGCAAACGACCTTCTTGCCAAAGCCTCCACCAGTCAGCTCACGCGGTATGCATGGTCATGCGTTTTCCAGCCCAGCCCGTGGTTTCTAGTCAAACCCGCATTTCTTAGTCTAGCAGTTTCCAATATAGTTCTAAGCTGTGAACAATGGATTCCAATGGCGCCAGCAATGTAAAAGAGTTCTTTCTGTGGTCAGCAACTGCAACACTCCAATTTCAGACAATTTCGATGAAGACACCGATCTAGACCTCTTGTGCAGGCCTCAGTTCAAACTGAATCCAATGTAGAATTCAGAATTCTCTCCAGTTCGTATACAACAGCACGAAGGAGGAAGATTGATCATACAACAACGATCAATCAGAGATTAGTTCCAAGAAGAATCAGTCTTCTGTAACTAATTTGACCCTTTTAAATCAGCAAGGGCTCAGACAATGAGAGATAATTCTCCATACCAAGTTTTTATAAAATGTAATTGATGATCAACTTCACAAATGAGCTCGAATATATAATTCCTCGGATGCAAGAGTTTCTAAAAACCATTTCCAGTTAACCAATCTTCAAAATGTCAACTTCTAAAAGCATTATAATAATAAAGTATTATTATTATAATACTATAGTCAATTTATTAATTAATAACATATTGTTATTAATTAATATCGATTATGACTTTGATGACGATTCCTGCATCCACTGTTAAAATAGCTGATCAACCTGGTCTTCAACTGCACTGCCAGAAATAGTAATTGGCCTCCAACTGACTTACTGTAAATTGTAAGTCCAGAAATAGAAAGTCCAGAAATAGAATCTGAACGTTGAGACCCTCAAAACGTACTGTCAACTCACGAGGGTCGCGCTGATGAGTTGACCATATTCAAGTTCCCAGAACCTGCTAATTCAGGGACATCACACAGTCGAGGTACATTATCACTGAAGAACAAACGACCAATATTCTCACCAAGCCTCTTGCCAAAGTAAAGTTTGTGCATATTTTGAGACAAGCTTGGAGTTGTGGAGAACAAAGCCCTTGTTGAGAGGGAGTCTCAACATCAGTAAATTCCTTGAGATGTACCTTAATGCATTCCTCTCTGAGAAATAAGTTTGAGGTATCAGTCCTTGTAATACATTCTTCTCTGTCAGAGAGAAGTTTGAGGTGAAAGCCCTTGTTCCACCCTCTGGGAGTAGCCATGGTGGATCCACCCCCTGATTTGGTTCATGGTGAATGTCATGTGTGTGACGCCATGACAACACCACGTGAGAGAGTCCGTGGTGATTTTCTTGTACTTGTGTGTTTACCCTCTAGATGAGCCATGGCGAATAGCATTGTAAGGTGACGATCTCACAATGATGAACACTTGTACATCTTACCATCATTGTGAGGTGACGATCTTACAATAATGGTTGATATCACGAGGTGATATCTATCCATAATGGTGGATATCACGTAAAGTGATATTTATGGAAAGCCATAATGGTGGATATCAAGTGAGGTGATATTTATGGAAATACATAATGGTGGATATCACGTACAGTGATATTTATGGAAAGCCATAATGGCGGATATCACGTGAGGTGATATCTATGAAAATCCATAATGGTGGATATCACGTAAAGTGATATTTATGGAAAGCCATAATGGTGGATATCACGTGAGGTGATATCTATGTATAAACCATAATGGTGGATATCACGTGAGGTGATATCTATTCTTTCATCATCCATGGGATTAGCCATGACGATGTGTTAATTTGTATTTCCACTCATTGGTGCAGCCATGATGGATCCACGCTCTGGGAGTATCCATGGTGGATGTCATTATGTGACTCATATTTAGAGAAGGATTCCTCCCTAGCTAAGAGGGAGTGTTGATTTTTATTGTAGCTGTGGTCAGAATCCACAAGCCTACATAAATAACACAAAGATTGTGTTTATATTGACATTATTATTGTGAGATAATATAATTATATTATTATGGTATAATATAATTATATTATATAATTGTGATAAATAATATAATAATAGATTGATATTATATTAATATAATTATATAATATATAATTATATTAATATATATCAATAAGAGTGGTGTCCCTTGGTGAACGGACACCTCTTATATATATTATAATTAATTGAATCAAAGGGAGAATATACTCGATTGAAATTAAAGAAAATCCAACAGTTTCCATTGAACTATGAAGCTCAATTTGAGGAAACCCTTCGTGTCTCACCACGTCTATTCTTAAAAGGGACACCTCTTATATATATTATAATCAATTGAATCAAAGGGAGAATATACTCAATTGAAATAAAAGAAAATCCAACAGTTTCCATTGAACAATGGAGCTCAATTTGAGGAAACCCTTCATGTCTCACCATGTCTATTCTTAAGATCTTTCCTTCAAGTGGTTAGACTTTTTTGAAAGAATTTGCTCTGATACCAATTGAAAAACACACACACACACTTATATGGAGAGAGGGGGTGTGGTGAACTAGTATAAGAACAGCTTTTTTAATTTTTAAATCTAGAAAAGCAATAAGCAAAACATCCACACAAGATCTAGTAAATAAGAATACAAGATGCACACATGATTTTACGTGGAAAACCATGTGGGAGAAAATCACAACAAAGTATTGCCTTTTATATGAAACTTCTTACAACTTTGTAGGCTCCAACCCACATGAGACACTAATCTCCTCTAGAAGATTTGTAGGCACCAACCCACGGGAGACACCAATCCCCACAACTCTGCAAGAGACACCAATCTCTCTAGAATTGAGGCACCAACCTCTTGAAGAATGAAATGATAAATGTTTGACCTTCCTCTTCAATCAGATCTGAGACCCTTCACAATTCTGCTCAAGAATCTGTGCTCACAGGTATGCATGTATTCACCCTTATATCTGCATAAAATGTCCTTCAAATCTGAAATAAATAGCCTTTAAAATCTGCAACAACTCTCCCTTGAAGTCTGCAATAAAAACACCCTCAAATTTTCAATAATTTGCCCTAGAAGATCTGCATCTGCAATAATTTGCCTTTTAGGTCTGCATACATTTGCCTCAAGGTCTGCTACAATTCGCCCTTGAGGTCTGCACAAATTCACTTCATTGCCTGCTCTTAGGTCTGCTTCAATTCACCCTTTAGGTCTGCAAACATTTGCCTTCAGGACTGCTCCTAAAATCACCTTAGATCTGCTTCTAAGGTCTGCTCCAAATCTGCTATTGATGGAATGATATTTGACGAGTTGCTTGATTGAAGATAACCCCAAATGAATCCATATTTATACCAACCACGGCACCTTTTTGTCCAATGGTCATAACTCTCCAAAACAGGTCGGCCAGATTAGGCATAATTAAATATTTTATATTATTTTCATTTGCCTCCAAAACTGGACGCTCAACTCGACAAGGTCGATTCAACCAAAGTATTTAGTTTAGTTTATTTGCAATTCTTAAATTAGGGTGCACCTCTCTAGGCTTAGGGTGCACCTCTCTAGGCTTTCGGCCAAAAGTTATGCACCATTTAATTTAATTTATAGCATCCTTTCAAATTTGGGCGCCAGGGTTGATGGAGGTTGGCCAACATTTTTGTCTTCGATGCCAAAGTGGAGGTCGGGTCATCATAAATAAACAGAAATTTATTTAGACAATTTAATTTCTAATTACCTACAACAGTCCTTGATTTTCTACAATAGACCTTCGACGTCAATTTCCAACAATTTTATGCAAAATGCAGTTACAAAATGCAACAAACAAGCCTAGTAGGGTAGTGTTGATGGGGTTTTGCACACCACCAACACAAAATAGAATGCACCAAGTTTATCCTACTCTCTTGAACAAGGAAATCTCCAATGCTATTAAAACTGACAAAATGAGATATCCCCAAGTTTCCAATCGTTAGGTCTTGACTAGGCGTGGATAGACTCAGTGGATAAATGTGGTATGTTAGATTCACAAGGGGGACTTATGCAATTATACCTGGAATGTGGAGGCAATTTTCTCCAAGTGTGGATGATTCTACTTATCTAACTTGACTGCTTTAAAGAAAATAGAAAAAAAGAATTAGGGTTTAGAGAGATTGAACTAAGATCTTCCCAAGATCAAGGATCGTGATGGGTGATGCTTCAGACAAGTGGATTCCACCAAACTGATTTCTTTTTAACCAGAATATCACAATGCTGCAGAAATAGTGCTATCTTCTAAGGAGGTGAAGGATTTTCAGATTACAAGTGCATACTCAAATACCCAATGATCGCACAATTCAGACATGCACTTTCAATTGAACTAATTGCCGTAAACTAGGTTCAGACTAACCATACATTGTGCCTTACATTCGCACGATACAAATGGTATGAACCGGAAATCCATCATACATCTTTGCATATAACCATCAAAATCACTGAATTGAACTAACAACAAAGAATATAAAACATGCATACATTAGAAGAATGCAAAAGAGACATTATAACTTCAATGTTCAACTTGCATTAATTCCAAATGTCGATGACAACAGCTTCTTTTCCTCAAATCCTACTACTACAACATCAGCATCTGCTTCTGCCAACAGCTAACTACTAACTTTGCAAGTAAGAAATGCCTTGCTTTTTATAGAGGAGGCTTACAAAATTAATGGTGGAGACTAATCTCAACACTACGGGCTCAGATTTGCCTTCTAGAGGCACCTGGATAATAAAATATATTAACTTTTACTTCAATAGAAGATGAAGTTACACGCTTCCCAAGGAGATTAAGACAGAATAGGTAGACATAGGAAATATTATTTGACTTCAACATTACATTGCTTTTGAATTTGGAATTTCTCATTCCTTTTCACAATAAAATACATTTCTAATATTTCTCCTTGAGAACCTTCCATTTATCCTTTGTCTTTTCAGGTGTATTCTTCATATTTCTAGAATTCTTGAATTTGTCTTCTCGAACTTGCTCTTGGCTATATTTGGTCTTGTGACATGCCCTTGCGATTGTTCTTTGTTTGGATGAGCTTGTAGCTTCCTCCAATTCTTGGGTAGCTCTGATCTTCGAGAATCTTTAACAAGCCAGCACTCCCTATTCCCTTCCAAGACAGCCATCCTGCAACATAGATAAGATAAGATAAGATAAGTTTATTAATGTCCAATGATTGACCACAAAATGGGTCAAAGGGACTGCCAAGAACAAAATAGGGGATCAGCTCACAGCAGGGACACCAAACGGTGCCTGAGAAAACAAAGCAGAAGCAGCTAGAAACAAATTGAAACACTAAACAAACCAAACAAGAAAGAGAGAACGAGGTGGAGCCCAACAGAGAGACTGCACCGCCTCTAAGGGGCTGAAGCATCACCGAATAACCTGAGAACAAAGGTGTAAGATGAAGAACTAGGAGGGGCTTTGGGCCGCCTCTGAGAAGTCCTGGAGGAGGACGGTCACTGCTGGGAGGTCCTGGAAGAGGTGGGCCACTGCTGAGAAGAGCCTCTGCGGGGCTTAACTGATCTGGAGAAACCTGAGGAGGGACCAAGCTGGCGCTTGGTACCTTGAGCCGGGGGGATCCTAGCGAAGGAGGTGGAAGAGGTGTTTTCATCATTTCATTACTGCATTATAATTTATGCTCACATCCGCGTTAGATAACATCATAACTCTAGCAGATTGCAATCAACATCATTATGATCCTAGATCATGAACCTTAGATCCGCAATTGGATTAGAATCAAAGACTTTAGATAAACTTGGGTTCAAATCTGATTTAGCATTTCTTATTTCTGAAGAGAATGATCCTGTTAACTAGTCTTGAACTCAGAGTTTCTGATTTTGGACTCTTGAAATAGGAAAGAAATCAGATTTTGGCATTCTGGAATTGAATTCTGATTTGCATTTTTGGACTTCTTGGAATGAAAACTTGGAATCCCGACCTTCTGGATGAGTTCTGATTTCAATGTTCTGCTTTGGAATGAAATCAGATTTAGAGATTTGGATTCTGAAGATTGATTTTTGATTTTCTGAAACATGGAATGAGAATCATGACTTTGGAAATTAGACTTGGAATCAGATTTTGGAAGTGGGTGTGAGAGGGCATCTAGAAATGGCGGTGTGATGTCCCCTTTTCAAATAAGAATTTAATAAGTAATAATATTAAAATATTATAATAATACAAATAAAGTCGATATATGATTAAATAAATTTTAATTAAAGATTTAAACTTATTATTAAAAGAAACAAGCACGAACCATTATCAATATTCTAAAGGACCATACACAATGAAGTAAATGATAGATGTAAGAGTAAAACAACTATCAAATACTAATAAGTCAGGTATCAATGAAGCATTGATTAATATCAATATCAAGGGGATCGTCCAAGAATGGTTAAAGGACGCCTAGAAAGGAAATTAAGGAATCAAACGATCACCAAATATTTGGTGCAATGGAGGGATCTTCCGAGTGCAGATGCCACTTGGGAAAAAGGAGGAAAAACTTAAATTGCTTGAGGACAAGCAAATTCTAGACGGGGGCACTGTGATGACCCTCGATTAATAAATCCTCACCATTAAGTGTATGTTTATTGTATCTATTACATTTAAAATAAATTTAAGAGAGATCATATTGTCATTGTCAATATATTTAAATTAATTAAAATTATATATAATATATAATGTAATATTATATCCAATTAATTACATATCATTATATAATAATATATATATAATTATCTGTAAATGTTATCATAAACTGGAAATTAAAAATATCAATTACAAATTAATTATAATAATACATATATTATAATCTATATATATTAACATGGAAATGCGGTCGGATTATAAAAGAAGTCGCCACCTTTAATGGTGCGATTGGAACCGCAGCCTTGTGGCTGCGGCCAGTCGCACCCTTAAAAGGGAAGCGACTGATGGGTGGGGACGTGAACCCCCCTCCACATCACACACACACACACACACACACATATATGGTGTGTTGAAACACAAGAAAAAAAAAGGAGGGACAGTGCATAAAATGGAAACAGCGACCAGTCGACAAGGAATTCGACTACATTTTTGGTATGAAAAATATTATTAAGTTTTGAATTATATATATATATATATATATATACTCTTTTATAGTATATGCATCTTTTAAATATATGTATTTTATCATTTGTACAAATTCATATATATATATATATATATATTTATTATATATATATAATTGAGATATTTTTACATCTATTATATGAAATCTTAATTGATGCATTCTCGTATAATTGTGGAATCTTTATGAATAAACTTAGAATTGATTTTATAATCAAATTAATGTTCATTTATATGTGCCCCAAAATGATGATATTGGGTACCATATAGAATGAATCTTATATTCATTAGAGATGGGATTCCTTATTAATATCGTACATTTATATGTGCCCTTAAATGATGGTACTGGATACCATATAGAATGAATCTTATATTCATTAGAGATGAGATTCCTATATCTGGAGGGGGCTAGAGGTAATTGTTATAGTTTCCCTAGTCTCGGGGTATGTGCCCTAAAATGATGATACGGGATACCAATAGAATGAATCTTATATGCATTAGAGATAGGATTCCTTTATCTGGAGGGGGCTAGAGGAAATTGTTATAGTTTCCCTAGTCTCGGGGTATGTGCCCTAAGATGATGATACGGGATACCATATAGAATGAATTCTATATTCATTAGAGATGGGATTCCTTTATCTGGAGGGAGCTAGAGGGAATTGTTATAGTTTCCCTAGTCTCGAGCTTGTTATAATCTCACATAGGCAGTCTATACTGATAGCCAGTCATATGCATATGCGTAGGCTTGGATAACGTGTATCGTTTCCAAGAGGACTTAGGAGCAGTGCTCTATGGGAAGATGTGCTGATAGCCCGATTGCTTAGAGTGGATCTTATATCCCTCAAGCCGAGAATCGGGAATTTTGTGAAGCTCGACCTAGAGGCAGCTCCTAGGTTCAAACTCCCTTACTAACTTAGAATAGAGTATGAGTCATGCAAATATTGTGTAATATTTTCTACTAACGTTGGTTTTGCAGGAAACTATATAAGGAGAATAACTAGGGACATTACAGGCGGCCTAGAGAGGAACTCTTGGATTTTTCTTCATATGCATCTTGTCTCTGCCAATACAGTTCATTGGCTTGCAACCTGATTCTGACTTTTATCCCTTTTGGGCACACATGGTGATGGCCTTGGAAATGGCGCATGAGTTGGTAATTTTAGAAATTTCCATTTTGTATGTTATTCCTGCCATGGAGGTACTTGTGCCCACCATGTTTAGTTCTGCATTTTGTGTTTGGATTCAACATCTTGTTTGTAGGTGCACAAAAGATGCAATCTGGAAATGTCAGGTGTTAAGAGGAGTTTGGAAAAATTTAAATTTTTACTTTGTTCCCATCAAAGCCTTAAGGGTGCTTTCACCTTCTTTTGCATTGTTTTCTTGCTTCATACTAGGCGCAATTGCAGGTGGCGCAAGAAATGGCGCACTGACAACCTTTGGAAATTTCACTATTTGCTGTTATGCTGCCAAACACCTAGGGCTGCCATTTTGTCTTGTGACTTAGTATTTTAGCACTTGTTTTCCAGTGTTTCTTGTCTTAGGCACACGGAATGGAAATTTAGAAATTTCTTGTCATTGCATTCTTCTCGCCATTGAGGTCTAGTGTGCCTTCATGTGTTTGCCTTTACACCTTTTTATCTCTTATACTAGATGGACCTACATTGGGTGCATGAAATGGCAGGCTATGGAGGATTTCTTGAATTTCCTATTTCACCCTTATCCCTGCCATGTTAGTCCATGCGCATCTTTTTGACTTGGCATTTTGAGTTCTCTTTTTTTTCTCTTCATGGCGGCCTGAGGATACATTTTAGAAATTCCTTGTTTAAGCTTTTAATCCCCACCATGAGGGTATATGTGCCATCTTGTCTTTACCACTTGGAGGACATTTTGGATTTTTGTTTTTATGTCATCTTTTCCCACCAAGTGCCTAGGGCCGCTTGTTCACTCCCTTATTTCTCAAACAAATTCCTAATGCACTTTTCCAATGCTAAAGGTTGAAAATCTCGATTCAGACAAGGATCTTGATGGACCTATGAGAGTCTTCTTCATCTTTATCTTCTCTTCACCTTTCCATCATGATAAAGAAGCTCAACATTGTCTGATTGATTGTGATGGTTCATGTACCCAAATTGCTTCATCTTGAACGCTCTTTTCCATCTTGAAACATCTTATCCTTAGTATTCCCTTTTCATTCTAATCCTGGGCAGTTACTCTTGTCCTGACCTCTGCCAAGGCAAAGTGTTCTCCAGGTTTTATAGTGCTAAGACAATACAGAATGCACAGCTACGACTAAGCACCAATGTAAACTAACCTGAAGACTTGAAAAGAAAATTGGGGGTCCCTATTTTCAACAGGGCATGTGTGCAAGGCACAACGGGTAGTGCTGATCATGTGATCCAGTGCAACCACCAAGCCTAAATTGAGGCATTCTAGATCACATAGGTCTTCATGGTACATGCCATTCTCATCCTTTTTAGGAAGGCAAAAAATTGTGTATTTTACTAATTTCACTCCAATTTACATAGACCATAGGAATGCTAAAATGTTGGTGTAATCTTTCCCTTCGGTGTGTAGGGCTTGTAAAGATGAGTACGAGAATCACATTTTTGCGTGTCCAGATTCTGTTTTTACACAGGTCGAGTATATCCCATAGATTCGTTGAGTACTTGGCTGCAACTTGGAAGAAAATCGTGGAAAAATTTGGTAGTTTTGAGATGCACGTTTGCTCTAAATAAGCTTGGTGCAGAAAAAATTCTGGTGTGTAGTTGGGGATTAATGAGTAGTATAACTATGAACCATGGTTCAAAAGTGTGGACTTAACAATATCTCGACAGGCCCAATTTTTTCTGAAAACTCGGGACTTGGCAAAAACTGGGCAATATCTCAGCAAATTTATTGAACATTTGAATATATGTAATTTTTTAAAATATTCTTCAAAAACACACATATATTGAATTTGTATCTACATAATACTGATTTCCATTATATCTAAATCAAAAATTCAGTTTAAAACATATCATAGACTAAAAACCCAGCACAATCTCGGAAAAAAAACCATACAATCAAATACAAAAACATTTCAATCCCTTTCATTCATCTAAAATTATAATAATTGAATATAAAATACAAATACATATTTATATGTATTGTGTTTGTTTTCATATAGATAAAACTAATATTTATATAATATTATTTTAAATAAATAATTGTAAAAAACTATAATGCATGGATAACCTCTACCTCAAATATAGTTTAAATTATAAAATAAAAAATAATATAATCGTAAACAGTAACATTTGTTTTATTTGATTTGAAAAAAAATCAATATTTTTTTGGAAATCTTCTACATATTTACACAACATTAATCAAAATCCGACAAATATCATGTGTTTCCTTTTAAATGGATTCAAAATCACGTGCGTCTACTTGTGCTGTCTTGCCCTAGGTTGTGCGAAAAAAAACCTCCTCTGTCACGGTGAAAAATGCATCAAATGAGCTATCAGAGACTTTAGGTTTTTGAAACAAATAAAATATTTATGTCTTTATCGACGAGTTTTGGCAAATTTTTAACACAAATCATTGTGTGTTTAATATAAAGTGTTCACAAGTTTTATGGATCACTGAGTATTTCAACTATGTAATTAACTACACTAACCAAATATACACCCTTTTTTTGATAAAGAGAAAATCATATTAACATAAGTAAAATGTTACAAAAACCCTCACACTGGAGAGATGAGGGAAGATTATAGAGAGACTAGAGTCCATTGGAGCATATTTTGGAGACTTCGTGAATGCTTTGCTAGACTCACCAGACTTCAAAGTCTTTGAGCTGGGAGAGCCAAGTTGACTAGATTCCTGTGTCGAGTTTGGCTTAGTCTTCAAGAGTACTTGGCCGAGCCTTGCTCCAAGACTCCCGAGCCTTAGGCTTGGGCTCCTGAGTCCCAATCTCAGCTTGATCATAACAGACAGTGATTGAAATTTCAAATTATGAGACTTTGAGGATCATATGACATGTGTAAAGTTCGAATAATAGTCAAGTTAGACTTTCATGTTCTTTAAATGCATTTTGTTTTTTTTTGTACTTGTGAGGGTTTTTATTTTTGTGGAGTTCGTGCCAAGTATTTTGTCAAGTCTCTGCTGTGTCCCAAGTCTGAGTCAAACTTCGAGCCCGAGTCCGAGTTTTTGAACTATGCATTGGAGAGATCTTACAAAAGATAGTCATGGTACATAGTTGAAAGAGACTTAAAGTTAGACACTATCTACAATGATAAAGTAAGAAGTGTCATTTTTACAAAACATTAAGCATGGCTCTAGAAATGGTGTAAATGTACTTTTCAGTAGTTGGTACATGAAGGATATGGTTTTTGCTTCTCAGTACTCCAAATTCATCCACCATAACTGCCATCTTGCTTGCTTAACTTAGAATGCCAGTGATTGCCCCACAGGTTTGCTATATGAGAAATCTATGCCTGGTTTTTCCCTTTAGCCAAGGGAATGTAAATAAGAAAGGGAGAGAAAAACTATGAAAATTCAAAATATTCTTAATTATGCTCCTGTTTTTTCATCTAATTGAGATTTTTAATCTGAATTGTATAAATTCAGATTTCAAGATGTTGACTTATTTTGTGTGCAGGTGTTCTGAGGAATAGATATATTCAAGGGTTTGTTTCATGTAATTACACCACTTTGACTTATTTTGTGTGCAGGTATTGTGAGAGGAATAGATATATTCAAGGGTTTGTTTCATGTAATTACACCTGTTCCCATAAGGACTTTGCAGAATGTGGACATATTTTTGCAGGGCTTTATAGAAATCCCCGTGTCAATCTTACAGGTATGTTCAAATTTATTTGTTTATTTTGAAGTTCTTAAAAAAGATCAGGGCATTTCTTGTATAAAATAAATTTTCTAGTTTGGATCATTTTCTTTGGTTTTCGTAAGTACAATCATGATCTTGTGTAAGAACTTTGGGATTAGTTGCAGCAGTTATTCATTACTGAATGAGTCAATATCGTTTTTGTTTATTTGGAACTAATAAATCAATGAGTAATAGTTGAAGTGACTACAAAGCATAAAGCAATATTGTTTTTGTTTATTTGGAACTAATAAATCAATGATTAATAGTTGAAGTGACTACAAAGCATAAAGCCTTATTTTGGGGTGCATACATGGTGAGCATTGTGGCTCTTTATCCAGCAGCAAATTCAACAGAAAATTTGTGGCAGTCTTTTGTTGCTTTCTTTTACGTATAATAACATTCAAGGGTCTTGGATTATATCACTCTGCTGTCAAATTAAGTTTAGTTGTATTGCTAACTATTTCTCTTTTGTTACAGGCGCAAGGTCTAACTTGTCCATACATGTCATCCAATGCAATAGCAAAAGAAGGTACTGGTGCAGCTATTATACAGGGTGGCAAGCGAAGGGATACAAAAATGGATAGGATTATTGTTCCACAGTAAATGTTCTTGTATTTAGAATTTAGCCCAAGTTATCAATTTGAAGAATCTCTTCAAAGCAATGCTTGAGCATAGCATTCCAAGGTTTTTACTTCTTACTTTGCTTGTAAGTGGACTTAATTTGAATTTGTAATCATTGTTATCATTAATTGTGAAGACATGTCACACGTCAAGGTATTGCAATTGCTGTAAAATGTTTCAAGTCCCACCCCTAATTCTAAGCTGTTGGAAGGGTGAGCTAAAACTGGGTCAATCCTTGTACGAAGCGGGCAACATGGTTCCTTGAGTTTCTTCTCCCATCCTAAGCATATCCTGCATCACATAGATTATAACTTGAGGTTTACGAAGAGAAAAAATAATTCATATAAAGTGATTACTTATTCCTTTTAATACCCACTTGAATTACTAAATATTTGATACTATTAACTTAATGGATTTGGTAACATATTTGACCTAGTATTTTGATTAGGTCACTCAACCAGCCTATGGAAAGATGTTATGCATCTATGTTTGCAGAAAAATACTCACCCTTGAATCAAATCAGAATACAGAGCAGTGAAGTCTATACCCCATCGGTCATGCTATACCATTTTCCAGAAGTAATGACATATCTCTCGCATCAGTCTTCGAAAAAACAATTTCATTCTACTTTTTAAATACACTTTTAATCAGATTGTCCTCTTTGGTTCCCCCAAAATACAGTCATAGTTTGATTTGTTAACATGGTAAACCGAAAAGGGTTGCCACAATATATGATAAACAAGGCTAGCTTAAAAAATATTGTTTCAAAATTTGATTCCCTTAGCGACCCAATCTTTGATAATTGTCTCCAATGATCAACATCCATACCTTCAAAATCAATCAATTTCCTCAATCACAGTGTGTTTGTAGTGGCATTGTTGGTGTATATTTATTTTCTTGCATTTAGTTAATTAATTTAGTATTGCATGCCGCTGTTTCTGGAGGTGATTGTATATTCTTTTTTGCATCAACGTTTTAGATCACACCCAGGTGATCCATGTGAAAATTTATGGCTCACATATGATGCTCTCATTTCAACTAGGCCCTCATTTAAGAAGGCAAAGGTGACCTTAAATTTGTTTGTGCTTATCTAATCAATAATTGTAATATTTCTAATTTTTTTTATTTATGTGAAGTTTTTTTTTTGCTTGGTAAAAGGTTGTAGCCAATAATTTTATTTTATTAAAAATTTATAAATCTTACAACTTAGTTCGGTGTGCACACCGGGAGGAAAGAACAGAGTAAAGAAAACCCCCAGTATAGCCCAAAACTTTTTAAAAGTTAGGATTAATATGAGTTTACAAACCCCGTTTCTAAGAATTGCGGGTAGTGATAGTAATGCCACTATTTCTCAACAGTTGATTCAAAGGCTTTATATTACAATAAAATTCATGATCCTCCGTTGGATTGGATCGGGTGCACGAGATTACATTTTTCATTGTATTACATATTTCCTCTTTTACACACTTAGGGATTACATTAAGCATGCTCTATTTTACATGTTATAGAAGCTTCAATGCTCTCTTTTCATTCTTTCTCCACTATAAACTCTGCTCTTTGAAGATTCCTTTGAATCCCAAAACACCTTCCTTTGTCCATGTCATCCTGTTCAAACTTGTCTATAATCATGACAACTTTCCACCTAGGCAAATTGTTAGTAAATGACCATTAAATCATCATAGGCATCCCATTACATAGTTCTATAAAACATGCAACATTATCACAGTATCTCAAAACTTTTATGTAAAAATGTAAATTGCTAAGAATGACACTTCAGATTAGTCTACGCATTATACCCATTCAATTAGTTATATTTACCCCTATTCCATATATATCATCATACATTAAAGTGATGAACAACAAAATCTACACCTCCCGTCGGTTATCAAAAATAGATTTGTCTTTGAAGATAAGGATGGGTCTTTTAGCTAAACCTTCCAGATTTCCTGGCATCCCTAGATCAATTCCCATGTAATCCTCAGGATATGGGATCTCAAGCCTCTCATTAACATAGTAGACCGCTTGCTCTAAGCCCCCAGAGATTTCTTTACTGAATATAATCCCACAAAGAGATACAACATCTTGTTTATGGATCCTAGTAGTTAGTAGGATTGGAGCAAAGATATCGACAATATCACTATTAGTTCTAAAATTAAATTCATTGTTATAGAAGTCCTCACCTAGGATAATCTCTATTGCCCTCTTGGGAAAGTCATCAAGGTGTTTGAACATCCTATCCAGCCGTTCGGGTTTGATGGCACCCCTAAAAGCTATTTGCCTTCTTTCAAAAGTGTGAACCAGTCTAATGTTAGTTTCCATCTTCCGAACTTAAAGCAAACATTACTATCCGATGGTAGTGATAAAGAGAGGGTTATAAAGGCACGTGGCCTTCTAGCCTCTACTAGACCCTTCTAGATCGATCCGCCAACCTAATGCCATGTAATGATAAAAAAGATCCCAACAGGTGCCGCGCGCAATGATGGAAAGACAAGCAGGGGAATAAACAAAGGAAATGACCAAAATATATGTATATACATATGTTTACACACACACACACACACACACACACACACACACACAAACACACACATCTATATATGTATAACTATATAAATGAAGATATGAACACCAGAAGT
>MU224607.1:8760-40809 GCA_018584345.1 Thuja plicata | reverse complement strand
CCTCATCAGGTAGATGTAGGTAATGCGTTATGCAACAAAGAATCTTGATTATAAGAGATGCCAATATCAGAGTTCCTACACCATTTTTGATGGCATTAATATACTTTCAAACTCTGAACCATCTGCCCCTAAATTTGCTAACTCATCCACAATTTTATTGCCTTCACAATATAGATGGTTAATGGTGATTTCTTCAAAGCATCCAAGAAGCTCCACTGCTTTACCTAATTTAGAATGCAACTTCCATATAGGAGTTTTACCCAGTCTTAAAGCATTTATTATTAATAGGGAGTCTCCTTCTATGACCACCTTTTTCAGGTGTAATTTCTGACAAAGTAATAAGCCTTCCACAAGAGCAATGATCTCTACTATGTTGTTAGTTTCCATGGTGAGAGGTTTAGCATATTTTGCACAAATCTCCTCATTAGAATTATGAATAACTCCACCAATGCCAACTACCCTCGGATTACCTCTAGATGCACCATCAAAATTGAGTTTGTGCCATCCTTCATACAACCTGGACCATTAACATTGGGTCCTCTTTGTTTTCTTATCCTTAGATTTTTGTTAATAATGAGGAGGAATGGACAAACCAAACCATTTCTTCCTCATTTCACTATCCCAAGTAGTAAACCTTGCATCCTCTAAGTTACCATTTCTCAGCCTACTGTTTACTGTTTCATCAATGCATGCTTCTATTTTGTTTAGCGATTTTTCAAGATCTATTCTTTTATCCTGAAATATACATCTATTTCTTTCCTTCCACATTTCCCAAGTCAAGATGGATGATGCTATCTTCTACAAACTTTTGTAGAGACTATTAAAACACAAATCAGGCCAACATTTCAAGGTATCCTTCAGATTATTGGGTAACACAGAGGACCAACCCAGCTTGGTGCATAACCATTGCCAACAAGATGAGGAAAAGGGGCACTCTAAAAGCAGATGGTCCGCGGATTCCTCATTTGCCTTACAAAGTACACATTTGGAAGGTCCTTTAAAGCCTATTTTCTTGAACCAATCAACGATTAGAATTCTACCTTTCATAGCTGCCCATAGAAACATACCTGCTTTTGGGAGGCAAACTTTATCCCAGCACAAGTGATTAGGCATTTCAGCCTTTTCCCATTGTTGTTTCATAAGTAGATGTGTATACCCATCCTTGGTGTTACATTCACTGGATTTGGCTCCCATCCATATTAATCTATCAGAGCCTAATTTTGGTGTAATGTCCCTATCTTCTAGGACCTTTTGTAGTTCTAATATCTCACATCTTGGGACAGTTAGATTTTCAAAGGACTTCTATTTCCAACCTACAGAAGGAACTAATTTTGGGTATTCTAGATAATTCTTTAGTTGATGTCCCCAATTGTCCTCAAGATACTTCCTAATGTTGACCATATTTGGGTTGTTATTAAGGGCGGGATGGCCCCCCCCAATGAATCAATCCAAAAATGTGCCTTATCTCCTTCCTGAATATCCCAGGTAATGTGGTCACTAATAATTTCCTTACATTCTAGAATAATTTTTCAGATCCTAGACCCTTTTGGAGGGTTTACAGTCCTAAAAAGGCTTTCACGAGTCATTACTAAAATATTTCTTCTTTAGTATCCTAGCCCATTTACTATTAGATTCCTTATATAACCTCCGCACAAGTTTGGCTCGAAGGGCCCTATTCTAGTTTTTAAAGTTCTTGAGGCATATGCCTCCGAATTCTTTGGGTCTACACAACTTATCCTAGTTGATAAGTGCCAGTTTTTTCTTTTCTGAGCTACCTTGCCAAAAAAGGTATGCAATTTCTTATCAAAATTAGTTTAGTTTCTTGTGTCAGAGAGAGACAAGACATTTGATAGATTGAAAGAGCTTCTAAGACTGATTTTAGCATGGTTGCTTTACTAGTTGGTGTGAGCCATTTACCTTTCCAACTACTGCTTCTTTTGTCTATTTTTTCTTCAAGAGGTTTCCACAACCTTTTTGTTCTAGTGCCTTTATCCAAGAGGATTCCTAGATATTTACTACGAAATGATCCCTTTTCAAACCCCAGTATATTGCAGATTGCTACCTCATCTTTACTATCCATGTGAAAGAAGATTTTAGATTTATCTTTATTAACTTCTTGCCTAGAAGCTTTAGCATAATTATTAAGAATTTCATTAAATTTTCTGACTTCTTGCCTTGACCCCTTACCAACATAGATTGTATCATTAGCAAATTGCTGATGCATAGTATTAGTGACACCCTCTGTGATCTTAATCCCACTGATTAGTTCCAAGTTTTGTGCCTTCGATATAGATCTTTCTAGTGACTCTGCCCTGATGATGTAGAGGAAAGGTGATAATGGATCCCCTTGCCTAAGGCCTCTAGAGGGACTAAATATCCTTCAGGGGACCCATTTATTAAAACCGAGAATTTGGGAGTGAAAATACAAAGAGAAAATCAGCTTGATCCATTGTTTGAAGAAACTGAATGCTTCCAAACATTTACGTAGATGCCTCCAGTTAACCTTATCATAAGCTTTTTTATGTCTAATTTTATTAGCATGCTAGGATCCAGGTTGTTTTGGATAGAGTGGATAACTTCTTGGATGATTATTACCCCGTTAATTATGTTAAAGTAAAAAGGTATTTTCACTTATTAATCAAGTCATTATTGATTTAATTATTAAGTCACCTTTTTATCTCTAGTTTACTTAAGCTAAAATTTAGGCATGTTATAATTAATTCTTTATTAATTATTATCATGCAACCTAGGTTTCTCCACCTTCTAGGTGTTCGATCTCCTTTATAAGGATTGATCTATTTGTAAATAATGAATTCTTTTGTAATTTTCATTTCCATTATTATTGAATCAATTGAGGATGTTTTCCTCTTTCACAGATCTATTGTTTTTGGCCTCCATAGCTTTTGTTTTTCTCTTTCTATGACAGGTGTTTGCATGCAGGTGATTCTTGGGAGCTGTAGGGTTGATAACTTTTCATCAACTTCAATATGGTATTAGAGCTTTGCTCTTTCATGCCCATGTTCTCTTCATGAGAAATTTGACCCTGTTCTTCAGATTTGTGTTTTTGAGAGGTTTTTGTCTCAGATTTTGGTGGATTATTTTTCGGAGCACTTTGGGAAAAAACCGACATCACAGTTGCGTCCGAAATGTTTAAAAACCCCTATTTTCATATAAGGCACTTCTAATTTGGACACAGTTGAAATCTGGGCCCTCTTTTTTGCATGCACAACCTTGACATGCTTTTTCAGGCAATAAAATGCCTTGGTTTTCACACCGCTTTGGTTTTTGTTTCAATGATGTCAGTAGTCACAGAATTGAGATCTGGGTTAAATTTGACGGCCACCAATTTGTCATACAACTTGCCCTTTTTTTTCATAATGAACACCTTGTGGTTTTTTGCTCATATCTTGCGCATACGATATTGAATTTTGACCTATCTTATATTGTCGGAAAGCTCTTTCCGAGCTCTATCCAAATCTGGAGGTTAGAGTTTCTGATTTTTCCGTCTTGTATGGTTTTTTGCCAGTCAAAGTCAGGGTTTTTTTTTGCACTTTGAGAGCCATACCTTGCTTATCCAGACTCTATTTTTCAACTTCCGCATGGCGTTTGAAAGATGATTCAGTGCTCTATCTTATTTCATGGGTTTCACACCTAGATTCTCCTCCAGGCATTTTTTATTCAATTTTTTGCTTTTTTGCAATCTGGTGGATATCTTGGATGTTTCAGGTACTGGGATCGTTTTCCATGCATGGGATGACTTCTTTTTAGCTGTTATTCATGTTTCTGCAACTTTCTGTCATTTCTGGATATTGCAGACATCTATTTCTGTCGCATTTTTTTTGCAAACGCACTGAAATAAACTGCCATCTGATGCATGTTTGGGATCCTGCACATTTTGTGCTTGATTGTACTCACACTATATTATAAAGTGCCATGGGGGGGGGGGGGTGTTTAATGTTTGCTTTGTTTGCCATTTACCTTTGTCAAGTGAGTGTCCCTTCCACGACATTAGCCTCATGATGTGTGTCAAGAGAGTGATCCTTCCACGACACCATCCTTTATATGTGTTTGTACGTTTTTCATCATGCAGTTATTCTTGGCAGTCTGGTTCAGTGTACTTGACATGCCTCTCCCTGCTCAGCATTATGGCGTATCTCTTGTTGGTTCTAATGCTTCCTTGGTTCAATGGAGTGATCTATGTATTCAGTATTTGTTCCTACGTACTAGGCAGACGCAGTGGCTGGGTACCTATGCATTTCGGTGAGATGGATCATTTACCATATGGACACTCTTTCATTCTTGTTTTGGAGACATCCTTCCATCTTCGATTGTTCAACTCTCCAAACTTTGTTTACAGTCTTCTCTACCTGATCATGTTCTTTTATAGTGGAGGTTCCAACAGTTATTTTTTGACAATGTTTGCAACTTCATGCTTCACTAATGTTCTTCACGTTCTTCGTTTGTTCCTATCTTTTGGAACATTCTCTAGTTTGGAGGCTTCTTCAGTCCTTCACTAGTCTTCATCTCTTTTTGGAGAGAGGTTTTTCCCACTGAGTTCTCATTTTCTCATCTTTATAGAGTTTTTTTGTAGTTGGGTACCTGATCGGGCCTTGTTGCCGTGACCCATTTCTTGCTTTCAGTAGTTGTTTCTAGGTTTTTAGCTTCTCCCTGAGTTTATCTTAAGGGGGGTGTTAGAGTAAAAATGTATTTTTACTTATTAATTAAATCATTATTCATTTAATTATTAAGTCACCTTTCTATCTCTAGTGTACTTATGCTAAACTTTAGACATGTTATAATTAATTATTTATTAATTATTATCATGCAACCTAGGTTTCTCCACCTTCTGGGTGTTCTATCTCCTTTATAAGGATTGATCTCTTTGTAATTAATGAATTCTTTTGTAATTCTCATTTCCATTATTATTGAATCAATTAAGGATGCTTCCTCTTTCACAGATTTGTTGTTTCAGGCCTTCATAACTTTTGCTTCTCTCTTTCTGTGACAGGTGTTTGCATGCAGGTGATTCTTGAGAGCTGTAGGGTTGATAGTTTTTCATCAACTCCAATAAACTATCATCAATTCTAATAAAATATTGATATGCCAGGGACAAACCCTATTTGTTCCTCAGATATTAATAAAGGTAGGAGTGGTTTGATTCATTGACTAATAGTTTAGAATTTTTTTTTATAGATTGTGTTACATAAGGAGATAGGTCTGTAATCCTCCAGAATTTCAACATTCTCTTTCTTAGGGATCAGGGTGATAAATGTATTGTTTATTTCATTCAAGATATTACTCGAGTTTCTCATACTTTCTAGTGCTTCGGTCATCTGAAGGCCCATAAAATGCCAACATTTTTGGAAGAAAACTGCAAAAAATCCATCTGGGCTAGGTGCATTGTCAGGATGAAGCTGGTTTAAGACCATTTCTACTTCTGATGGAGTGAATTTCTTATTCAAATTTTTATTGTGTTAATTGGAAATAACCTTAGGAATGCAGCTGGCCAGTTCCAATTGGGATAGTAGGTCAGACCCTTCATAGTCATTCAACAGACTTTCAAAACAATTAACTATTTCTGAAGATATAGTGAGTGGATCCGTAGAAACTATACCATTGGAATTTTTTATACTAAAGATTTTGTTGATATATCTTCTAAATTTAGTGTTGTTATGGAAGAATTTAATATTCCTATTCCATTCAGCTAGCCATACTTCTCTGGATTTTTGCTTCTAATATGTTTCTTCTTTGGATAAAAGCTCCTCATACATGGTCAACAATTGTTTCTCCCTAATATAACTACCTTGGTCCATACCATGTTTCATAACTTCCTGATTGAGGGCATTGATTTCTTCTTCTACACATTCTTTTTCCTTGAAGATATTTTGAAGTGATTTTGGTTCCATTGAAGAATCTTCTATTTGATTCTTTTTAATTTGGTATTGAAATGATACATTTTAGAACCCTCCACCTCTTCTTCCCTCCACCATTTTCCAACTAATTCTAAGAAATCAAAATCTTGCAACCATATTTTCTCAAACTTAAAGGGACATCTCTTTGGTTTAGATACCTCCTCGATTTCCAAGGCTATCGAAAAGTGATCAGACCCTCCATTGGGTAGAATTGAGGTAGGCAAATTGCCCTAGAAGGCACCTAGATTACCTCTGAAAAAAGAACTTGTCTAACTTCTTAGCTATATTGCTAAACTCGGATCTTCGGTTATTCCATGTATAGCAGCCATTGTTTGTAACGATTTCCATCAGGTTAGTGTTTTGAACCCAATTTTTTAAAATTTGTCTGAGCTTGTGACTATACTGAAGAGCCTCCTTTTTTTTCATGTCTGTTCAATATAACATTATAATCTCCCCTCATGATAAAGGGCCCATCATGGTTATTGTATAGGAAGGCACCAATTTCCAACCATAATTCATTCTTTCTTGATGTAGGGGTTGGACCATAAATGTTAAGGAGGTAGAAGCATAAATTATTACCAACACTCTTTACCCAACCCCCTTGCCAATTTCTGTTATTGACTGTGTTCTCATAAGTAACTTTCCTCGGGTCCCAAATGATTGCAAGACTCCCCGAGGCACCTTCTGTTGGCATACTATTAATTTTTCGGATACCTAGACTCTTGCTGAGATTGGATACTTCATGCAGACTTAATCTGGTCTCCTGAATCATGACTATTTCTGCCTGAAAGGTATTCAAAGCGTGTTTTAGTAGGCGCTTCTTGTTAGGGGCATTCAAGCCCCTAACGTTCCAAGTGATGACCCTAATTTCCCTGTGGGAAGGCTCTTCCTCTTCCCAACTTGCTGAAGTGAGGTGATTTTAATTTGATCATTCACTATTCTAGCCTAGTTAATTAATACAACGATGGGATTTCTTCCTCTCTTTTTGGGAAATTTTCCACAATCTGGACTGGATTATTTGAGTAGTATATCTCCAATCCCAATTTCGTTGGGGGATTGTGTTCTGTAGCTGACAAAGGTATTTCTGCCCCAGGACCAAAGAATTCTAAATTCTCCTCCATTTCTATCTCATTAAGGTTTGAGAAAATTGCAGGCTGTTCTTCAGTGAATATAATACCTTGCTCTATTTCTTCTTAAATTTTGTCAACCATATCCAATTTCATAATCTTAGTTATAAGGACTTGCTTTTCTTCGTTAATTTCCTCCATAATAATAAAATCATGCACTATCCCTTTAACCTAAGTGAGTTTTGTTCCACTAAAACATATAGAATTGAATATTTAGTATTCCAGGTTGAAACGCCAAATCTCCAATTCTCTCTTGAATAAAGATGCTCATATGCTAAACAATGTATACAGACAGTGTGATCAAATGAGACAACGTTAAGGTTCATTCTTATTGTGGACTTCACTTAGTTTTATGATGTGATATGCTGGTTATCACAAAGGGACTTACACTATTCATTCAATGGATACCAACTCGACTTTAACTTCTTCCAACTAAACAAACTACAAAGGGTAAGGGTTGAGGAAGCTATTCTACTCCTAAAATGTAAGAAATTGTGGATGTCTTTGTGCCCCTACTAGACTTAATTTAGCCATCGACATCAACCAAGCTAGTGTGACCTCCTAAGGTAGATGTAAGATGTTCAAACTATTACCTTTCCATTAACACCATCCAACGATGTATGCCAATGTGCAATCAATAATCAAAGTAAATCTCATAATTATGTCATTTGACCACACAAGGCGTACTTACAATCAACAAGCAACTAGTGGTTTGGTCTAAGCGAGTTCACCAAAGATGCTTCCAAAATCACTTCCATTCAACTAAACACCACCTTTAAACAACATGAAATGAAATCCACTCTAAGTGAGAAATTGAAGAAACTATGCAATACTTCAAAGCAACGTTAAGTAATCTACCATGAAGACAATGAATCATCAATTACTTTGATAGCACTATGACAACAATTTCATCAAGTCTCCTTTAACTCTACTCTCTAATACCAGCTAACTGTTACAAATGAGAAGGCCTTGGCCTTTTATAGTTTCTTAATTACAACGAAGGGCCAAGATCAATTCAAGATCAAGGGCCAAGATTTATCCCTACAAACCCTGATTAGGGTTGCCACACTATCAACCAATTACATGAAGGCACCACTTTGTGGGCCAATAAGAAAATTACAAAGCCTTTTGAGAGTCAATGAGAAAATTGTACACGACATAATATGATTGAATGTGCTTTAACACGTGTAACTAAAATTTTCTGATTAGTAGAAGGCAAGTGGGTGCAACCTCAACATCCTTATCTCATAGACTCTATCAATCCTTTGGTGATGAGAAAATATCTCTAGATACTCAACATTATCAAGCCTCCGATTGTGATGACATATTCCCAAATTGCTTCATCTTTTCTCCATCTTTGTTCTTAGAAATTCTCTCATTGTCATGATTTGAACTTGAGTGTTCTTGCAAACTTGAAACTTGAACTTCTTAAATTGGTGAAGTCTTCATCCACTTGGATCCTTCAAAGTGAACTTGGATTTCCTGAGGAAATTCAAGTTGATGAAAATTCTCATCTGATTTTTCTTTCGCCTTTTCTTTCTTGAACTCCATGTCGATCTTGCCTTGAATTTAATGCATTTTGATAATTTGATTTGAACCTCCTTCTCATTGAATTCCTCAAGCTTGATCTTGCTTGAAGTCTCGAATTTGGCCTCGCCATCATCTTTAGCTTTCACCTCCTAAGCCTTCCCTCTACAATTTACCTTGCAAAACCAAGAGAGAAAAGATGCATCAAGTTCATGAAATGATGGAATGAAAGAAATCTAAATGCTTTCATAAAATCAACATATCCTCAAAGAGGCAAAATGGATCCTCTTAAGCTCAAGATCAAATTTCCATCTCTCCTTACCCTCTTTTAATCTCAAAGTTTTGAAAAGGAATCTACCCCTTTTATGTGCAAAAATCGTTGCTTTTCAAGAGAACTCACTTCTTCCTTATCGATAACCTGTTGCCCTTTTGATATTCCACTTCTCCACACCACATATCACTGCTCTTTTTTAGATGAATTTCGCTGCCTACTTGGAATGAATTTCTCTACTAGAATGAGGAGTTTTCTACCTAATAGTAGAGGCAATTTTTTTATTTGATGCTAAAATGAATTGATCCTTCCTCTCTTATATAGGCGTCCCATGTCATGAAAAGGCATGTCCACTAGAGGGTTGACTTGGTCTTCTTTTTTGGCCAGTAAAAATATTTATATTTAATTCTTTTCCTCTCCTCTCTAGGGCCGACCAAATTGGGGATCAAATGGATGTTTTTTCTTTGTTTGTTTACTCCTTAATGAAATCACCCTCTCTTGTTTTGATCAAGCCTCTTTTTCAAGGGCGGAAATTCAACATAGAGGAGGAATTTGGATTCCTCTTGCCTTCATTTGGATCCAATTTCACCTTCAAACACCCTCCCAGTCCACTTTCGTCTCCCCCTAATTTTCAAGTTTTACTCATCATTTTGGGAAACAAAGACATGTTTTCATTTTGCACAAGTTGGTTCTTCGTTTCTACTTTCTTTATAAAGGAGTGGAATTCAAGCATGTGAGAGGAAAATGGATTCCTCTTGTTTCTCATTTTCCTCGAAACTTAACATCTCAAAAAAAAAATTGCCCCCTCCATGTAAGTTAACCTTCATTTCATCTTCTTTTCTTCTCCTCCTCTTACTTTGTGGAACCTTGGGGATTAAGGATCAAATTTGAGTCATAGTAATGTAGGGCTGAAATTAGCCCTATGAGAGGAATTTGGATTCCTCTAGTGGTGGCGAAATCCACCACTTCTAGAGGAATTTTCCTCTCCATTGTCCCTTTTCCTCAATCTCATAGTTTCTTATTAAGCTCGCCTCATCACCCAAATCCCTCATTTCGTTGACCATTCACTAATAAAATTTTGCTCAATTTTTGATGAGCATAGGTCAATGTTTCGAGTGTCCAAGGTAGCTCAATCGACCAAAGTCATGGTGGAAGTTTTTTTGTCAAAATTTTCCAAAACTGGCCGAGTTGTCGTAACACTGACGACATAAAGGTCAGAAAAAATAGGTGTGGGGAGATGTGTGCATGCGCCTTTCACCCTAAGACCCTTTTCGCAATGAGTCGCTTGTATGACGGTATGCCGACACAAGGTTGTCGAAGGAGAGACGACAATCCGTCAATTTATTCGTCGTTTGTATAAGTTTCTCGTCGATCGTAAATGTAACGAAGGTCGAAAAACCAACAATATATATATATATATATATATATATATATCATGGGCTCACTTAAACCTGGTTTTGTGGATCATTCCTATTGTCATGGCCGTTTGTCATAGCTATTTAATTGTTATTAGTTGATTATGAATGTGTAGGACACACTTTCTTTTCTTCAGTATATTGTGATATACTTCACATTTTGTTGTAGCATTCTGTATTTGAGACTCCATACTTCACTTTGGTATATGTTGTGAATGTGTGAGAACATTAACTATTTTATATTGGATACATACATTATGATACCTTGCATTTTGAAAGGATCTTGCATATTGAGAGGGAGCTTTATATATGGGCTCACTTGTACCAATTGTCTAAGTTATAAAATCCTTCCTTATTTTAGTTATATGCATTCACATATTTCTGTCATGGATTCATTTACATCTGATTACTTGATTTGTGTATGAGTGGCATCATACATAACTATTTTGGATATTTGACTTACTTTATGTATGTTACTTTACTGTGGTTGCATATTGACATATATTTTGTATTTGTATATTCTATATATGAATGGATCGTACTTCTCATTGGTATACATTATATTAGCAACACTACTTCACATTGAGTAATGTCTCATGTTGCATTACTTTGGTTTACTTTTGCATGTATGTGAACATGCTTCCTATATTCATGGTTGAATTACACTTGTTCTATGAGAAAACTACATTTGGATATGTACAGTGGTTATGCATGTATGGATTCATGTTCCCATGTGGATAAGATTTAATTTTGGTCATTCTTATGCTTATGTGGATTCATGAGATAATATTTTGCTTACATGATTACACTTATGCTCATGGCTAAGTTGTTCTTATGAATTGGAGATTTAGAGAATATCATGGATTTGATATTCTTCCCATGGATCAGGGATCCATTGTTGAGCATTTGGTGGACATCATGGACTTGATGTATGGATACCATTTCTCTAAGCATTTGGTGAATATCATGGACTTGATATTCGTTAGACCAATGCTCATGATATCATGGACTTGATATCTCGTAGATCAGGGATCCACATCTGAGTATTTGGTGGACATCATGGAATTAATGTCTGGAGACCATTTCTCTGAGCATTTGGTGAATGTCATGGACTTGATATTTGTTAGACCAATGCTCATGATATCATGAACTTGATATCTCGTGGATCAGGGATCCACATCTAAGTAATTTGTGGACACCATGGACTTGATGTCAATAGACCATTACTCTGACCACTTGGTGAATATCATGGACTTGATATTCGTTAGACAAAGGAATTAAACATCATGGACTTGATGTTATTTTGGACACTTAAGTCAAGTTGAGTTGTGGTTGGTAAACATCATGGACTTGATGTTACTATGAATATCATGAACTTGATATTCTATCTCTTGAGTCATGGAGACTCGTGGATCTAGGAAATCCACATCCAGTTGGTAAGTATCATATGACTTGATGTTACCATGGAAAGATGATTCTCATATGGATATGAGATGAATGGTTGGGGAATGATGAAGACCATATGTGTTCTCATCATATCTGGTAGATAGAGACCTACCTTCATAGATGTGAGATCTATGACGTCATTGAATAAGGAATGCATTTTGGTTATGTTTTGTGATGAAAGATCTATGAGTTGATCTTTGCCTCAAGTCCAAGAGAGAGTGTTGATATTATGACCTTTACGACAATAGATCAACCATCTTGAACTAATTAAAGGCAATAATAAATAAATAAATATATATATAATAATAATAATAATAATAATAATAATAATAATAAATATAAGTAATATTTATTATTTATTATTTGATCGATTTGCATAAATAAGTTTATATTTAATTTGTACTTGGGAGGCCCCAAGTCGGCCACTATGAGATGGTAGAGTTTATCCAATCATGCTCATGTATATTGGAGTTTTTGATGAAGGATAATCATATCAAAAACATAACATGCAAATTTCCTCTTCATAAATGCTCGAAGCAAATTAATAAGTGAATACAAAACTACGATTTATTCTTGCATCCATAGGAGCGAATTTCATCAATTTATTAAGGAGATTAAATCAATAAAAGAGCAGATTCAAAAGACATAATTTGGAGTAGAAGTAGAAGCATTTAAGGTTGCTTAAAGGTGCGAATAGGGTTTGCTCCTTGGTACGAATTAAGACTTCTTTTAGGCTGCGACTTCAAGATCAAATCTTGCATAATTTGGCTATAATTACAAGATCGAACTTCTGCAGTCTTTGAGTGAACTCTCTAGGTCCCAGCAAGAGCAATCTACAAGACATTTATAGGCAAACCTCAAGGGGCGAATACTTGCAGCCTTGACCATTGATTCTAGCATATTAAAGGACTCGATCTATAGCAGATTAGAGAACTAATTTGAGGACATTCAAAGTGCAGATCAGTGGCTTCTTGTAACAGTAATAAAGGAGCCCGAGGTGGGAGAATTTGGCTTAAACATATCTCTGAAATAAAGCACTCAAATTAGATCAATATTGAAGGGCAATCTTGAAGACAACAAGGCTTAGATTTGAGGACACAGGATAAGTTTTAGGACCTTAATTCGGGTACTATCTTTCTTTGTTGTGTATATTTATATAATATCCTGTGCTTAGTTGTTGGAAGACCTCTATAGATTGTATATTCCTTGCTAGAATATGAAAACATTAACATTTAGCACTTTAATCTTGTCCAACCACCCTCCTTCAAGCTCAATCTTGCAGCCATTATGCCAAAATGGAGTTGTCTAACCTTTAGGATGCCCTTTCAAGGCCAAACTTGACGGCAAAAATTAGAGGCATGAGAGGAATTTTGATTCCCCTAGAACTGGCAGATTTCACCATACTCAGAGGAATTTCCTCTTGGACATGCATTTTCCTCACTTTTTTATGCAACTTAAAACTCACTTCACCCTTAAGCTCCCTTTCCATAGCAATCTATCTCCCAATTATGATTCTAAGGCAAGATTAATGATCCCTTTCAATCTAATTTTATTCCAATCAAGTCTGATTTCATGCTTTTCTTCCTCTTTCTCAGATTTTCACCTCCCAACATACTTATTCACTCATCCAATTACCTAAAAAACTTGCCCATAAGTAGACTTGAAGGGGAGGAGAGGATTTTAGACCACAAAAAGGAGGCAAAAATTTAGCATGTTAGAGGAATTTGGATTCCTCTAGGATAGGAGGAGTCCGCCATGTCCAAAGGAATTTCCTCTATGACAATTTCACCTCAAAAATTAGTGTTTTCTCACTTTCTTTCACTTTTTCTCACAAATTTAGGCTTGTAAGTCACTTTTGCAAAGGGTAGAATTTTGGAGGGTCTGAGGAATTTGAATTCCTCTAGGGTAGGCAGAATCCGCCATGCCCAGAGGAATTTTTGTCTTTGACAACTTTCTCTATACGCTTAGTCATTTTCTCAGCTTAGAGGGTGGAAGGATTTATATAAAATATAGCATTTATGTATAAGTTATGTAACTTATACTTTAAGTTACATTTTATATAAATACTGTCAGGATGTTTGAGATAGGTTTCAACTTCATAGGAGTTATAATAAAGATTCTAGATTTTGAGAGTTTTCAAAAAAATCCAGACTTAGCCAAATTTTAGGATTCAACATGCCTTCAATAATATTACCTCCCACAACCTTTCCTAACTTTCTAAGGTGAAATTGAAATTGGAACACGGATCTTCAAAAGGTTCTAATTCATTTCATCACAAATCACTTGGTTTCCACTCCATATCTTTGACTAGCTTAGCCTAGCTCTCACTCACATCCCAGACAGACTTGACTTCCCACCAGGCCAAATTTGCTCAAAATCATCTCTTCAACTTGGAGACTTAAAAATGTTACCAACTAAAATCACCTAAGACCACCTAAGAGCATCTAAGACCACTACCACTACTACTGCCAAAGAAAAAATAAGGGGGTCCCCATTTGCAATGGGGTGATGGTGTGGAAACCTCACAACACTTCTCTTTAAATCATTTGATTTGTGAATCTTATTTTAATGAGTCTCTTCTTATTTGTGAATTTCTTATAATTTTGTTATTAGATTTTATTAATTTTCAAGTAATTTATTATTAAATTTAATTATGTTATCATTCTTATAATTATTTTTTGATTAATACTCTTTCTTTAAAAATAAAATTATCAAATGATATTAATTTCAAATTAGGTTTTCCTTTTTACGGTCTACACATTTTGAGACATTACTATATTTTTTGAGCCTTTCTTTCATGATTTCCCATCACCCTTTTGAAGAAACCAGATTTCTTCAAAAGACAAATCTTGGAATTTCATTTTGAAACATGAGATATATATGAATTGAATCTCATACAAAGTGATTAATTTATAGGCCTTCAAAACATCTATACAATCTTTGTAAGATATATTGACCATGTTGACTCCTATTAGTCCAAGTATATTCAGTTTATTCCTTACATTGGACACATGGAATGGTGCATAAACCTTCTCATTCTAGTGGCCTCTGCTAAATCTGTAGATATGAAAGTAAACCTCACAACACCACAAGAGTGACTCATTCTTATCCTTAGTTTCACAACACCACATTGTTTACTAAAGATATTAACAGTCATTGTAATGACATTTCCATTGAGTTGTTGTCTATAAATAAACATCTAAGTAACTCTTCAACATACTCCAATTCATATCTCAAATATCAAGAGAAATTTATAGTCTTGTATCTATATTTGTATTGTGATCAATAAAGATTATTCTACAACAACATATTTGAAATTTATTTCAATTCTTGATTATTTAGTATATCAAATTTATTGCTTTCCCTTTCTATTTTTCCTTTTGCATGGTATTTTTATCTTCCTAAGTTTCAATAATTGATATTAGAGCATAGGTTAGAGTAGGACTATTGAAGCTTAGAGCACATGTTAGAGTAGGACTATTGAAGCTTGTGCTTGTGTGGCTAAAGGCCACTCATAAAGGAAATGCCATTGTGGAAGCAACTAGAAGGAAATTTCGCTACCACTAAAGGAAGACATGCCATGAAATATGAAATTTCCACTACCTTAGAAACTAGGTTGCCATCTTTTGAAGATTATAGAATAGAATATTTTGAAAAACAAAAACATTTTTGAAATCATTGTAAACTATTGGTAAGAAAAGTAACGAATCACATATTGGAGTTATGTATCCTCATTTTCTCTATGTTGTATTTATACCCATAATTCTGTAGTAAGAGAGGGATAGGAGGTTAACTTAGAATTTGAATTAAATAATTTAATATAATATCAATAAGCAAAAAATAAATAACCTTTATGCATATAGCGAACTTCATATATTCATACAGATACCTACATGAAATCATTAGCTTTGCACAATTTACCCTTTCTATTAGAATCTCCTATTTCCTTTTATTTTTTCTTTTTATATGTCTTTTCTACATATACCCTTTATTTCTCTATCAAAATCCCCCAAAAAAACTGATAAACAAAAATAAAAAAATTCATATGGTTAAAATTCATACACAATTTCTGAAAATTTTGCTCCTTTACTATTCCCCCTGAACACAACCCTTGAACTTTCACTGTCATAAGACAAATCTTGAAAGCATGAAATGTTTTCACTTCTCAATTATTTCAAACCCATAGGCGTTTTCTTATGTTCTCCACACTCCTTTCTCATGCGAATCCAGTCATTGGCATCGGGCATTTATATGGAGCCACAAGAACCCTAATTAATGGTTTCAGTAATTGCTACTCTCGCTGCACCGCGTGTACTGGGAAATTTGCATCTCTAGTACTATGGAACATGCCGAAAACAAGGGATCGCTTAACCACAGTTTTTACCTATACTAAAAAATCTCGCTATAAAACAAAATATTGTCACCTGTATAAATTTCTAGTTATTTATTTTACAAAACAATTGCTTTTTTAAATGCCTTCATATCGTTCAAAATTTTATTTTAGATATATTTTGTTAAAAAATTGGTATGTAAATTTTAAGGACAATAAATTTTTCTTGTATATAGGAAAATTATCCCACTATAATTGGTTAAAAAACTAAATATTAATAATATGTTAAAAGAGTTCAATGTTTATATAGTTGAGAACTAATAATAATAAGTGACAAACATTAAGATTTAAACATGTTACGATACAAAGGAGAACATTTATAAATTTCTTCAATATCTTAAATTTGACATGTGCTACTTTTCATAAAAAATGAATGCATGTTATATTTATGTATTTTTATTAATTCTACGATGCATTTAAATCTAAAAATGTTTTTTCAACAAAATAAGAAAAATATTCATCTTGAAATTAAAAAAGAATATTTTAGTAGCAATGTTGAATGCACTTAATTTTTTTAATTTATTATAAATTACAATAACTATTTAGATTCAAATGATTTTTAACAATATTATAAATATATCCATCTTGAAATATATATTTTTGTTACAATTCTAAATATATAATAAAATAAATATAAAAAGTTAATGCATATAAAGAACAAACATGCAACAATCTAAAAATAGAAAATTAAATGAATTTAATGAACATGCATAATTTAATAATTGATTTTTGATTATGTTTGTTGCACTTATCTATTTTTACTTTTAAATATTTTAAATAAAAAAATTTAAATATAAAATATTAATGCATGTAAAGAACCAAGCATGCAATAATCTAAAAATAGAAAAGTAAATGTATTTATTTTTACTACTAAAGATTTTAAATAAAAATAAAAATAAATATAAAATATAAAATGTCAATGCATGTAGAGAGTCAAGCATGCAACAACTCAAAAATAGAAAATTTAATGTATTTAAGAAGCATGGTCTTACTTAATTTAGCATTTGACATTTGATTATGTTCGTTGTGCTTTGTTTTAGCTTAAGCAAACCCATTTGTTTGGCTTAAGCTGTGATTCACTTTATTTCTCTTCATTTAAGTTCATTTGTATTAAGAGATTTCATAGATGATGGAGAAGACATGTGATACTTTTTGGAAATGGGGCAATGCTCGCAAGAAGTTGACATTTGTAGAAAACAATTCTCTCGTAATTCCAGGTATGTTCATGTTTATTAGACAATTCAATACAGTTTTCTGTCACCCACATGAATATTTCATCATATATTAATTTGTTGAACTTGTAATGCAGAAGCCCTGCCCATGCAGTTGGTGAAGAAAGAAACCATGAATTTGGGTGGCCTAGAACTCAGTGCAAGTAGCGTGGATTCTTGTTTCAAGATGCTCAAAAGTGTTGGCAATGAGCACAAGGAATCATTAACTGCACTTGATATGTTGACTGCTGTAGCCGTTTGTGTTCTGGAGAATGAGTATAAAAGAGACGATAAGGAGGAAATGTTGAAGCCCAGTGGAACACCCAAGTCACATAAGCTAGTGATTAGAAGATCCAAGGGTGTTCTCAAATGTGTTTCTCGTGAGCTTAATGTCAATGCAGAGCCAGAGCATCAAACAATGCCTCAAGATAAGGATGAACTTATAGCTCCCACATCCAAAAGAGCTCGATACCATTACCATTATCTCGGCTCTAAGTATTCTGATTTTGTTTTGGACAAGTACTAAAAGTACTCAAAAAAGGATAACGTTCATGCCCTTTCAATGTGTTCTTTTCAAAATTCAACGCTTCAATGTTTATTGTTGCTGTTCTTTTTTGACATGATTATTTTGTAATAGATCTAAGATTATGTCATTGTCACTTCCATTAAAGATGGTCAAATAATCCTGCCTTTTCTTTTCCACTAAAGATGGTAAAATAATCACGTCTTTTCTTTTTTGCACTCAGTTTATATGAAGATGGTCAAATTTCCCAAGCAATTGTAGTAGGCGGGGTTGGTTTCTGGATAGGGTTTAAAGGATGGAATATAAGTTGACAGATATCATGGTGATGGTGCTCATGTTTTGATGAACTGTGATGTTGTGATCACCTTTCATCTCAATCAATAAATTTATATTCATCCTAAGTTTTTGATTATCCTTTTAAATTTGCTGAGTCTAAATTAGAGTAACACATAAGAATTTAAAATGTGTTGAAAATATTTTGTTTATAAATAATAGTGCACTATAAGATATATAATTGTACTGTTACTTTCTGAAACTGATGTATTATTATTATATATTATAATCTTAAGTGGAGTTTTATAAGTTATTTTAGAATTGTAAACTTTAATTCACCCTTAAATAAATAGGTTCAATTTCAGAATTGTAGTTCTTCCTGTTGTAAACCCTTATAATTAAAACTATTATTATTATATATTATAATCTTTACTAGAATTTCATAAGTTATTTTAGAATTGTAAACTTTAATTATCCTTAAAAATATAGGCTCAAAATTGTAGTTCTTTCTGTTGTAAACCCTTATCATTAAAAATCAAGGATTGTATTGAACTGTGATTTGATGAAAAAGATTTAAAATTGTGATAATAAATACAGAAAGTTCGTTAAATTTCATTGACCACTGAAAAAAATCCAAGAAGAAAGCTGTGAAGAATCCCTTTGGATAAATGGAATTTATTTTAATAATATCGTTATTCTTTATTAGCCGATAGACTTTTGGTGGAAAAGCCTTCTACAAGAAAAAGTCTCACGCTGTTTTCTGGGACTGGGAGGTAGGATTTTTCCATCATTCCAGCAGCGATCTACATCATTCTTTTATGGTTTTAGTGTCGTTTAAGCAATATTACAGCAATTATTGTTTTCATCTTCCAAAATGCGGTTATTGTCTTCATTCAAATCTTTAGTTGATTTTACCCTTTGAAGTTGCATAAATGAGTCATCTTTTCAACTGAATTTACAAGCACTTACCAGCAGTATAGCGGCCGAATTTTTGATCTTCAAAGAGTATTTTTTTAACAAAATACATAAAATATCAGTTCAAAAAATGGCTCACAACCGAATAAAGTAGAATTTTTTGGACTCACAACCGAATAAAGTAGAATAGATCTGTTCCGGCATTAAAATCAGTAGAGAAATATTTTCATAAGTGAAAAAATTGTGGTTAATATGGAGGAAGGTGAGACTTTCGAATTTTATTTTATTTTTCAAATGCTACTTTTAAAATCGATTTTACATCTTCAATTAATTTAATTTATACTTTGGGCCTTTTTGTTTTGTTTTTTAGTTTCTACCATGTATACTTCAACTTTTAATATATATATATTTTTTTTTGGTAAAAGTGGTAATTTGTACCACTAAATTTTATTAATATATATATATAATTTTAATTTTCTTTTTACACCTATGGAAAGAACCAGGTAAAGAAAACCTCTGATCTTGCTCACAAAAAAACTCAAAAAAAAAAGTCCCCAACAATTGTAAAATGAGGAGACAACCACAATTACAATGTTGCCAACCCAAGAGAAACATCCAAAGGACTAATTACAAGAAGAATTCTTTTAAAACAATTGATAGAGTAGCCAACTAGTTTACCCCACCCGATCCAAAAACCCACCTAGAAGCCTACCCAAGAAACCCATCACGATATAACTAAACCCAAGATGATCTTGAGAACCCAACCACCCCAATACATCCGAAGAAGACCCACCAGGAAAGAATATGACTGAAGAAGAAGGGAAAGAAGAGGATGTCGATGCCTTAGTGGAAGCTATCATCCTCAAAGCCTAGAATCATTCATCATGTCTGTACAGGCAAACCTCATCTGACATAATGATCCTTCAGAGTAGGTGCAACCATCAGAAGGGTATCATCACCAACACATATGTGCCATACGATCATATTCCCTAGAATTCCAGAAGAAATAGAAGTAACATGTGACATCAAGCCAAAGAACTTGCATATACACTTTCTCAACAATTTGCCAAGATCAATATTAGTGACAATGATATATGCAAATAAAATCTAATATAACATCATTAACCAAATTAAACACCAGACAAGTCCAGTATACGAAATAAATAAAAGTGTTGAAACTCCTCTATTTTTTGCTTTTGAAATTCAAGATTCAAAATTACTAACACCTTGTACCCAAGTGGAAAATGAAATTCCTTTGGTATTAACCTTTAAAATTCCTTTTTCCAATCCAATGAATTTTGAACTTTGAACCTCCATCCAAAGTTCAAGGTTCAAGGTTCAACGTAACCCCCAAGCGTGCTTGCCTTAAATCTTTTGTTTGGTCATGGTTGCTTTATTAACCATTGCTTTGTCAGGTCAGACATTGAACTTGAACTCTTGAAAGTTTAGGGTTTAAAAATCGACATTGGCCATGGTGGTGTTCATGCCATTGTCGGTCCCAAGTCTATATAGCCGCAAAGTTACTTACACCACGAACCCAAACATCAAATGAATCAAATTTATTTTACCCACCAATTGAACTTGAACATTGAACCTCAACCAAAGTTCAAGGTTCAAGGTTCAACTTCTCCCCCAAGGACACATTTTGTAGTCTACTATAGACTCTCAAGAATTTATTCAACTGTCGCCCCCCCTTATGGAATGAGATTGATTTTGATTATATACCATATGGATATTAGATCCATTGAATGGGATAGACATGTCCCATAATCACACCACTACATCAACGACGAGACACATTTTTTCATCATCCACTTCATAAATAATTATGATTAATTTATAATGGTTTCTTACCGGCTTCATTACTAATCTCATGATTAATCATCTTCACCCTAAATCAATATTAGTTAGCTTACTAGAAGTCATTGTCTTCCTATAAACATAGATCTATTTTCCAGTTATCGTCATCCTATAATAGGTCATTGTCTCAAGCACACCATTGCTCATTTTATGCGAATTAAATAGTCCTTAATAGCATATGATGATTTCCGTCTGGGTGGGAATTGTAATCATTGTCGCTACTCATATTTATTTTAGTCGTTGCAATCTTAACATTATATCGGTTGTGGTGTATAAGATAATTATCGTCGTCCAAAATGGTCTTAAGTATTTTGAAGACAGTAAGTACATTATATTTGATAGGTCTCCACTTGAAAGTTGTCT
The DNA here is from genome assembly GCA_018584345.1 of Thuja plicata. Taxonomy (NCBI): domain Eukaryota; kingdom Viridiplantae; phylum Streptophyta; class Pinopsida; order Cupressales; family Cupressaceae; genus Thuja; species Thuja plicata. The sequence goes on along the minus strand of MU224607.1, from coordinate 19,576 downwards.
TGTTGTCCGAATTGGCTAAGTGACAAATGAATACAATTTCTATTGCCCACCCATTGAATTTTGAACAATGAATTTGAACACTCAAAGTACAAGGTTAAAAATTCAACATAGCCTTTGTATTTTGGCTTTAAAAATCCAAATTCCCCACTGAGTTTGAACATTGAACCTCCATTAAAGTTCAAGGTTCAAGGTTCCACGTCTCCCCTGAGCAACCTATATTAAATTTTCTTTGGTGGCGGCCATGTTATTACCAGAGTACGTGAGAAGAATCGGAATGACTTCTCCCATACACAATAAATAACCACTTGAGGATGCTCTGGTTATTCTCATCATGAAGGATAAAAAAACTCACCCCTCATTTAATGAAAATAAGGAGTTAAATGGCCACTACATATATCACAAAATATTATCCATCGATCGAGTACCAAATACCAAATAGTGTAGAGACACAAAGGTATCAACTAATGTGAATCCTCCCCATCTTAAAAAGTGTAGATATTGATACAAATGAATTATGAGAGTATTTGGCTCTTGTAAAAGAAAATTATAATTCATGCAACATCAAGTGTCATAGCCAGATGTCATAGAACTGTCTTTACCATGTCTAACTAAGGCATTATGTCAACTTATTCCCACAAGAAAGGATGAGGTAGACCCCCCTATCAGGTGAACATAAGGATATTGAAACCCATAGTGGGATAAAAAAAGTAAGGATCCACTGTAATTCCCTTATAAGATCACCTTATCACCACATATCCATATGAAGAAGTAAAACTCATCAAAGGCCCTTATTGATTCATCTATTGGCAAGTTCCACTTATGCAAGTGAATACCTGGGATAAGAAAGAGCCTCAATCTTAATCAAATCTAGAGGATCACAAGTAATCATATTACCTCCATCCAAGTACTTTTGAAGGAAAATTAAATGATGTTCAAATCACTGTCTATCTGGATACTCTCACCATAGAATGTGTAAAGAAATATTATCTTCATAATACATAAATAAGCATAGTCAGATGGGGTAGGCCACTTAATTTGATGAACATAAGGATGGAAAGAAATTAATAAATAAAGCATCAATTATAATAACTTTTAAATTACGTCGCTATCACCATTTATCCATGTGAATAAATGAAAGTCATCAAGAGGCTCTAGGTCAACTCTTAATCACAGCCAGGTCATGCAACGTCACAAATAACCATCTTCCTCCTCAAGGATGGTCTAGATACTTTTAGATTGAGCCAGACTCAATGATCATGACTATGTTACAAAAACTAGATCAAATCATCAAGATGGTAATCCCCAAGAATATTATATAATTCACATTACAACTGGAATTTGAGTGAGAACATGATATGTTAGCATAATAAACTGTTCTCACTCATCCAAATTGAAATTAAGTCAAATGTGAAAGATTAATCTTATCCACTTCCTAGAGAGGAAATGAATCATCAATAGCCTTGTTTGCCAAAAATATTTCAACCATATTTTCTTCTCTAAAGTAGTGTTTAAGTTCAAAAGTTTGAAAAGATTCCAACTTTCTGAGAATCAAGTCTAGCCTGTACCTTAGTTTCCAAGAGGAAGTATTTCTAGAGGAGACTATGTTATAGAACACAATTGAGTCTCCCTCAATAATGATGTTAGAAATATTCATGGATGTTGCAAGAGAAAGACCAAGGAGGAGGGATTCGATCTCTGCAACATTATTAGAATCTGGAGGCAACTTCTTACAAATTGCTCTAATTATGTTACCCTCAGAGTCTCTTATAACAACCCCAACTCCAGAGATGCCCAGGTATCACCTAGAGGTACCATAATAATTTAATTTTACAAAACCAGATGGAGGAGCTGACCAAGTAGCATGTAACCAGGAAGAGGAAGATGGGTTGAAAGATGGGCAACCATGAGGCAGAAGGGACTGAAGAAGAGGCCAATTATCTTGAATGAAGAAATCCCACTTAGTAAAATTATTTTTGGTCCTAATCAATTTGAAATGATATGAAAGCATAAATTCTGATATTGACTTCTCTAGTTTACCTATCACTTCTACCCAAGGAGTAGGTTTATTTTTAAATACTCTTTCATTTCTTTCAAGCCAGATATTCCAAATGACTAAAGAGGGGATGATCTCCCAAAGGGGTGCAAATGTAGAAGATTTATGTAATAAAGGCCAAGTTTTGAAATGATCACAAAGATTGGTACCAATGGCTATTGACCATCCGAGCCTCTGATTAAGCAATACCAACACTTAAGTGCAATGGGACAGTGAAGGAATAAATGGTTAGAATTTTCCATGAAGTACCCACATAAAGTACAAGGAAAGATAGCAATGATCCCTAATCTATCAAGTCTGGCACTAGTGAGGACCCTATCTTGGATGGCCAACCAGGAAATGACACTTTCCTTAGGAAACCATGCAGATCCCCATAATAGAAGTGTAGGCCAAGAATCAGAAGATTGATGAAGGAAATTTCATTCATAACCAACCTTAACTGTGTATTGGCCAGAAGGAGAACCTAGCCAAATGAGTTCATCTTCAAGAGGAGAGAATAAAATAACCCAAGAGGTGAGCTCTTTATGAATTTCTACTGCCAGGTCTGAGATATCACATAATCCAGAGAGATCTTTCCAAACTGCAAGACCATCTTGAATATCTAAGTAGTGACAAACTCGATTACCCCAAACTTGTTTAAGATGATTATCTAGAGGGTTCCAGTCCAGGACATGAGACAAGGGTGTATTCCCATTCCATGAGTCCTCCCAAAATCAAGCTTTTGAGCCATCATGTATCAACCAAGAAAGGGAGGGTAAGATGAGGTCCCGGGAGGAAACCATGAAATTCCACATGGCAGACCCCTGAGGTGAAGTGAAACTAACATTGTAAAGATCATTTCCCTTTCATCAGAATTAAGGTATTTTGACCTCATTAGTCTGGACCATTTAGAATTTGGGTTTTGGTACAATTTCCAAAGCTGTTTAGCACCCAATGCTTTATTTTGCAAAGGTAGATCTCTGATACCTACACCTCAGTTGGATTTAGGAGTAAAAACCTTACTCCAAGCAAGGAGGGGTAATTTTTCTTTTCAGATACATTGTTCACCCACAGAAAGTCCCTCAAGATGGACTAAAGTTCCTCAGTTGATCGTTTAGGCATATTTAATACCGATATTAGATAAATAGGAATGACATTAAAGACTGATTTTATCATGATTAGCTTCCAGATAGGGTCATCCATTTATGCTTCCATGAGAGAATCCACTGAGAAAATGCAAAAATAATCTTATCCCAAAAATGATGTTTTTCAAAACTAGAGAAAAAAGGAACTCCAAGATACCGACAAGGAAACTCCCCCAAAGAGAAGCCCTAAATATTGAGAAGATAATGCTGAACTAATGGAGTAGTTCATTCAAGAAGAATTTTTTTGATTTAGCTGGGTTGATTAACTGTCCAGATGCCATGGAGTACTGATCAATGACTTGTTTGATAACTTGAGCTTCCATAATGGTGGCTTTACCAAATAGAAGAGTGTCATCTGCAAAAATATTATGTGTATAGGGTTCATTTTTGTCATTAAGGGAGAAGCCTTTCTAAGTTCCCACCTATCTAGCATGACATATTGATCTATTGAGTCCCTCTGCCATTAAAATAATTAATCAGGGGGAAATTGGCCACCTCCTATCTAATTCCTCTAGAGGATAAGAAAAAGCCTCTAGGGGATCCATTGATGATAACCGAGAAAGAAGGAGAAGATATGCAATCTTGAATCTATTTTACCTAATTTTTGTGGAAACCAAATTTGGTGAGAACCATTCGAAGAAAGTCCCAATCAACCTGATCATATGATTTCATCATATCTAGCTTAAGTCCTATAGAAGATTTGTTATGTAGCCAAATGGAATACAAAATTTCATGATCCAAAATGGCACCCTCCGAAGTTTCTTTGCCAGGGAGAAAGCCCACTTTCTCTTTTGATATAATTCTAGGAAGAATTTTGACTAACCTAATAGCAATAGATTTGGTAAAAAAATTATATAAAGAGTTTCAAAGAGAGATAGGGTGAAAATCTACAAAATTTTCAAGGTTATCTTTCTTCGGGATAAGAGCAATCCAAGTATGATTAAGCTCTTTTAGCATAGTCTTATGAATTTTGGCCTCTTCTAACGCAAGTAATAAATCATTTCCCATAAAGTCCCAACATTTTTAGAAGAAGAGCATGGTGTACCCATCTGGTCTTGGGGATTTATCTAGAGCCATGGAGAAAACAATATCTCTAAGCTCATTTAATGTGAAGGGAGCCATAAGCATAGTATTGTCTACCTCATAAACAAAATTGGGGATGGTTTCTAAAAGGGCATGAGAGTGTTGAACCTATTGCTTAGTTAATAGGTTTGAGAAAAAAGAAACACCTTCATCAACTATATCACTCTCATCTTCTAGATGTCCATTTGAAAATTTAATTTGAATAATTTTGTTTCTAAGACATCTTAACTTAGTTGAGGCATGAAAAAAAATTGTGTTCCTATCCCCATCTACAAGCCAAGTTTCCTGAGATTTTTGTTTCCAGTAAATCTCTTCTCTAAGAATCACTTCCTCTAAGGCACTTCTAAGTTCCTTTTCCAGAACAAAGGACTGAGCATCCATCCCATTTTGAATATCATATTTTATTAGTCATAGATAATTCTGAATGTAATCTATTTTTCTCACGAAAGATATTCTTAAAGGTATTGATGTTCCAGTCTTTAATCTTAGCTTTGAGTAGCTGTAATTTTTCAACCAGCTTGAATATATGAGTTCCCTTCATGTAAGGAGAATTCTGCCCCCAATATTTTAGTAATGGAATGAAAGTTTGGTCTCGGAACCACATTGGCTCAATCTTAAATGTTCCTTTTTGGAGGGAATAGTAACTTGACAATTGAAGGAAAATTGGAAAGTGGTCCGAATTGGAGATAGGTAAAATGAGAGAATGATAATCTATTTCATATTGAAGCCATAAATGAGAAATAATAAACTGATCCAAACACTTTGCAATATTACAAAAATCAACTCGTCAATTTGTCCAGATGAACTTGCCCACCTTGGGAGAGCATCTATACGATTATTGTCTTGAATGAATTGATCAAAATCTACCATCACCTTAGGAGAGGGGAGAATCCCTCCACATTTCTCAGCATTATTTAATACATCATTGAAATCACCCCCAAGATGACCAAATCCCTCGGAAGAGGCTTTAACAAATCATGAAGAAGGGTCCAAAGTTTATTTTTGTCTATAATAGAAGTAGGACCATAAATGTTGAATAACCAAAAATATAGTTTAGTGGAGCAACTGTCAACTAAAGAGAGCATCCAATATTTTCTCAATGTGATTTTTTCCACAGATACCTTATTTGGATCCCATAAAACCGCAAGACCCATCGATGCACCATCAAAGGGGGAGGCCCAGGAGTTACCCATTTTCTAAGATGTAAACAATTTTGTTGCAGCAACATCAGATAATTTAGTTTCTTGAAGAAGAGCAATATCAAATTTAGAATTAAATAGTTGGATCTTGATTATTCACTGCTTGTTAAGGGTATTTAATCCCCTAACATTCCATGAAAGGATTCTCACGGCTCTAGAGGGGAAGTCTCAGCTCCCCTCTTTGATCATCATAACAAATCTTATCATTTACCTCGAAATCATCAATTGCCAACTCATCATCTTAGTCAGCCCCTATTTGATTTAATTGCTCAATCAATACCTTGATGTGTCACTTATCCCTAGCTTGGTTATCACTTTGCTCAGTATACACTGTATTTAATCGGTGTTCACTGGTACTCGATGTATACATAACTCTTCAATTACCAACCACCTAAACTTGTTTGTTCCAGATCTTCAATCCATAATATATGTTTGTTACCATAGTGATACTCAAATAAGTTGACATCAACGACAATACATTAACTGATTAATGTTTATCATCATATCTGTAACTCGGTTGATTATCAACAAAATGACTTAAAACATACAATCAATTGTAGTTCATCATAGAATTCATTCACTTCTTTCCTTTGTTCATCAGGAAAACTAATCAACAATCACTGTCATCAAATAAATTAACTTTCCAGCATCCAAATCATGAACTACTCGAGATGAGGACACACATCTATGTCCTAAAATCACCACCAGGTTAGAAACCAAGAATATTGCATAGCTGATCCACACCGATCCAAGTACTAAACTATTGTCATAGTCTGAACAACCAAAATAATAGTCTCTAATAAATTCATCATAACTTTCTCCAATCAACATATGAACCTCTTCCACTTGAGCAGAGTCAAGTATAGACATTCCATAACATAGTTGTATGATCGCAACATCAGATCTTCAATATAGTAGTCGTACCATAGAAATCATCTCACTGAATAAACCCAAGAACACTATCTCCAATATTAGGAATATGATGACATTAATGACAAAACATTAATGCCAGAACACATATGTACAATCTGAAAAATATCTTCAACAATCTCCAACATAACAAACATGAAATATCAAAATCACCAAAATGGGGCCTAACTAAGCATCCAATTATGGGTGCTAAATTTTTAGGATGGTATTGTGTGTGTGTGTGTGTGTGTGTGTGTGTGTGTGTGTGTGTAATTTGAATACCACAAACCTATATATGACATTAATATGATCTTTCAACTCAAATCAAGATATAAAAACTACTTTAAGGCAATAAATTGAAAACAATCATGAGCATCCTATTTCTCTCTATTTCTAGGGACTTGATTAATGCTCTCAACTGCAAATTGATTCTCAAGTGACAACCTAGAAAACAAGATTATGAGATAAATTAAGCTATTATGAATGAAAAATATATGCTAGATGAATAAGAACATTAAGATGTAATTATGACTTTCTATTATAAAAATTCTCAAAATGAAGAATTGATTTACAAACAAGCATTGTGCCTATGCTTTGATGGAAGTGGATGTCCAAATCTGCATTATGCCTATGCTAAAATGATAGTGGATCCTTTTACTGTAATTATGTATCCTATTTATAGGATTTCTCAAGGTGTAGGGGGTAAGTTTGATTAACCTTAGTTAAGTTATGATTGAGTTTAGGGTTTGATGATGTGTCTCATTTGAATGGGCTAGATTCCCTTGTTAGAGTTGTCATATTATAGCTAATAATTTATTTATTTAATTATTAGTCTATTATACTCTACGCTTAAGTTAAACTTAGGCATCTTATCATTCTTTAGGGTTTTCACCTTTAGGGTTTCGTGGTTACTTTTATAAGGATTCACCTCTTTATTTTTCATAAGGAGATTATATTGTAATCATTTGGTTCATAATAGAAATTCATTCTTTGAACATGGATATGATGTCTCTAGCTTTTTGGCCTCCATAGCTTCTTCTGTCTTTTGTCTTTGCTTCTTCCATGTGACAGGTTTGCATGCAGGTGTTCTTGGGAGAATAGGGAATTTTCTATTCTAACATGGTATTAGAGCCATTCTGCTGCTGCTTGTTCGAGTTCTTTTGAAGCTGTGGATCAAGTATCCTTTTTTCTACTTTTTCCTATTATTTTTATTGGATCTGGGGAGTCTCATTTTTTTTGGTGCACTTTGGGCAAAAAATGACCTCACGATTGCGTCCGGAAGGCCCAGAAACCCCAGAATCCATATAAAACACGACCTATTTGGCCTCCGGGGCATCTAGGAGAAATTTTTTATGGAAAGAGGGCTGTATGAACCTGGCATGCTTTTCAAGGCGCGAGATGCTGAGATTTGAGTGTAGAAGGTATGAAGGTGTTTTTTTTTACATAGGTGGTTTTGACTGCTTAGTGGGCAGTTTTCGGTGCCGCAAGGGTTTTTTTTAGAAATTTTCAAAATTTTGGCAATGGGTAGATTTAGGGAAAAAGAAAAGGGAAAGCATGAAATTTATGTATATGATGCTGGAAAAGAAAAGGATTTTTTAATATTCCAAGTTAAGTAGTATATTTCTCATTATTGTTGATTAAGTGAAAAGCTATTGAAAAACAAATGTAATATTTGTAATGTATCAAGTGATTTAGACGATTTTATTTGCTTTAAAAGTTATCTCATTCATAAAGAATACTTAGGAATGAAAATGGATTTAAATGGAAAATTGAAATGAAAGTACTTTGTATTTCTTTATAAAGAATCTATAGATGTTGAGATGTAGTTTTCTTAAGAAGTAAATCAAGTTGCTAGTACACTAAATGGACTTAAATAAATTGTGCATTTATTAAGAACAAAACCTTGGAGGAATCTAAGTTAAACTATGTTATGTTTATGTACTTCTTTAAAAAAAAAATAAAAAAATTCAAAATTATTCATAAATCATTACTTAGGTTTTCTTTTATAAAGAGAATCTTTGTTCTCTTCCTCGGTTTCCTTGCGGGGCATGACATCCTCTTGTTTCTCATTTTCCTCCAAACTCAACATCTCAAAAAAAAAATTGACCCCCTCCATGTAAGTTAACCTTCATTTCAACTTCTTTTCTTCTCCTCCTCTTGCTTTGTGGAACCTTGGGGATTAAGGATCAAATTTGAGTCATAGTAATGTAGGGCTGAAATTAGCCCTATGAGAGAAATTTGGATTCCTCTAGTGGTGGCGAAATCCACCACTTCTAGAGGAATTATCCTCTCCATTGTCCCTTTTCCTCAATCTCATAGTTTCTTATTAAGCTCGCCTCATCACCCAAATCCCTCATTTTGTTGACCATTGTGCAAGTTTGAGAGGAAATAGTTCATGTTTTCAATCCAAAAATGCAAGGTGGAAATCACCATGTCAAGAGCAATTTGGATACCTCTCCACACCTCAATCTCCACATCAAAAACTTGGCTCAAATGATGTTGATTCTTCCCTCTTATAATCAGATTGCCTCATTCACATTGGCAATTTCTCCATCTCATGTTGGGGCAGAATTTAAGCCTAGGAGAGGAATTTGGATTCCTCCAAGGATGGCAGATTTGCCATGCCTTGAGGAATCATTTCTTTCACTTGAGCTTTACTTTTTCATTTTAATTTTCTCACGCCAAACCTTCCATCTATTCCTTAGTTCGTCTTTGCATTGTAGATTGGGATCTTAATACATGTTTGTGTCTCCTTTTTCCCAAGGCGGAAATATGAGGTAGGAGAGGAATTTGGATTCCTCAAGGACAAGCGGATTTCACCCTGCCTTCAGGAATTTCCTCTTGGTCTTTGAGAATCATCATTTCATGTCATTTTGGAAGCCATCCTTTGTTTTGCAACCTGTCCAAGCTCGTGGCCTCTTTCCTTAGTGGTTTCTCCTCAATCATGCCTTCAATTGCCTACAATAAGGTGGCGAAAATCAGGGGGCAGGGAGAATTGTTTTATCTCCTTTACACTTTAGTGTTGATATTATGGCCTTTACGACAATAGATCAACCATATTGAACTAAATTAAAGACAATAATAATAATAAATAAATAAATAAATAAATATATATATATATATATATAATTATAAAAATGATATAAATAATAATAATAAATATAAGTAATATTTATTATTTATTGTTTGATCGATTTGCATAAATAAGTTTATATTTAATTTGTACTTGGGAGGGCCCAAGTCAGCCATCGTGAGGTGGTAGAGTTTATCCAATGATGCTCATATATATTGGAGTTTTTGATGAAGGACAATCATATAAAAAACATAACATGCGAATGTCCTCTTCATCAATGCTTGGAGTGAATTAATAAGTGAATACAAAACTGCGATTTATTCTTGCATCTATAGGAGCGAATTTCATTAATTTATTAAGGAGATTAAATCAATAAAAGAGCAAATTCAAAAGACATAATTTGGAGCAAAAGTAGAAGCATTTAAGGCTGCTTAAAGGAGCGAATAGGGTATGCTCCTTGGTGTGAATTAAGACTGCTTTTAGGCAGTGACTTCAAGATCAAAATCTTGCATACTTTGGCTGCGATTACAAGATCAAACTTTTGCAATCTTTGAGCGAACTCTCTAGGTCCCAGCAAGAGCGATCTACAAGACATTTATAGGAAGACTTCAAGGGGCGAATACTTGCAGCCTTGACATTTGATTGTAGCAGATTAAAGGACTCAAGCTATAGCAAATTAGAGGACTAATATGAGGACATTCAAAGTGCAGTTCAATGGCTTCTTGGAACAGTAATAAAGGAGCCCTAGGTGGGAAAATTTGGCTTAAACATATCTCTGAAATAAAGCACTCAAATTAGATCAATATTGAAGGGCAACCTTGAAGACAACAAGGCTCAGATTTGAGGGCACAAAGGATAAATTTTAGGACCCTAATCCAAGTACTATCTTTCTTTGTTGTGTATATTTATATTATATCCCGTGCTTAGTTGTTGGAAGACCTCTATAAATTGTATATTCCTTGCTAGAATCTGAAAACATTAACATGGTATCAAAGCCTAGGTTGAGAAAAGATCTAATTTAAGATTTAGGAATTCAGTCTAACTCTTTCAAAACTAAGAAATCTATGGAAACTAGGGGTTGATATGAAAATAGTAATTTAACCTTACATCTTAAGAGGGTTTTGATTTGCATCAAGATCTAGGATTGTGATTATGCAAATCCATTGGTCCTTTAGCCTTCTACGCCTAGTATTAGTTTCTATGTTGTGAAACCATCTCACAATTGGCTGAAAAGATATGGGTAAATTATGTCAATACATTCTTGCATGTTTTGAAATTATACGATTGACCTTCTTAGGGTAAATTTCAAAATATCTGGAAACATACATTGAGAGGGAGTCTAACCTTGTGAACATTATAAGGTAAACCTAAGCTT
>MU224606.1:47774-84320 GCA_018584345.1 Thuja plicata | reverse complement strand
TTTCTATTGAAGTACAACATCAGTAATCTGTCACATGTTAGTATTCATAATTCTTAACCATTATAAACTAAATATACATTCAAACTTTATGTTACAAAGTAGGAATCCATCCACAAAGAAAATAAATTATACTAATTATGAACTTTTATATATGAACCTATAAAATAATCAAGCGTACACAATTGTATACAAAAATGGCATATATATCAACTCAATAAAAGTTTTAAAAATTTATGGCATATGTCATCATGAGATCTATATGGAATGAAAAAATGTTGAATGGCTATAATATTTCTCTATCAAATAACCACAACTGACAATATATGTCTTGCTATGCCCTTGCATACTTATCCCTACATTTTTCTTGGAAATTGTTAGGTCATCCTTTTCTTTATGTTCCCCCTTGTTTTTCTCCTTGTTTTCCCTTGTTTTGACTTTTTCCCTCTAAGATTCCTGACCCCAGAGTCCTCTTTGGTTTTTTTTCTCTCCTTCAAGGTCATGAATTCTTGAATTTTGGGGTTCCAATCTCTAGCATGTTGAAGATTTAGAGCCCCCAAAGATATTAATAAATGAATTAAATTCAATAAAGCAGTTGGATATATCATTTTCACTCACAAAGGTTCCAAACAATAGTATATCCTTATGTGTGAGTTGAGCTTCCAACTCAGAAATTGTATGATTAAGTTTAAGCTTGCACCAACAAATTCTCATGCATTTTCTTGTGCCTTATTTGGTTCACTTGTTTAGAGGTAGGATTTCTTCCTTCCTCCAAATTTTCTTTTTGTTACTTGTGTATCTCATTATCTTTTATTTTATCCCTTTTGTTCATGGTGCAATTTTTTTGTCCCTATAGGTTAGGAAATAAGGATTCCCCCTCAAAATCTAGTTGTTAGTGCCTCAAATCCAACCCTTAATCCCTTTGCACATCTACAAAATTATTAAAGTCAAAATACATCCTTGAATTATGCAAAGAATGCAAGAAATTAGGGCTTTCAAGGTGTCATTATTTTTCCATAGTCTATACAAACACACATGGACATAGGTCGCACCTTTCTATCCAAGAATCCCACTATTGGCAACCCACAAATTGGCCCTAGATTTTTAAATGTAGCTTATATTGTGAACTACACCCAAAGATGAGCTAGGGTGACTACAATTCATTTCTGGTGCTTTATGCACAAATTCACCAACTCCCTTGAAAATTGAGCATGTTTCCTTGGAATCCCTAGGCTCTAGAGAATCACCAGAAGTACAAAATTGCCCAAGTGTTGGACTCATCTAGGATGTTAAACTCTAGAATCCAAAAGAAAATATCTTAGTATATCATGGTTTTTGAGGTCCTTAATCCAAATCTCAAAACATTTAGGAAATTTTGAGCCTTGGGTTTGGAATTGTAGTTAACACATTCCCAATTTGATAGACATCTTTAGGGAGTCCTAAGTCGCTCATCCTAGACAAAAAATTCTACAAGTGCCCAAATAAATTAATTATATTTCAAAATCCTTGATACTAGAATCCTCATTCAACCATCCCTAGACTCCAAAGTTCCAATATAATCCAATTCAAGATAAATTGGTCAGCACAAAAGATACTCCAGAAATTTGGGTCTATAGTTCTGGCTCCAACCATACCAAAATTACAAATATTCTAGGAAACGTGAACCTAGATGTTTTGCCACAATTCCTCGAATCTAAATAATTAATATGATAATGAATATTTTTGGAACCCTAGTCATAGGAATTATAGTCATGCTTCACCTATTTTGATATTAGCATTTTGGTAGTCCCAAACCTAATAGTCTAAACTTCATACTCTAAAGTCAAGAATTGTAGCAAAGAGACAATTCTAGAGTCACAGACTCTCACATATCCCTCATCCCATAAATTTTTCATACTCTTATATTGTTCTTTTGACCCCAAGAGTAATCATAAACCTATGAGAAAGTATAACTCCAAAAGGCTGAATTGCAATGGTTTTAAATGATTTAATCTTTGTCTTTCTTTCCTTTCTGCAATATCCTTCTAATTACATGGAAGCTCTCATCATTGTTTTTTGTAGCTGGGATGAAATTGAAATTAGGGATACAGCTAGAGAAACTCCCCATTACAATAAAGTATCAATACCAACAATAGCTAAGATCATCCGAGTTGGAAAGGATGGTCCAAAATATAGTGGATACCATAATTGGGCACATAGATCTAGAGGCTGTCAAAAATAATGTAGTGAATTCGTCTCCTAGTGAAAAATTCTACAAATAATTCAATAGTTATGAGTTGGTACAAGCTACCATTTTCCCTTAGGTAGTACAATTTCCCAAACCCATCATGACAATTTCCCACCACAATAACCTAGACACTAGACGATGCACAAATGACAAAGGAAACATGGTGGTATATTTGACTCCAACAGTTGTTGGGAAAATATTCTAGATCCAAAAATTCCAAACCATAGTCCTAACATGGGAAGGAAAAGACACTCTAGAAGTATATGACCCAACAATCACAAAATAAAAATATCTAAAGAAATATTGGCTGACTCAATAAAGGGAGACAGGAAGAAAGATCATAGACCACATCAATAGGGAAGACTTCAAGATGGGGGTCTAGGATATTATTTTAATTTTGAGAAAGGTCTTAAGGAATGAGTAATACTAGTTTTATGACCCATGTATGTATTTATACCATGAAAATCATCAAAGGAAAGGACCACTTCAACCTAATTCATTTCTGACAGGTGACATAAATAGATCTACCAAGTCATAGACACTAAGAAATTCTATGTTAATTCCTATGTCATATGGATTATTGATCAAATTAGGATTCACCACCCCAAGTTGGACACAAGGGGTAGGAAGTCAGATAACTGTAATGATGTAACACCATAGGATCACTAGTACAGAATTAAGATCAAGGAAGCAGTAAATCATTTCAAGTGTGTGAATGATGTTCCTTTTATTTGTGTTATCATCAATAAGCTCATTAACGACCTGGGATATAGGTTGTCCAAGGACATCATGGACCTCATGGAGACTTGGGGGACTTGGTTCCTCTAGATAAAAATATCTACATGTATCAAGCTTTGTGAGTTCACAGGTGAACCCTTCCTTCTTCCCCGCATTACAGTGATAGAATTATACTAAAACAATTGTAAGAAAATAGTGGAACCTCAGGCTTTGGTGACCTAAAATCAAAACCTACGTGTTGATTTCCCATTCTCCCTTAGGTATGAAAAGGTCCCCAATTTTTTAGCAATAATAGATATGGTATATGAGTTGCAAAGCCTTAATATAAAGGGATTTGATTACACTTGCGAGATATATGACCCAAATAAATGGATCAAGAACATCCTTCTAAACACTTATGCAGGCTGCAAAAATGCACTAGAGGACTTCTAAGTGGGGTTGGTAGATGACTTTGATGTTTGGAATAATAAATATTTCTACCTCACAACATATTAAATGAGGAATTTCAAAATCCAAAGAGATATGCCTAAGGATTTCTTTAATGATGGGGAGGACTTGGGCCCCGTCTATGCAAAGAATAAGGAAAACAAACATAACCTATCTCCTTTTAATTGACCATTAAAATAATATGTAATAATTGACACAGTGACTGCTGGGGTACCCCCAATGAAGCCATAAGTACCTAAACTTAAGATTTCCCAAAGGATTCCATAAAGTAAAGGAGAAGAGAAAATGAAATGTATTTTTTGAGGCCACCAAAGGATATAAGATAAAAAGGGACAAGGGTAGCCACAAAGGTAGTGGGTATAGTGCATAAAAGGCCCCAACCAAACTATTATTCAAGTAGTTGTTAACACAAATTCAAAAGTACCAAAGATTAATCACAAATTTTAACCAAAGGGTCACCTATGGCCTATCAGTAGACCCAATAAAAGTAGTGGAAACACCAAGGGTTTTTATATGGACAACTACAAGGGAAGGATATATCAAAGTAGGACAATAGATTACAACTCTATAGGAGGGGACATCATCTTACCAACCAAACTACAGGGAGCCCCAAACCGTCATTATGGAAGAAGATAATGAATAAACCCTCTTTGATGAGGACATGATGGTGCATGTTTTAAAGGTCACAAAGGAAAAATATAGAAGGGAAACCATTATAAAACCACTATATATACTAGACATTCCAACATAGGTACCATTTTGGAAAAGTTCAATCTCCTCTATTTCAAGGCATTTCTAGGATGAGTAGTGGCAAGTTTTAGATAAAATATGATATTAGAGGGAGACTTCGTACATGGAGGTCAATGACCCAAATATGACCCTCATCCAAAATGACCAATTTTTAATGACAAAGTAGAGAAAAGGAAAATTCAACTAGATGATAAAATAAATAAAGATGAAGAGGAGTGTTAGAAGCAAGAAGAGCTTACCAAGTTACAAAAGGAGGAAGAGTGTCAAAGATAATTGGAGAAAAATTTCTAAATAAATAAGGAAGATTTAGTGAAGGCCCACGTAGAGGTAAATAAAATGGTCAACTCCATTATTAATGAACTCTCACCCCCTTCCAATTAGACACCCTCAACGAATGAAGGAGAAAGTAATATCCTATCTTATGCAAGTGCAACTCAAGAGTGGGAAATGACTACTTTAAATCTCCCTCCATGAAAGATGCCAACATTATGGCCTTTCCTCAATGACTCAAAGTATGATTCACTAGGAAACAAAGATTAATTTCAAAGAAGGTGACCCTAGAATAAATGACGGCAGAAGAAGGTACTCCCCAAAAATCTAAAATTCTTAGGTGTTGTATTCGACATAAAAAAATATGCAAGGGGAGATCATGGAAAATGTTTCTATCGCACTCTCAGATAGCTAACCTTGGTTCTTTTGGATATCCTTTTTCTGTTTGTTTTTTTGTAGGTTTTTTTTGTTTTGTTGCGGCCCTGTGGTGGTCTGTTTCATTTTTAGACTCTGTTTTATTTTGTTTGGCAATACTTTAAGTTTGTTTGCTTTGTTCTGGGTTTCAGGAACCTTGTAAAACCTATTTTACTTAATCAAAAACTATCAATCATAGGTGGACCCAAAGTATTACCAAGTGATCCAAGTTAAGCTAGGAAGATAGAATAAGTGAAGAGAGATCTCCACCCTTGACCAAGCCACAAGCACCATCAAGCAATGGTTGGAAAAAGAGAACAAATATAAATAGGAGCTCAAGGATTGGCTATCCTAGTGCTAAAATTTTGTAAGGGACATGTATGCACCCTTGGCCTCCCATATTCCAATAACATCAAACACAACATTAGTTTCACAATTAAAGATCAATACCCTACAAATAATGAAAAATGACACGATCACAAAGCAGTCAATTTTTGACCAAGTAGGCCAAGTCAAGTTTTTCCTTGAAGAGTCCCTTTTAATTCCTATTTTAATGTTACTCATATAGAAGGATAAATATTTAAAGATATGAGCTCAAATTCAAGGTAGACATCACAGAAAAATAGAATAATAAAATGGTCGCATACCCTCCCTTGCTAAAAGATAAGATCTTGGATTAGGGATCCTATGTCTCCAACACCATCAATTTTTTCCTCGTCAATGAGGGAGGTTAAGAGACGTTGAGTGTGTTATTGGTTAAATAGGATGAGAAGGAAAAATAAAAGTTTTTTCCCTTCTGCATATTTCATTGGTATATCATTGACAATTTTATGGGGATGATCCTATCCACAACCAACATAGTAAGAGTTGTTGAAAAGGTAAAAAGATATAACAAGGCAAGAGTTGCACTAAAGGAGGCTAGGTTCTGGATCAAATGACTCAATGAACCAAATGAAAGGTTGTTAATTTCTATCTGGAAAATTTCATAGAACACAAGAAGGTTGTAGAGGAGGCACCACCTACATGATCATATATCTCTCCTTATTGGTTTTCCTTCTTTAGGAACTATGTGACTCCAAAAACTTGGATCTTCTCATGACCTAAATTTTGGGAAAACAAATGATGTACCTTGTAAAATTTCAGTGGTTGGGTGCTCATTCCATATCATACCTCCAAATTTTTTGCATTAAGTACTGTATAAGAAAGTACTATTCCTTCCCATCCCTTGGGTATAGTCCAAACTCTATGATAGCAGTGCATGCAAAGGACACTATGGGTTTCACCTACTCCTTCAAATAGGGAACCACTTTTACATTCAAGGTGGTAGGTTTCTGATAACATATAGTAAAAAGAATATGGTGTGCATGTCATTCCCTTTCTCAAGATTTGATCTTTATAGGTAGATGTTTTTCTCTCTTGTACACTGGGGAAGGGATCTAATCCTTATAAGTGTAAAATTTTGGGCCATTATTATTATCTATAAATTGATGATTTGAGGCCTTTAGTCTTTTAGTAATTTCTAAAAAGTTTCAAATTTTTTTTTTCTGCTAGACCTCATAATAATATGTTTTGAGTATTATATGGGACATATCAATGATTTGTTGGTATCTCTCTAAGGATCAACACAAAAAAAATTATTAGGATTATCCATCTAAATATGCATGTTTAGTTATGAGTGGTATTTTTCTAATTTCATATCATGCTTTATCAAAGATTTGAAGTATATTTATTTGGTTTGAATGTTTCAATGTGATAAGTTTTTTAATGTACATTTATTTTTTTTGAATGTTTCATTGTCACGAGTTGTTTAATGTATGTTAATGTGGTATGAATGATAAGAGTGAAATGTGGAAATAATATGATGTAAGAATGAATCTTAGTTCCTTAATATATTGTGGTTAGTTGATCAAATTACTGATTATAAAATGTAACTAATTATTTCTTGGATCTAGTTGATGGTGTGTGTGTATTATTACAATATAAGAGTCTCCTATCCTCTGAACCCTGAACTATCTTTTTATTTTTCTGCCATTGTTAAGAGTTTTGAATTTTGACATCCCCACTTAGGTATTCACTTAACCAAGAGGTCCCTTGGTTACAACACCTTATCCTATGAACCCTAAACTATATTTTTCTTTTTCTTTTATTATCAAGAGTTTTGAATTTGGAGATCCACACTTAGGTATTCTCTTAACCAAGAGGCTCCTTGATTACAACATCACCATGTCCACTTAATTGTTCCAACACCATTGTGATCCAACAACCACAAAAATTGGGAGGATTGATATTCCCTCTCATCCCTCTTTCAAGAAGCGTTGGGTGGAAACACTTGGCTCGCTTGTTGAATAATTTGAAGTCCATCTTAATAGAACTTGTGCTATGAGAAGGGCCCAAAAGAAAGTTACCTCATAGTGAGTCCCTTAATAGTGAGTGGCCTAATCATAAGCTCTAGCACATGAGACATTTCTCCCTAATAAGGCTTGATAAAATCCTTAGATCCACACCCAACAAAGGGGAAATTGTATATTTAGGGCCTATCACTTGCACAAAGAATAACAAGGGAAAACAGGCACCTTCCAGCTAAATTCATAAAGTTTCCCAACCATCCCTATCTACTATTGTTCTAGAAATCATCCTAATGCAACCTATGCAAAACCCACCAATGGTAGCCTCTCATTTATTCAATTAGGACCATTCTCCTCTTGAGATCATATTTGGTGGGATTCATGACTTGCGAAGGAACCCAAACAAGTATTGCACCAAGTATGAGTTTGGTGGCTCTAGAACTATGTTTGGTGGCTCTAGAACTATGGAAGAGTACATCCAAGCATCCAGAGATGCAATGGTTTGACACCAGATCTAGTATCATGGCATAGTTTTCAAAAAATTTCCCTACTCTTTGGGAGATAATGATTGAAAATAGTAACTCACCATCCTATCTAACTCAACTCTCAATTGGAAAGATTTGGAAAATATATTTCTCATACAATTCAGTGTGCATATTGACCCTGCAACCCTATATTGCCAATTTCCATAAATAAGAAAGAAGTCCAATGAACCCCTAATGATATTCAATACTAATTTTCAAAGAGATTTCAAGAGGCTTGGAGTGCCTTATGCAGTCACTAGAGTCTATTCATTGAAACTTATTTTAGGGTCATAGATCTATGGATAATGATGTTCATCAAGAAGACCAACATTACAAGAGATATTAATACACTCGCCAAGGTTTACACCTTATCCATTAAGATGAATCAAGAACTTAATCAAGCACTTAGAATTATTGGGAACAATCTACTTCTAAAATTTAACTAGGGGTATAACACCATATGATAGCCTATAGCGCTAGTGTAGTTCCTTAATCCCTAATGTTAAACTTAGTACCCTCTTACATCCTACGGCCTATGTCTCAAGAGTTTTCCTTATAAAAACTTGCATGGAACTAACCTAATCCCACAAAGGTGTATAACATAAATAATTATAAATTTCAACATATAATCAACCCCAAACCCTAGCACGTCTCATGTCATCATGGCTAGCCAAATGCCTTTTCCACCCTTGTGAAATAGACAAATTATTTAACCATATAAATGGAGGCCTTAAAGAAGATGTTGACCCATTTAACATCAGAATTGAATCAGATTAAGATGAATTCATGGGGAGGAAAAAATAAAATCCCCCTTCAATAAAATAATTACCAAGGGAAATGAAAGTACCAAAATTCTAGCCAATGATACAACCAACCTCCTTACAATAGGAAATGAAATACTAACCTGACAATGGAGGGGTAAACCATAATCATCATGATGCTAAAGAGGACGTAAACCCTACCCAGATAGTGAGTTTGGTTGACATTAATCTCTTGAGAAATTTGTGTCATTTACATGACACATCATCCCACTCTCAAGCCAAAAATTCACAAACATAAAAGTTCATAAATATTGCATAGGATAATAGCCAATCATTCCTTGACTAGTTCCCCAGAAACTGTCAACACTTTGATGATAGTAGATATGTTTACCTTCCTTCCGAAGGAGGAGAAAGAGTTGGAGGACCAAAATTATGATGTGAAAGCCTTTCAAACCACAAGGACTCCCTACAACTTTAAGACTCAAAACAAAGGCCCTTTTACAAAACTATCAAACAATATTACAAAACTATGGGATAAAACCATCTATAAGGTGCATAAAATATCCACCATTGAATCTTTGACTGTTAGGAACCCCTTTCAACCCCAATTTGGAGGTAATTCCCTTGAATCCCCATTTCTTATGTATCAATAGTAACCTTTTATTATTGCAAGGTTGAGACACCATTTTCCCAACATGATCAACTCAACATGTAAATGTGGAAATTCTTTTCAAGGGATCTTTATATTTTTTTCTTAACTTGAAAAACTAGTTTATTTCCTTTAGATTATTCTATTAGAAAATAATTAATTTTTTGTACTCTATTATTGGTTTTATTTTTTATTTTTTATGTTTTGATCTACTATGTAGATTTCAAATGTCTTTTTTGCAAAAGAGAGAATTATTATAGGACTAATTGTTTCATTGACACATGTTTTCCTTAGCAATACATGAATACCAAACACTAAGCCATAATTTGATGCACTACAAACTTTTTATGATTTCATGCTTTCCTGCTATGATTGAAATAGGTATTTTAGGTTTCCAATGACATTGTACTTGGAACAGACGATATCTAAGAAAAAAACAATTATGGTCCTATTTGACAAGGTGACTAATAGTTTTAACACATCTTACATAATTTGGAAATACTTATGCAAGAGAACTATAAATAATAAATAGGAAATATCAAAACCTACTTTGAATCACTCTAGTGTTTCAACATATATAAGCTATCAAACAAATTATCAATCCTATCTTGAGCATATCATAAAAGAAAATATTGGTGATATTTTTTGGAAATACCACCAATTAAATATACATGCCATTAGAAAACACAATTTGAATAGTTGGGACTTTCCTTCAGTCGAGACTAATTTCTTGTATGAAAAAATTTGAAGCAACAACCTCAAAATAATATCTCTACCGTTCATTGATCAAATTGCATTAGTAGTCAACATATAATCCACATCAATGACCTATAGAAAAATGTGTCAAATAGAAATGAATAGAAACCATGAACACTAAATTGAAATACATAACCAAAAAATAGCATAAATCCCACCTAAAACATGAACATACTAATAATCAAGCACAATTCAAGGAGATGTATCAGCTCTTTTATGGGCCCATATTTTAAATTAAAAGTTGGTGGTGGGAATTTCATCATGTAAAAAATAACATCAAATGATATCTATGAAAATAATTTAGAGGTCATTAAAATTGGTTGGTTTAAACAAGTAAAAGAACAAAATTTCCCATCACACACCACTCATAATGAATCATTTATGGTTCATGTCCCCACCATGCAAGGACCATGCAAAAATAAAAGGTCTATAATTTATTCCAATGGTTAAAATCTCATTCATCCCATTCTAGTTTCCTCTTTCTCTCTCTCCCATGTTGTCCCTTGTGTCATTAGCTCCCTAATCAAGTTCATAAAAAATAAGAAGTAGACATCATTCTTAGCTCCAATGAATAATAAGTGTCTTGCATAGGTTATCAACTACAAAAAAAATCATCTACATAGTGAAGAAAATACAAGGTGGGAAGTTCATCACGAAAAACCATAGTTATCAAGTAAACACAAATATCCCTATTGTGTTTCTTTATAATATCCTCATGGTCACGGAAGAGAAATTTTTGGTTGGTGAATTGTGTAGTAGGATATTTAATATATCATTTTTGGGAGAGTTGGATATATTATTTCAAAATGTGGATAGGAAAATCACAATTTTTTATCATATACATTATTCTATTATCACGTCCATAGGAAAACATATCCTAAGGAGACATTCCATCAAATGGTCAAACACAGCCTCTCTTAAACTAAGTCTTGTTCTAAGTCCTTAGAATGAATAAAGGATGCAATCATGGTGTTGAACTCTATCAATGATAAGGTCAAACACATGCCATGGGAAATTATGGAGGTTAGCAAGAAAGTGAAAAATGGAGAATAAGGGTTGGAGCTACATTTGAGCCTATGGAAGAAGATATATCACCATTCCTCATTAGACTCAAGAAATATAGAAATAGGACAAATCCATAGGTGGCAAAGGATCCCCAAGGTGATGTAGCAGATGTAGCGAAGCAAGTATAATGGGAGTTGGACAAGTTGGAATATATGGAAGAAGACGAAGAATAAAGTGGAGAATTTTTAGTTCATGTTGTTTAGTTGTTTAATTTCATGTTTTTCATCTCTCAAAAACTATGGGCTTTGGGGAGCTATCTTTATGTTTTATGCTTTGTTTACTTAAAACATTTTAAAACTGTAATTGGTCTTTGAGGCAGTTAGCTTCAAGAAATTTTTGGTTACCAAAGCCATTCTTGGATTCTGGTGGTTGATGTAGGAGCATCCTAGGTTGTCTTTCTATGCTTCTCATCTTTAGTCATTTTTCCAATAAGTGTCGAGTTGCAGTTAGTGCCAAGTTGCATTATGTGTCGAGCTATCCAGCATTGACTAAGTTCCTATTTGTGCTGAGCTTTGTAGTGGTTTCCAAGCATTCCTTCCTATGTTGAGTGAACCTGATGCTCGGTTCTTCTTGACCAAGCTTGTCTATGTTTGGTTTTTGTTGAATCTAAATTTTGTATTTAATTTATTTTTGTGCATTTAATATTTGGATCTTGTCTTGGGATGTGTGCAAACCATTAGTGGTCAGCCTTCCATCTTTGTAAGCCTCTTTGGAAAGTATAAATAGGGATGTCTAGGTGTAGGTTAGGTATCATCTAGTTGAGCAAGTTGAAAATGATGATATGAGAAGATAGAAAATAGGTTTAGTCAGGATTTTGTAAAACTTGTTGGTCATAACCCGGAAGGCCTCATAGCCAGGGATTTATGTTGTAATTGCATGAATCAATAAAATTTATATTGTTTTCCTTCTCTCCTTGGTGTTGTTCATTGTGTTGTGTGCTTCCATTTTGTTTACTCATAGGGTGGCTAGATAGTATGGTGTGCCTTTGGCCTCAACCTCCCTTATCTCCCTTGTGCTAGGTGGTATCAGTGTGAATTTCATCCTTGGTGGATTGGATCATGTAAAATACTGAGTTAAAATTTGGTTTTAGGGTAGAAGATCTACGGATTTGACCTATAACTTGTAGAGGGCTACGATCTTGTAGGAACCATCAAGATGGTTTGAGGTGGAGGAACTGTTGATTATGCCATAATAGACATGTTTAGACAAAATGCAACAAGATTAGATGTTGTGGAGATATCCTAGAGAAGAGGAGTGCATCTTGATGATGTGAGTGATGATGAAGAAATGGAACCAAATCCAGAGCCTCAAGAAGATCAAGATGAAGAAAGATTGTTGACAGTATTGTCTAGGGCACATTCAAAGCCTATTTTTGAATTTTTTCCTTATGATGGAAGGTTGGATAGCAATGTTGTGATAGATTGAATCTTTGATATGGATAAGTTCTTTGATTTTGAAAGCACTCCTAATAATAGGAAGGTGAAAATTGTAGTCACTAGGTTCAAAGGTCATGCCTCACTATGGTGGGAGCATTTGCAAACTGATAGACAAAGAAGAGGAAAGGAAAATATCAAAACTTGGTTGAAAATGGTGAACAAGGTAAATAAGAATTTCCTTCCTACTGATTACCAAGTTAGCTTGTTGAGGAAGATGTAGAACCTTAGAAAAAAGGACATGACTATGAAAGAATACACTGAGGAATACTATAGATCATACATCAGATCTGGACATGTGGATGGTGTGGTTGAGAAAGTTGCAAGGTACTTGAATGGATTGAGATTTGGAATTCAAGATGAAATTAGTTTTATGAAATTGGATAGTGTGGAAGAAGCATATCAATATGCCTTGAAAGTTGAGGATATCTTGACAAAGAAGTATGAAAAAAGACAAAGAGGTCAAGGTGGTAGATTCCAGAGAGGTAGAGGTATGGTGAAGGTGGAAGATTTGATAATTCTGTGCAAGAAAAGGGAAAATTTGAGTGGAAAATTGTTGATAAAAGAAAGACTGAGTGGAAAGGTGGTATTTCTTACTAAGGAGGTACTAGTTCCTACCGAGGAAGAGGTAGAGGTGGTTTTAGTGGTAATTGTTTTAGATGTGGAAAAGAAGGGAATAGATATTTCAAGTGTAGACACTCTGAGGGAAATGGAAAAAGTCATAGAAATTCTATGGTACAAAAGGATCTTAAGGGTTCCCCAAGTGGACCTAAAGTTGGAGAAAACCTAATGGTAATGAGAGCTTTGTGTAATAACCGAGTGGATGAAGTACTTGTTCTAAGGAGAAATAATTTCAAGACCATATGCAAGATGGAGGGAACATATTGCAAATTAAGACAGTGGAATTTCAATGAATTTGGCATCAGAGGAGCTGGTTACAAAGTTGCAATTGTAGAGGTTGAGACACCCTAAACCCTATCATGTTTCATTGATCAATGATGAGCATAAGTTGTTGGTAAGTGAGAAATGTGTTGTGAAATTAAAGATTGGAAATTACTTTGATGAATTTATGTATAATATTATGCCTATAGATTGTTTTCATATTCTGTTCTAGGTAGACCTTGGAAGTATGATAGACATGCTATGCATGATGTTAGATTGAATCAATATACTCTTTGGGTGAATGGGAAGAAGAAAACATTGTTACCTTTGATTGAGGTTCCATATGAGATAAACTATACTTCTGTGAAAATTTGCATGGTTAATGAAAAGCAATTTGTGAAAGAAATGAAGAAAAATAAAGTCTATTTTGCTATGATTCCTAAATTTTGAGTGATAGGGCATGGTAATTACCAAGTGATAGAAAATGGTAAATGCCAAGCGACATAAGATAGTGAAGACTGAGTGACAGAAGAAATTTAGAAATTGCTAAATGAATACAAGGAGATTGTTGTAGAGGATATTCCTGATGGTTTACTACCAGTAAGAAGTATATGTCATTGCATGGATTTGATTCCTTGAGCTAGTTTTCCAAATAAAGCACCATATATATTGATACCTACCGAGAATGAAGAACTTAGAAAACAAGTGCACGAGTTGTTGCTGAAAGGTTTGATCAGAGAAAGCTTGAGTCCATGTGTTGTACATGTTGTATAGGCACCTAAGAAGAATGGATAATGGAGAAGGGATAATGTGTACTAATTCTAGACCTATCAACAAGATAATAGTGAAGTATTGGTTTCTTATGCCAAGGATGGATAACATGTAATGGATTTTTTGAGTCTAGGAGATAATTATTTTTCCAAGATTGATTTGAAGATTAGATATCATCAAATCATAATCAGAGAAGGTGATGAATGGGAGACCGCTTTCAAGACAAAAAAAAAAAGTTTTATATGAGTGATTGGTTATGCATTTCGGTCTCACTAATTCACCTAATACTTTCATGAGATTGATGAATGAAGTTCTCAAGAGATTTTTGGGTAATTTTTTGATTGTTTAATTGGATGATATTCTGATATTCAATAAGACTAAGGAAGAACACCTTGAGCATATTAGACAAGTGTTGTAAAGATTGAAGGATGAGAAGCTACCGATTAATCTGAAGAAGTGTTCCTTTATGCAAGAAGATATTGTGTATTTAGGATTTGTGATTTCAGATTTTGAAAATAGACCCTAAGAAGGTTAAAGCAATTATGGAGTGGTCTACACCTGAGAATGTGGGTGAGGTAAGATCATTTCATGGTTTGTCTAGTTTTTACAGAAATTTCATTAAGAATTTTAGTTCTATTTATAATGATATGACTAAGACTATGAGAGGAGATAAAAAGAATTTTAAATGGACACATGGAGCACACAAGATTTTTGACACTTTGAAACAAAAGGTTTCCCATTTGTCTATCTTAGATTTTCCTTACTTCAATAAGGTATTTAAAATTGAGTGTGATGCAAGTGGTAGTGCAATAGGAGTTGTGTTGAGTCAAGAAGGTAAACAGGTTTCTTTATTTAGTGAGAAGTTGAATGATGCTAAAAGGAAGTATTATGTGTATGATCAAGAGTTTTATGCTATCGTTCAAGCTTTTAGAAAGTGGAGACATTATTTGATTCCTAAGGATTTTGTGTTGTATACTGGCCATTAAGCTTTACAGTATTTAGGCATTCAACATAAGTTGAATTAGAGACATATGAAGTGGGTTGAATATTTGCAGAGTTTCACATCTGTGATCAAGCATAAGAGTGGAGTTACTAACCGAGTTGCAGATGCACTGAGAAAAAGATGTTCTTTGTTGATCGAGATGAAGGCTTTTGTTCTTGGTTTTGATGAGATGAAGGATTTGTATGATACTGAACTTAATTTTTCTAAGGCATGCAGAGAGTGTAGAGAACCAAATCTGTCAGAACAACCAAGTGTATCATCTTAAAATGGAATCACTTCCCTGGGTCAAGGTTGACCTCAACCTTGACCTAGGTTAGGGTTGAGCTCAACCCTGACCTAGGTGAGGGTTGACCTTGACCTCAGACCAGGTCCCCTTTTCCAATTGGAAAGTTTGTCGGCTGCCAAGGGACCTTCAAAAGCTCATTTTCCCGCTTCCAAGTCATTTTTTTGGGGTTCCAAAGTAACAACTCTTAAATTATTTTTTATATAGGTCCACTTCTAGGGGTATAGGTCTAATTGGAATTTATTTCTCCTATGTAGTCCTCTCTAGAAGATTGTTCCCTAGATTGGTATATAAGGAAGCTCTCTTCTTTCATTTTCAATCAATCATCTACTTGGATACAAGAACATTATTGCCTACTTTCAAACATCCATTAATCTACATGTTTTCAAGCTTTCAAGTGTCCAATCAAGTTTTTAAAGTATTTCTCTCAAGCATTCAAGTTCTCCATTGAAGATTAAGGATTCAAGTATTCAATCCTTTGAAGGGATTTGGTTCAAGCATTCAAGATTCATCATTCAAACCCTATATCTATCCATCATGGTGGATTGATCCTCCTTCATGATCCTTTGTGCATCGTCAAGATTCATTCATTCTTCCTTAAAGGTGGATTCCAAGCATACAATCATTGGAGGTTTATGGTTTCAAATATTGAGTCCAAGCTTTCATATTTACATACTTGTTTACATTCAAAATACAAGTCCATATCTACTAAATATCATAGCTTCATTATTAGATCTACTTCTACTACTTGCTAGCATTCTCTATTTAAATTATTGATTTCAAGGTTAATTCCTAAATTGGGGTTTGAATAAGGAAAACCCGTCCCCCCCAACAAACAAAACAATTTTTATTGCAGGTACAGGTATAGGTTTAGGTACAAGAAAATGAATTTAAGAGAAGATTTGGATACCCTTTTTGGCCAACTTTCAGGATCCACAGATAGAATTTCCATCAGAGCAGTGCAGGTTGAGCTTGACATTTTGGGGTACGATTGCACCCCTATAAAGAGGTCAAGGTTGACTTGACTCAGAAAAGGAAAAGATTTTTGGGTTTTGTCTGTCTCTGCATTTCTATTCCAGATCTGGATGTAGAATTTCCTAAAACTCAATACAAACATTAGAAAATAGGATTTTCCAGATTTGCTACATTTCAAGGTAAATATTTCATTTCAATTAAAGTTTTCTAGATCTATTGATTTACTTTATAATTAAGAAATTATATCCTCTTCCCCTCTTTATCCATAACTAGTTGATTCCTTTTTGCATTGATTGTCTCCTTTTGATTAATCGATTGGGATCTCCTTGTCTTGGATTAGGAGGCCACACATCATCACTCCAACACACCCTACCACTCTTATATATAAAAAAATATATATTTTTATATCCTACATTTTGGTGAACCCACGATAGACAACTCTAAAGACATTATATTTTTCCATTAGTATATACAAGGAAAAACATGATAAATACTGTCGGTTAATACTACACCGATAGATAGGTCACATCACTACCCAACGCCAAGGTTACCAATATTACTAAGTACAAACCATCCTGACGCAACACTATTTAGTGTTAACCGATCATAGAAGAGACAAAGGAACCCGATGAGTAACTAATAGTGCAACCCGATGAAATAGTCAAGAGTGGAACCCAACAGATCAAGGGAACCTGATGAACAGTTAAAATAAGGAACACTTATAGACTTTCAGTTCACACAAACAATCAGATACCGAGAGTCAGTTACATCCCGAGAAAAGTGGATTTGACTTCCACATTAGATAAATCACTAAATTTTTATATTTAGATTCTTGATTTGTTTTTAAATCCATTACTTGAGGGAAAAACAATGTAATTATTATTGTTTTTATCAGTCTAACTAATTTAAAACATGCAAACTAAAGGATTAAGATCAAGTTGTATACCTTTGATCTAGAGTTAACATTATAATGCGTGATTCTAGAATAGGTCAAAGAATTTGTATAAATAGATTCTCAATCAATTGTGAACATGTTATTCAATGATGATTGTAGCCTTTGAGAGCATCTAAGGTTTATACAAGAGAATTCATGCAGAAGCACAGACAAAGATCAAATCGGTTTTCAAGAACAAGAATCAAGGCTACCGACAAGTAGGAAAAGGTATTAATCAATCAATATAGGTGATATTCATACTCTATAAGCTTTAATAGATCGGTGATTAGAAATTATAGATTACATACAGACAGGTCATACATATTATACACATTCTAACAAGTGTAGTACACTTAAGAAATTCTTTCAAGGAAGGTGGATTTAACAATCTTATTGTAAATCTCTTAACCGAGTGCACACTACATCAGTGTTGCTAAAGATATTAACAGAGTAGATCCTAACAGGTCTCCAAATTAGTACTCCTAACAGAGTAGGTCATCAAAAGTGATCAAATTCTAAGCCTTAACTGGCTCCCTTCCAATCGATAGATAGTGAAGTTTTGTGGGTGCCATCCCCACCGCAATTTTTACTTCCTAACAGAAGTTTTCTGCGATATCATATCTTGAGTTATGTGTCTATTACTTTCATGAATGTTACATAAAATTAAGTTTATGAATTAATGTTACATGCATAAGAAAGAACATCAGATTTGGTTGGTAATACAATAAAGATTGATTGCTAATGAATTAAGGTGAAAAGTATTAAAAGTTTTAGAGGTATTGATTCACCCATCCCCTCTCAGTAGTACTTCCCATTAATCCTAATAATTGGTATCAGAGCTGAGTCTCTTCTTGGAAAGATTAAAGGCTTAAGAGAAAAGATCATACAATGGAGAATTACAAGCTTGACAAAAATAATGAGAATCAGAAGATAGAAATACAAATCTTCTATGAGCAATACAAGGCTGAAAGAATCAAGATGAGAGAGCTATTGGATGAGAGAAAAGGTATGGCAGCTCAGAGCAATGAAAAATATTATTAAGAAGAAGAGATACCAGACTTCTTTGAATCATCAGAATCTTCAACTAGAAAATCATCAGACATATCAGAAGAAAACATCACAAATGTAAAGGAGATCAATCAACATCTGACAGAGAAAATAAAGATGTTGCAAATCAGTCAAGAGACCCAGATGGTAAGATTGATTGATGTGTGAATTCTGCTAGACAGGCGGAAATAGAAAGAACACTAGATATTGATGATAGGAGGAAGATTATAGAGAAGCTACAAGAAAAGGAGTCAAAAAATCAAAGACATGTTGAGCATCACCATGAGATTATAAATCAGATTATTCTTATGAGTCAAGAAGAAAACATAATGAATATGAAACTCATTGAAATAATACAGACTAGCGGTGAACTAAGAGAAGAGAATGAGAAACTAAAGCATGAGGTTAGAATTCAGCAATAGCATAGTAAAATTATCAAAAAGGCTGAAGAAAGCAATGCAAGAATGGATGATTTTCTTGAAGGACAACGAAGAATCAACAACAACAATGATCTAGGTTTTACCAAAAATGGAGAATCATCAAATTAATCCAATCCAAAGAATGTCTATGAAAATCCAAGACCAAGAAAGCTTACATGCAATCACTGTGGAAAGAAAGGCCATACATCAAATGTATCTAGAGGCAAAATGAAAGGTATTCCTAAATCTACATCTTCATTCATAGGATTCTATTATAAATGCAACAAGAAAGGAAATATAGCATATAAATGTAAGTCTGAGATGGAACAACCAAAGAAGGAAACCTACATGGAAAAATATTTTCCTACATGAAAAATGAATGGGCACACAAATCTTGAATGCTGGAAGAAGAAAAGCCAAGCATGGAAGCCTAAAGGTCAAGAAACTCCCTATCAAATGAAGAAAATTAGTAATCAGTATGTATGGGACTACAATACTTGGACAAATTGTATAGCATGTGGAAGATATGGTCACATTACTCCTAACTATATGATACATTGGACTATAAATTCTAGAGGTTCGAAAAACCCTAGAATGGCATGCTTACACTGTCATAAAGTTGGTCATCTCAAGAAAGACTATAGAGACCAAATGATAGAGACAAGCATATATCCCAATGGAAACACCATTGAAGATATCCGGAGGGCTAGAGACAAAATGTGGAGAAAAGATTCAAGAAATGATGAAGTTGGACCGAGCGATGAAAATGATGACACCCCATCCAATGGATCCAGTGACATCACCACCCGCACTTAAGCAGAATAGGTAAGTATGGAACTGCAGTACACCAAGTCATATTTTGCATCAGTTCCATTATAAAAAATGATAGATAGTTAAAATCTGCATGAATAAAGATGCATATTATGTTACTTGTTACAATTCTGAGAAAACAACCCTGTCAGTAAATGCATACCAAAAATCATTAGTGAACATAAAAGGATGAGTTGTCTACACTTATCAAAAATCATCGGTCAACACATAAAAAGGTTGAATCACTAATGTAAATCAAAACACATTGGTAAGGAAACAAAGTTACAATGTTGTCTTGATACTACACCAAGATCCATTGGTGAAAGCAACAATCTTAACAGCTATCCCAAGCATCCTGTCAATACTGAGAATGTTGTTTGAGAGTTTAACTGATGAACTACGTCTTCATGAACCGATGAACTCCATCTTCATGAACTAATGAGTTGTTGAGAATTTATGATAGACTTAGAGAAAAAGTCTATAAATAATTGATGGAAACACTTCATTCTTCACACGTGAATTGAGAAAATAGAGCAGAGAAAAAATAGAGTGAAAAGAGAGAAGTCAACATAGCATCCTTGACTCGATCTAATGCACTCCAAATCAATCACTCACAAGATACATAGATTGAAGTAAGTACCAATTATACCTAGAACTCTGTTATTATTTTCAAAAAAGCCCAAAATTTGAAACACAATGACAATGACTTCAAGAATAGAAAAATTGAAGAATGAAAAGAAGAATGTCATTAAGTTAATCAAGAATAACACTTCTGTGGAACCAAAATATAAGATATGTCCAGAGGTTGCCTCACAACCTGATGATTCTGGCACATTCTTAAAAATTCCACTTTAGGGTTTTGTTGATTGAATATGTTAGATTGTATATCCACTGCAAGATTGCTGAGATTGGTGATCTAGAGATAGATCAAGCTTATAAGAAGCTATGTCATAATCAAGGGAACCTAACGGAAGAACACAAGCACTTGCAAGTAAAAGGGATAACAAATGCCTTATATTTCTTGAGGGTTTTCAAAACCGACTAGATTTGGCTAGTACTAAGAAGAATGCATGATCATAAGTTATGGTTGGATGAACCAAAATAGATTAAAAAGGATGTATTACATGCTATAACAAGTTATCCTATAACCAACTAACCAAAAGATCACAAGAATCCCTCTCGACCAGAAGTTGAGAAACTCACCAATGCTATATGGGATAACCGAGGACTTAAGGTGAACACCATCACCAACAAGGAACTAAGATTCTGTGCATGTTTTATAGGGTACATAATATTTCAAGCTAGCAGGCTAAATAACATAGCATCAACAGTAGTAAGCACATCTTACAAGTTTGTCACAAAAGGAATACAATTGGATCTATGTGAGGTCCTCCTAAAGTAACTTGATGAAAATATGACAATAATCAGGTCTACCAAGACAAACACATGTAATTTTGGCTCACTTATAATATGTATATTCTTTTATTTTCAAGAATACTTTCCTTCAATTGGAAAAGTGAAGTGGGACACCACTAAGCCAGTCACATTAAAAATAAATGACCTTATCAAGTCACTAGGTGACAACTTTGATTTAGTGATGACTGAATACTTCCTTGATTTCAAGGAAAAGATGAAGGAGAGAGTAAGGATCCCTGAAAATTTAATTGAAAAGAATAAGGAAGAGATATGCTTTATGGTGGATTCAGATTTTACTCATATTAAGACAATTGAACCGAGGACAGTCTAGTTACCACTACTTGACTATGAGATAAACATAGATCAAGCAACAAATTCAATTGATGTACTATTGAATGAACCACTTGATAGCAAACAACAAAGATTTGGAACATAAGAAGAGGCCAAGAATAAAATATAAATGGACCTAGTCATAAAGAAGAGTATCGACAAGAAAAAAAAGATGGTAAAGAATCTTGAGAATTTTTTGTCAATAAATGAGGATGACAAAGAGAAAACAAAGGACACCGAGGGACAGGGTTCCATCGGTGAAGAGGAAGATAAGAAAGCAACAGATTTTGAAGCCACAGAGTCTGATGTACCTCCACCTCCAACCAAGAAACCAAGGACTACAACAGCTCAGAGGACAAGGAGCCAAACTGCAAAGGAAGATGCTACACCTCTTAAGAAAGGTCAAGTGAGGACCTTTAAGAGGAAGTAACAAATAGATAAGTAAAAACCTACCAAGAGGAGGAGAAGACTCAACAAAATTAAAGCTAACATTAAGGAATCAGAATAGTATGAGCCTGAAGAAGCTAAGAATAGCTTAATCCCTCAAATAATTGATGAGGTTGCTGATTCAATTACTACAATAGGTACCATGACTGAAAGGAAAATCAAACAATGGGTAAAACTGGAGCCCAAGGACCAATAAAAAATAGAAGTTGCAATAATTAGGTCTATTGTTAGGTTTAAATATGTACTAGCTGAGTTTGCTGACAAAATACCCAAAGAACTGAGTGACAAAATTTTAGCCTGATGGTCTTATGCTTTGTGCTCAAAAAAGGAAGAAAGGGAGAGGATACTTGTAACATTCATGCCTCGCAAATCCAAAATGGAAGAGATAAAAGAAATAATAAAAAAACATTTCAATAAATTTTTGATAAAGATGAGAGACTACAAGGTGTTACAGGGGAATCTCATAGAGCTTGACAGCATGACAGATGCTAAATGAAGAGAAATTCTTGATCTACCTGCAAAATCAACAAGCTATGGGAATCCATTACCTCTCACCGAGACACCTCATATAGAAGAGCAGAAAGAAAAAGCAAGTCCAGAGCACATTTCTTTGAATAATATGGAAGATAGTGAACCCATTGACTTAGATACAGTCATGGATGATCTTTATAGTCAAGATATTCCTCACTATGATTCTGATAAGGGTCCAAAGAAGGATGATGATGTAATATTCATATCTCTTAAGGATCAAGAAAAGCAATAAGCATTGAACACACCAGGAAATAAGGACATGGATGTTGTTGATGAGACATAGCCAGATACTTCAATCATTTACATAACAAGACTGGAACCTACAAAACAAATTCAAAATGATGAAGATGTTATTGTTTAACAAGCTCAAACTCATGAAGAGGACACAACTACAGATGCAACATAGGTGAGCACATACAACAATATGCCAGTATTGATAAAGGCCATCAATCTGATAGAAGGATAAGAAGAATCTACTATAGATACAAGAATACCCAAAGAAAAGGGTGATGCAGAAAAAAAGGATACAAAAGATGAATCTAAAGATACAACTCCAGAACAAGATGCTACCGATGATCAGCAAGACATGTCTACTGATCAAAATCAAGAAGGAGAAAAACAAGTAGAAGAGGAAAAGAAGAAGGAGAAGAGTGAAGAAAAGAAGATAGATGATCCACAAAAGAAAACAAAATAGAAATCTACTGATACACCCAAGCTTGATGAAGAGATGTCTTCACCTAACCGATAGGTAAACACTGAGAAGGAGGCACAAGAAGTTTCATCTACAAAGCCTTCACCGAGCACCTCAGAGGAAATAAATGAACTAGCAATGGTTGTTCATACATCTGCTTCTACACAAGTCTCAAAGAAGAAATAGAAGAGAAAGATCAAAAATCCAGTCACTCTGGATGAAATAATTGAGATTCCAGTATGTGATCCTAAAACATTGGATCCTACTAAGTTAACAAAGTATGCTAGAGTTTGTGAAAGGAAAGCCATCCAAGATAAGTTGAGAAAGGCCATAAAAGAATCAAAGGTACTCAACGTTACAAAAGGAATCCTCTAGAAAATTGTACCTAATACAAATGTTTCTCAAACAACTCCCATACTTGATCAATTAGTGGTTCCCACCGATGCTATCACATCTCAGAATATAGATGCTGAATAGGTTATGGAAGAAATACTTGAGAAGAAATTTGAATTAAAGTTAGAAAATAAAATAATCCAAGAAGTGGCACTGAAGAAGGTGAAGCTATCTAAACTGGTAAGCACATTGGACCCTATAATTTTAGAAGCTATAGCCTTAATTCAAAGATTGTGCACATTGGATCAACTCACCAAGGAGTATACTAAAAAGATAGAACAAATTGGTACTGTTCTTCAAACTAGTGCACAAGGTCTCACAAAAATTGAAGATGCAATCAAATTGCACCATGACCAACTCAAGCAAGCTAGGAAGCTCAGACAAGATATTCATATTGCATAAACAAAGTTCAGAGATGAGGTGAATGAGCTTCAAGCTCAAATTTTACCAACTCTCACATTACTGCAACAACATATGACACAGGAAAGAACACTTATTGTCACCCCAGAAATGTCTTTCCTAGACTACATTTATGATATGCATGCAAGGATTGCAGTAGAGAACACTGTGGCACTGGAAATCCTTAAAGAAAAATGGGAGAAAATGATGGAAGATATCAATAACAGTCACTCCCGCATACTTGACACTTTGTAAGTTGCACATTATTTGTCACATTTTTGACAACTTATAATTTGTACATTTTTGTCATGATTATCAAAAAAGGGGGAAATGATATGTACAGTCACTAATCTTATATCATAGATTAAATAAAAGGGGAATGGATAGTACGAAGGCAAGTATATAGTAAATATACTTATACTATACTGATGTATATAGTTAGGGGGAGTCATATAATGACAAGGATATATACACGGTGTACATACTAAACACTTTAGTATTTTGCACATATCAGTTTTTGATACTAATGTCAAAGGGGGAGATTGAAGAAATTATATTTTGGCATTAGTATATGCAAGGAAAAACATGATAAACACTTTTAGTTAATACTACACCGACAGACAGGGCACAACACTACCCGATTCCAAGGTTACTGATATTACTAAGTACAAAGCATCCCGATGCAACACTATTTAGTGTTAACTGATGATAGAAAAGACAAAGGAACCCGATGAGTAACCAACAGTGAAACCCGATGAAATAGTCAAGAGTGGAAACCAACAGATCAAGGGAACTTGACGAATAGTTCAAATAAGGAACAATGACAAACTTTCATTTCACACTGACAATCAGATACCGAGAGTCAGTTACATCCCAAAAAAAGTGGATCTGACTTCCATCTCAGTTAAAACACTGAAGTTTTATATTTATCTTCTTGATTTGTTTTTAAATATGTTACTTGAGGGAAAGGCAATGTAATTATTATTGTTTTTATGAGTCTAACTTATTTAAAACATGCAAAATAAAGGATCAAGGTCAAGTTGTATACCTTGGATATAGAGCTAACATTGTAATGCATGATTCTTGAATAGGTCAAAGAAATTGTATAAATAGATGCTAAATCAATTGTGAACATGTTGTTCGATGATGATTGTATCCTCTAAGAGCATCTAAGGTTTAGCAAAGAGAATTCATGCAGAAGCACAGACAAAGATCAAATCAATTTTCAAGAACAAGATCCAAGGTTACTGACAAGAAGAAAAAGGTATTAATCAATCACTATAGGTGATATTCATACTTTGTAAGCTTTAATCGATCTATGATCAGTAATTATAGATTGCATAAAGTCAGGTCATACATATTATACACATTCTAAAAAGTGTAGTACACTTAAGAAATCCTTTCTAGGAAGGTTGATTTAACTATCCTAAATTGTAAATCTCTTAACCGAGTGCATACTTCATCAGTGTTTCTAAAGCACTTAATAGAGTAGATCCTAACAGGTCTCCACATTAATACTCCTAATAGGGTAGATCATCAAAAGAGATCAAATTGTAAGCCTTAACTATCTCCCTTCCAATCTACAAATAGTGATGTTTTTTGGGTGCCATTCCCACCGTAGTTTTTACTTCCTAAAAGAAGTTTTCTCCGATATCATATCTTATGTTATGTGTATATTACTTTCATGAATGTTTCTATGAATGTTACATACAATTAAGTTTATGAATTAATATTACATGCATAAGAAAGAATATTAGATTTGGTCGGTAATACAATAAAGATTGATTGCAAATGAAGTAAGGTGAAAAGTGTTAAAAGTTTTAGAGGCACTAATTTACCCCTCCCCTCTCAGTACTACTTCCCATTAATCCCAAAAAACTCTTTCTTTTTGGTGTTATATTCTTTTCCTCTTATCCTTAGAGATTAGATTTTGCATACATGCTAAATTATCTTTCTTTCATGCTCTTGCATTTAAAATAAAAATAAAAATCTACATACTGATAAAAATACAAAAAAAATTTGTATTTCATTCACTATGAAGATCGTTAAGATACTTTGGGGTATGGTTACTTTCCTTATAATTCTTCTTTTAGCATCTCTTTATAGTACTTATGATGTTTATGAGAGTATCATCCACTTCATCATGTTCGTTACTCTTCATGTTTCACTCGCTTACGCTATTTTGAGACTAACTAATACTAGTCTTCCTTCTTTCAAAACTTTCATTAAGAATTTGTGTAGTGAACTTATTGCTCTTTTGGATTATGTGAAGAATGTGGTAGATGATACCCCATTTCCTAATCCTAATCATATCATGCCTAATCTAGTTCCTAATCTTCATAATCCTAATCCAATCCTTCCTAATCCAATTCCTAATATTCACACTCCTATTTCTCCATATTCTATCCCTATTTCTTCCCACACTCATGATGGGGCTCAAACTATGGTTCATGATGCAGATGTGCAATAGTTCTTTGATTTATCTTCCACTTCTTATCCAACCCATGATGATGTTAAAGGGAAGAGCAAAGAAACTTCTTCTAAACCTATCATTCCGCCTTACACAACATTTTCTCATGATCACCATAAACAATCACCTCCTATAGAAGATTTACAAGATATGTACACTACTAGATACAATATGGTGGCTAAACAAGGTTATAAGGGTTTAGGGATTGGTGTTAATGAACATGGTATTAAATTTCAGGTTCATCTATCTCCTAAACAAGATAAGCATGGTCTAGGCTTTCTTCTATCTCAACTTAAGGTGGTTGATTTTGATCATCGCCTGCCTCTTCATATTCTCCTTCCAACACCTTCCTTAGATTACCTTGATACCCCTCAAGATGTGGCTAAGAAGGTATATATTCAGTTAATGAATTCTAAGAAAGAAATCTTTAAATCTATGTTGAAATATCCTCTCTCAAAGTACAAATGTCCTTTCCATTATAGTAACACACATTTACTTGCTGATTGTGTGCATTTCAAGATGTATGTTAGAGAAAGAGCTGCATTAGGAATTATATCTCACTCTCGTGCATTATTACAATTTCTTCATCATTTCCATACAGGGACTACCCCTCGTTCTTCTATAATATAGATATTTCTCCCTCTTGTCTCTTCACTGGGGGGTAAGAGGTGATTCTTCCATTTTTCTAGGATCCATTATGCTCTTAGTATGTATTTTTATTTTGAGCTTAATTGGTTATTCTTTCTATATTCTATCCTTATGGTATTGTATTATTATACATCCTCCCTTTGCTCATAATCATCCATATCTCTCTTCTAATATTCATGATATCTTTTCTAGGACATTTGTTTTGTAAATATATCTCTTTGTTACAACATATCTTGATATGATTGGTATATCCCTTTATTTCATCCCTTGGGGGGAAAGGTTTTCCTTCTTTCTCTCTGTCTAGGGATCTACTTTCCTTAGCTTTTGGGCATTTGTTTATTCTGCAACATTATTTCCTTATAAATAATTATGTTTTGGCTATGGATACCCTCTTATATGAGAGGTGATTGTCCTAGGTCATGACCTCTCTTTATTTTTCAAATTATGTTCTTTATAAACTCTTTCCCTTGCTTTGGGTTAAAATTTTCTTCTTTCATTCTAAGATTTCTCTTCCTCTTGATTGTAGGGGGCTTGATGATTGAATCTTTGATCCCTCTTTACTTTTCCTTAAAAGATGATATTTTATCTTAAGAAATCCTCTATGATGGGGGTCTTTTTGATAAGATCTCTTCCTCTTTGAGGATCCTTTTTCCATAAGTGACATATCCTTTTCACGATTATCTATGCTCTTAGATGTAAGGGTCAATACTCTTCGCTAAGATTATAGTGTACATTGTTGCTATCATAATATCTCCTTACTTTGTGAAGTAGGTATCCTCCTCTTCCTTATCCTCTCTATTAGTAAGCCATGATAAGGAGGGGGGCATATATAGGTTCTCCCTTATACTATAGTTTAAATTTTACAACATGCTAAATCCTCAGAAGGTAACGCACATAAGTTGTTAAATCCTGAAGGGACACACATTTTTACTTTTATTTTTGCTAAATCCTCGGAAGGTAACGCACATAAGTTGCTAAATCCTGAAGAGATATGCATTTTTCAAATTCAAATATGCTAAATCCTTGGAAGGTAATGCACATAAGTTTCTAAATCCTGAAGAGACATGCATTTTATATTCCATACCGACACAAGAATATGGATCTATGGGTATTCCAAAAGCTGTCAAAAAATTCATTACAATTACAAAACATAGTTTATGGATGAACCTATTGGGCTCTCCCTCCTTGGTGATTCATGTTAAGGTGGGTATCTTACTAGGTAAGGTAATCACTTTCTCTTTTCTCTCTTTCACTTTCATGGTAGTAGGATTAGATCATGAAGCTATGCTATTTATAGTGTTGCTCTTGTCTTGATTATACAGTCGTTTATGCTTTCTATGATTATTTTCTCTTTGCTTGCATACCCTTGTGTGTGTATGTTGTGTTATCATCCTTGTCCTAGGGGCTCATTCCCTTGACTAAGTGATGTCCTACCTTGTTTTGATCCACTGGAGTCTTTCTTCTAACTTTACCACAAGTATGTTCGATTTCCATACTCCCGCTAAAGTGGGGGCTTAATGTATCATCCTAAAATGGAAGAACTTCCATGATAAGAGTATTTAGCCCTCCTTAGGTGGTTTTTTGGGCCATCATCATGATTTCCTCTCATTTCTACCCCTTCTCCATCTGTTGTGCTTGTTTAGGACCCTGATTGGGCCTCTTCGGGCACTATTTATCCCACTTGGCACATTTTCTAGGGGTTCTGACTCCCTAGGTCAAGGTTGACCTAAACCTTGACCTAGGTTAGGGTCAAACTTGACCTTGACCTAGGTCCCCCTTTCCAATTGGAAACTTATTCATTTTCTAGGGGACATTCAAAAGTTCATTTTCTCGCTTCTGGGTCAGCTATTTCAGGTTCAGAAGTAACAACTCTTAAATTATATTTAATAAAGGTCCACTTCTAGGAGGATAGGTCTAAGTGGAATTTAATTCTCCTATGTAGGTCTCTCTAGAATATTTTTCCCTACATTGGTATATATGTAAGCTCTCTTCTCTCATTTCAATCAATCATCTACTTGGAGACAAGCACATTATCGCCTACTTTCAAACATCCATTACTCTACATGTTTTTAAGATTTCAAGCATTCAGTCAAGGTTTTCAAGTATTCCTCTCAAACATTCAAGTTCTCCATTGAAGATCAAGGATTCAAGCATTGAATCCTTTGAAGGGATTTTGTCCAAGCATTCAAGATTCATCATTCAAACCCCTAGATCTATCCATCATGGTGGTGTGATCCTCCTTCAAGATCCTTTGTGCATCCTGAAGATTCATTAATTATTCCTTCAAGGTGGATTGCAAGCATACAACCATGGAGGTTTATGGTTTCAAATATTGAGTCCAAGATTTCATATTTACATACTTTTTTATATTCGAAATACAATTGCATATCTATTGAATATCATAGCTTCATTGTTAGATATACTTCTACTACTTTCTAGCATTCTCTATTTCAATTATTGATTTCAAGGTTAATTCCTAAATCGCGGTTTGACTAAGGCAAACCACTCCCCCCTACAAACAAAATAATTTATTGTACAGGTATAGGTACATGTACAAGACAACAAATTTAAAAGCAGATTTGGATACCCTTTTTGGCCAAATTTTAGGATCCACAAATAGAATTTCCATTGGAGAAGTGTAGGTTGAGGTCGACATTTAGGGGTATGATTGCACCCCCACAAAGAGATCAAGGTTGACCTAACTCTGAAAAGGAAAATATTTCTAGGTTTTATCTGTCTTTGCGTTTCTATTCTAGATCTGGTTGCATAATTTCCTGAAACTCAACACAGACATCGAAAAATAGGCTTTTCCAGATCTGCTACATTCCAAGGTAAATGTTTCATTTCAATTAAGGTTTTCTAGATCTATTTATTTACTTTATAATTAAGAAATTAGATCCTCTTCCCCTCTTTATCTATAACTTGTTGATTCATTTTTGCATTGATCATCTCCTTTCAATTAATCAATTGGGATCTCCTTGTCTTGGATTAGGAGGTCACACATCAACACTCCAACACACCCTTATATATATATATATATGCTACAGTAAGTTTGAGGAGTATTTCATTCAAGAAGGTATGCTATTCAAAGGAATTCAGTTGTGTATACCAAGAACTTACATGAGAATTAATTTGATTAAGGAAAAGCATTTTGGTGGATTGGCTGGACATTTTGGAATTGATAAGACATTGAGCTTGCTTAAGGAAAATTATTTTTGGCCACATATGTATAAGCATGTTTATAATTTGGTAAGGAGTTCTGGATTTTGTCAAGTTGCGAAAGGAGTAAGTCAGAATACTAGATTGTATAAACCTATTTATGTTCCTCAGAAACCTTGGAGTGACATTAGTATGGATTTTGTTCTTGGATTACCTAAGACAGTCAGAGGGTATGATTCCATATTTGTTGGTGTGGATAGATTTTCCAAAATGGAAGATTTCATACCATGTAAGAAGACATTAGATGTTGTGCATGTTGCTGAGATTTTCTTCAAAGAGGTTGTTAGATTGCATGGATTACCGAGAATTATTATCTCTGATTGAGATAGAAAGTTTGTTGGTTACTTTTGGAGGACTTTGTGGAAGAAGATGGATACTGAGTTGAGGTTTAGTTCTACATTCCATCCACAGACAGATGGATAGGGAAAGTTTGTGAATAGAAGGTTCGGTAATTTGTTGAGATGTTTAGCTGGAGATAAGCCGAGTAATTGGGAGATGATATTAGCACAAGATGAGTTTTTTTATTGTGAGTAAAAATAGGTTTTAGGGGGGCCCAAAACCCCTTACAAGAATTACAAAAAAAGAATAGACATTAAGCTCACTGAACTGAAATAGGACTAGAAACTAGCCCGCTAAACCTAGAACCTACACAAAAAACTAGAAACCAGTGACAACACCCAGCAACCAAAAACCTAAAATCAAACCAGCATAGAAACAGGGGAACAATGATACCTAGGAAAACTCTAGAAGAGTTCGCTCCACCTCCTTCTTAGCCTCAGACACCTTCTTCATTGCATCATTAAAATTTGAGAGTTTTATGATCTTGTATTGGATCTTCTTAGTTTTAGTAGATCAAGTGTGCTTTCCTAGACCAACGTCACCCTCTTCACCTTTATCATCTTTGAGCTTCATAGTCAGAGACTCTAAAAGAAAAAGCGATTAGGATAAGATGAGTTTGCATATAACAATTTTGTGAATAGAAGTACAAGAAAAACACTTTTTGAGATTGTTACTAGAATGTAGCCTAGATGAGTATCATATTTGAGGGATATTATTGGTGAAGAAAAGAGAAGTGTTGAAGGGGAAGTATTTGTTGATTTTATAAAATCTTTACATGAGGAAGTGAAGTTGAAGTTGGAACAAAGTAATCAGAAATATAAAGAAAATGTTGACAAGTCTAGGAGACATCATGTTTTTGAAGTTGGTGATGAGGTGATGGTTCATTTGAAGAAAGAAAAATTTCCTATTGGAACATACAGTAAGATGAAAATGAAGAAGTTTGGTCCTTGTATAATTCTGAGGAAGTTTGGTAGTGGTAATGCTTATGAAGTTGAGTTACCTAATAAAATGGATATATCTCCTATATTCAATATTTTTGATTTGCATAAGTATCATGAATCAGATGATGAATTTTTTATATACCAGATGATTATCCTAAGAAGCATGTTGAAGAGATTGAACAGATACCGGATCATAGGATTGGTAAAAGCACAAGAGGAAAATATTATTATGAATATTTGGTGAAGTGGAAGAATATACCAGTTGAAGATGCTACATGGATTTATCAATCTAAGTTGGATTTATCTCAGGTTGTGACACCTCATTGATTCAAGGGAATCATTTCTTTCAACCCCAGTTGTCTTATGTAGGAGCATCATGGGTTTCCTTTCTATCCTTCTCATCTTTGTTCATTTCGCTAGTAAGTGTTGAGTTGTAGTTAGTATCGATTTTCAGTGTGTGCCGAGTTGTCCAGTGTTGGCTGAGTGTTCCTTCATGTGTCGTGTGAACATGATGCTCGATTATTCTTGACCAAGCTTTTTTGTGTTTTTTATGTTGAAGCTAACTTCTATATTTAATTTCTTGTTGCACATTTACTATTTGGATCTTGTCTTGGGATGTGTGTGGACTATTGGTGGTCGGCCTTCCATCTTTGTAAGCCACTTTGGCAAGTATAAATAGGGATGTCTAGGAGTAGGTTAGGTATCAAGTAGTAGAGAAAGTAGCACCTAGTGATATATTGAGAAGATAGAAGATAGGTTTAGTCTGGATTTTGTAAATCTTGTTGGCCATAACTTGCAAGGCCTCACAGTCGGACATGTATGTTGTAATTGCATGTATCAATAAAAGTTATTTGTTGTTCCTTCTCTCCTTGTTTTTGTTCTTTGTGTTGTGTGCTTCTGTTGTGTTCACTCACATGGTGGCTAGATAGTTGGGTGTGCCTTTGGCCCCGACCTACCTTCTCTCCATTGCACCAATGGTTTTTATTGGTTTTT
This sequence comes from Thuja plicata, assembly GCA_018584345.1. NCBI lineage: Eukaryota > Viridiplantae > Streptophyta > Pinopsida > Cupressales > Cupressaceae > Thuja > Thuja plicata. The sequence continues at coordinate 52,003 of MU224606.1, read as the reverse complement.
GATTGTTGTTGTTAGGGATAGACATAGAAAATTAGAAAGAAAGGACCTCAAACGAATAGAGTATCTGAAAGTAATCTTCTGAATTATGAAATGAGTGTTATGATTTATGGAATATCTTTCTTCTTATGTTGAATGACAATTACTATAGGATATTATTATTTGTCTATTGATTTATGTTCTGTCATTTCAAATTGTTGATTGTTGTTCATTACTCAACTTTGTGTCAAATTGAATGGCAAGCTGTAGATGTCTAAGTGAATTTAATTATTGAGAAAACTTTGTGTTTCGATAACTTAAAATCATAATGCTTATTTTTATTTTATTTTCAAATCATAAGAAGGTTGTTGCATATTCTAAAATAAATAAAGAGTTAGTGTAGAAGGTCATCACATCTGACTCAACTTTTTGTTTGGATTTCCATTTGTTGAGTACAACATATTGGAAGACTTAAATGGTAAAAATTTGCAACTAACAAACCATAGGCCTATTTTATGGTTAAAATAGTGGATATAGTTGAGTAGTTGTTAAATGCTTACATGTGGATGGCGATGAATGTCCATTGATGTAATTCATTTGCTGCCTTGTACTAGAGTGTACCTTAAATTTTATCCTTGGTAATGGATGTCAATTGATATATAGATAACTTGAAACATGTTTGATGATTTAGGATAAGTATTAATTTATCTAAATGACTTTGAAAACAAGAGGTAAGTGTATTCTTTTGAAATGATATTCAATTATCTTGTGATTGAGATAATTTTGAATTAAAATGATATATCTTTAAATACACAATTTTAGATGCATGAAATTCAAATTTCAATGCCCCTATCAACAAGCAATGGTCACATACTACTATTGTTTAGTTTAGATTGAGGAAGACTAAAATTTGAAAGTAGGGGACTAAATCAAATCTACAATTTTGTTTACCAAGAAGAATCTATTAGAAAGAAAGAAAATAAAATTTTAAATAAAACAAAATAACAAATCTAAATGATAAATTAGATTTAAAATTGAATACACAAAAATAATTTTTTTATTTAATAATATTATATAACCAAATCATTAACCTAAAATAACATAAATTATATATATATATATATTTATTTATTTATTTATTAAAAAAAATTATGAATAGTCCCTTTCCCATTAATTTAATATAAAGTTAGATATTCACAAAAAAAGGACCAGGGGACATAAAAATACCCCCAACTAGAAACTAATTTACAATACCAATTTTTAACATAAAACATAATAATTTAAATATTTAAATTATTTATTAATTAACACTCAATACAGACCAAATTTCACCAATTTAAAATTAATTTTATATTTATAAAATATTTGTACATTTTATTAGATCTCAACACAAATCTTATGTTTACACAATTAGGAGCGAAAACATGAAAAATCTATAAACAAATTCATAATTATCAAGTAGTTTTCAAATTGGATACTCAACCCTTCCAAAATACCAATGTTCATCTCATGTTTGATTTTCCCAAATTTATGAATGAGTGGAAGACAAGCTAATCCCATCAAATATCAATTGCTTCACTTAAATAAACTACATAATTAGAGTATGATTCCAAGACTGAAACCACCAATAACAAAGCAATTGAAACATGAATCGAGCCAAAGTACAAAAGGCCTATAAATTAATTTATAGTTATCACACAATTCCCAATAATAGATAGGACAGTCAAGCCTTCCAACACACCAATGTTTGTCTCGTGTTCAATTTTCTTAAATTCATCCAATGAGTAGAAGACAGCTCAGAATCCCATAGATATCGATTTCTCCATTTAAAAAAAATATCTTTTATTAAGTAGAAAAACAAATTAGATTATGATTTCAAGACTAAAATGGTCAATAACAAAGCAGTCCAAACATGAATCACTTATAGATTAATTTATAACATTTTCCTGAATTAATGGGAAGAGTGGAAGATAACTCCGAATCCTATCAGATATAAAAAAACATGTTGAGACTTCAATCCACAGATCACATAGATATCTCATTCCTCCAATAAAAAAATTAAAATGGTAAATAAGTAAATCTGGAAATTCTAACAATGTCTTGTGATATTAAAGATGTCAAGAAAAGGAGGATGCGGAGGAAGAGGAGGAAGGTACAAAGTGTGGCCCGAAGGGAGCTCTTCCTCTTCTTCTGACAAATCCATAGCAGGGTCTTTTTGTTTAAATTTAGCTCAGATTCTTTGAAAGCTTGTACTTTAATTCCAAAAGTATAATAGGACTTCTTCTATGTCCCGCTCCATTTTCGTCCCCTAACAATTAGACCTTTTATTCGGTAGCTAGGAGTAGTTAGATGCTCCATTTTGGTTTCCTTCGAGTAGTTGCAGGCTGGTTTAACAGTATAGGCAGCCATATCTCTTGTACTTTTGCCTTACTATTAATATATAAACTTTAGCTTCGGCCTCTTATTCATCAAAAAAAAAAAATGTCAATTAAAGTCAAGCTCTTCCTCGTCTTCAATCATAACATTTATTACAGAAGATGTTCGGAAGCTCATTTCAACATCTCTGTTGCAGGGAGGCTGAAAACTGCAAGAACAACCCACTAACCTCCTTTCGTCAAGAACTTCCATTCAACCCAGAAAATTATAATCACTATGTAAGAAAAAAACAGGGATATGACACAAGACTGAAATAGACTAATAACAAAGCAATTGAAACATGAATCAAACATAAGCATTGAAAGATTTTAGTCAGATATTTATTCTTCCACTCAAAAAATTATAATAATTATTTGAAAAAACATATTAGAATATGATTTCAAGATTGAAACATCTCAAACAATCGAAACTACAATAATGTATGTTAAGACTTCACTTCACAAATCTCATCAGATATTGTAAATTAATTTATAGTTATAAGTAGATAGATAAGACAGTGGAGCCTTTCGAAAATACAGATGATAATCCAAATTAAGAACTCTTCAAATTGAAGGCAAATCAAACAAATGAAAACTATAGCAACGCATGTTAAAAGTTAGCTTTACAGAACCCATCATATATAAATTCTTCTACTAAATAGAGATTGAAGGCAAATTAAACAAATGAAAGTTATAACAAGGCATGTTAAAACTTAGCTTTACAAAGCCCATCAGATATAAATTCCTCTACTTTAAAAACAGCAATTATAAATAGATAGGAAAATCCTAACAATATTTTAGTAATATCAAAGATTTAAAAGAAAAGTTAAGCTCTTCCTCCTCTTCACTTATGGAAATGTCATTCAATATGATTGGAAGCTCATTTCTCCATCTTTCTTGCAGGGGAACTCAAAACTGTAACAACTTCCTTCCAACCCACCAACCTCCTTTTTTCCAGCACTTTTCAAACTGTAAGGGTATTGTTCACCATAATCAAACATGGTGACAGGCCCATTCTGGGCAATGGGCTGAAATCCTGCTTCTTAAACAAAGCAGCAGTTGAAAATAGATTAGAATATGATTCAAAGATTGAAATAATTTAAATAGATGGAAGTTATAATAATGTCTGTTTAGATTTTGCTTCACAAATCTTATTATATATTATTTCTTTCACTTAAAAAACTTAAAAACTTTTTGTAAGAAAACATAATAAGGTATAACTCTAAGACTGAAATAACCAATAACAAAACAGTCCAAACTGAATTCAGTAACAATCATGAAAAGATTATAATCGGATATTAATTTTTCTATTCAAAAAATTATAATTATTATGTAAAAGCTAAAATATCAAATTAAAATATGATCCCAAAACTGGAACAATGAAAACAGATGGAAGTTGCAATAATTCTGTTTGTAATAATGCACAGCCAACAACAAAAGAAGCAAAGTGTGAATCTGATAGCAAGCATGAAAATAACATATATTAATATAGTTGAAATTTGGAACTCCTTGGGTGGATGGCAACCCAGGCAAATAAAAGTTATAATAACATATATATATATTTAGACTTTGCTTGACAAATACCATCAGATATAAATTTCTTTACTAGAGAAAAACTAGTGAAAACCCTAACAATGTCCTGTGATCTGAGAACCCTAACCTGTGATCTCAAAGATGTAAAGACAGGTCAAGCTTTTCTTCCTCTTCACTCGTAACAGTTCTCACACAGGTCAAGCTCATTTGTCCACCTTTCTTGCAGGGATATTGTTCACCAACCTCCTTCCCTCCACTTTCCAAACTGCAAGGATATTGTTCACCACCATCAAACATAGTGACGGG
>MU224606.1:37552-47674 GCA_018584345.1 Thuja plicata | reverse complement strand
CCTGAGGACACATTGGAACACTCAAGTGTGTCCCAAAAGATTCTACAACCTATTGGGACACACTTGTGTGTTCCAATGTATTGAAAGGGGTCATGGGGACTTTGTAAGGGTTATGTGACTGTGATAAGGTGTACTAGGACCCCTTAGGTCCCTGTTTGAACCCTGAGAATATATTGGAACACTCAGGTGTGTCCCAAGAGTTTTTAAGACCCCTTGGAAACAATTGAGTGTTCTAATGTGTCCCCAAGTGTTAAAGAGGGACCTAAGGGGTCATAGTAGAATCTCACACGTTAGGACCCCTAGGAAGACCCAATGACCCCTTTCGACACATTGGAACACTCAAGTGTATCCCAAGAGGTTGTAGGAGAACTTGGGACATAGTTGAGTCTTTCAATGTGTTTGTGTGGGTCAAAGAGGGTTCTAAGGGGTCTTATTACACCTTCTCATGCATCAGGATCCCTAAGAAGAGTCCATTACCCCTTTCTACACATTGAAACACTCAATTGTGTCCCAAGGGTTCCTAAGACCTCTTGGGACACACTTGAGTGGTCTAATGTCTTGAAAGGGGTCATGAGGAATTTCTAAGGATCCTAACATGTGATAAGTTGTACTAGGACCCCTTAGGACCCTCTTTGACCCCTAGGGACACACGGGAACACTCAAGTGTGTCTCAAGGGGTCCTACGACCTCTTAAGACACATTTGAGTGTTCCAATATTTTAAAATGGGTCATGGGGTCTTCCTAGAGATCCTAACATGTGAGAAGGTGTACTAGGACCCCTTAGGACCCTCTTTGACCCTTGGAGACACATTCATACACTCAAGTGTGTCCCAAGGGGTCCTACGACCTCTTGGGACACACTTGAGTCTTCCAATGTGTTGAAAGAGGTCATGGCGACTTCACAGGGGTCCTACGACAGTAATAAGGTGTAATAGCATCCCTTAGGTAACTATTTGACCCCTGGGAGCACATTTTAATACTGAATTGTGTCCCAAGGGGTCCTACAATCTCTTGGGACACATTTGAGTGTTCCAATATTTCAAAAGGGGTAATCGAAAGTTCCCATGACCCCTTTTGATACATTCGAACACTCAAGTGTGTTCCAATAGGTTGTAGGACCTCTTGGGACACAATTGAGTGTTCTAATGTGTCCCTAAGGGTCAAAGAGGGACCTAAGAGGTCCTAGTACATCTTATCACACGTTAGGACCCCTAGGAAGATCTTATGACCCCTTTCGACACATTGGAACCTTCAAGTGTATCCCAAGAGGTCGTAGGACCCCTTGAGACACACTTGAGTGTGTCAATGTGTCCTTGAGGGTTAAAGAGGGTCCTAAGGGGTCTTATTAGTTCTTCTCATATGTTAGGACCCTTAAGAAGACTCCATGACCCTTTTTGACACATTGAAACACTCAATTGTTTCCCAATGAGTCCTATGACCTCTTGGGACACACTTGAGTGGTCCAATGTCTTGAAAGGGGTCATGGGGACTTCCTAGGAGTCCTAACACATGATAAGGTGTACTAGGACCCTTTTTAACCCCCAAGGACACATTGGAACACTCATGTGTGTCCCAAGGGGTCCTACAACCTCTTGGAATATATTTGAATGTTCCAATATTTTAAAAGGGGTCATGGGGTTTTCTTAGGGGTCCTAACGTGTGAGAATGTGTACTAGGACCCTGGGGACACATTGGAACACTCAAGTGTATCTGAAGGCGTCCTATGAAAGTTCATTTGAAAATAAAAATTATTTAAAAAAATAAATAAATAAATAAATAAATAAAAATTGGGTACCCAAAAAAATTAGGTATCTAATTTTTTTTGGGTACCCAAAAATATCAGGTACCCGATTAGGCTTGTGATTTGGTGTTAGGTTTTCCCAAGTGTACTGACACCTAGGCCTACTAAAAAGTCAACAAACATTTTCATGCGCTTTTGGACAAGTGAAAAGTGGATTTTTTTCACATCGCCACTTTTTGGCCCCCATGATCTTGCACATACCCTCTAGGTAGAACTCATCCAAACTAGGGACAATAGTTTGATTTCACTCATGCCCTTGATATGGCATCTAATGATGAAATAGACTCTCATGAGTATGAGTTCAATGATTTATCATATGCCACCTTTGACAGGGATACAGATACAGTTCACACACATGAAAACCTTCTTAAAGTAGGTGAAGGGTCTAGTGTAAGGTCAAACGAGTCTGACTCCATAGCTATTAACATGTCATATACTACGGTCATTAGGAATCAAAGGAATTTGACTATAGCTTTGGATTAGATTGATTTAGGTCTCGAATTTCTTGTCCATGCTTTTGATGAATATACCGTGAATGCACTTGAGCCTACCACTTCTCTTTCACTTTGCCATCCTAAGCTTATAGACTGGAACTCTACCTCCCCATCTAATGAAGTCCTTACGTTCTAGAATAATTATGCTCTTGCCTATTACCTTCACACTGTCGAACCTGTAACATCCTCCACTAGCGAAGAAAGTGTCAACTCGACTAAGGCTGACATCAATTATCTTAGTCACAAAATAAAAATAAGGAAAAATAGGCACTCTGATGGTGAAAACCACATTGTGGCAGTATCAAAGCCTAAAAAAGTCAAAAAAAGGACGTATCCAAAGGTGAAAACCTCTCTAAGGTGCCTAAGGATGAGATAATTGATGCGCTTCTGAGTCATTTCCAGGAATCATCATCTGTGCTTATTGAACCAACTCAACCAATCAACTTGGGTACAAAAGCTAAACCTTAGATATTTCACTTGGCACAGTCACTATCTGAGGTAGAAAGAGAGAAATTCACTACATTCTTTTGGAGCAAAAAGATGAACTTTGCATGGAAATATTCATACATGCTAGGATTAGACCCTAAGCTAATCATGCACCATTTTTCCATTGCACCAGGCATCAAGCCCATCAAGCAAAAGCTTCAAAAAATACATCCACATATGGCTCTACTTGTCAAAGATGAATTGGAGAAACTTCTTAAGGTAGTATTTATTAGACTAATTGACTATGCAGAATGGATCTCTAACATTGTTCTAGTATAAAAACATGATAAATCTATCTGAGTTTGCACAGACTTCATAGACTTGAATCTGGCATGTCCTAAGGATGACTTTCCATTGCCCAATGTTGTTATGATTGTAGATATGACAGCAGGGTATGAAATGTACTCATTAATGGATGGTTTCTCTAGCTACAACCAGATAAAGATCATGCCAGAGGACCAAGAGAAAACTACTTTCACATGTGCATGGGGCACTTTCTATTGGAAGGTCATGCCCTTTGGACTCAAAAATGCTGGTGCTACATATCAAAGAGTTGTCACTACTATATTTCATGACATGATACATAAAATAATGGAAGATTATGTGGATGACACTCTAGCTAAAAGCATGCACTGAGAGAAACATCTTGTAGATCTAGGTCCTATACTAGATCACATGGAATGGTTCAGTCTGAGGCTCAATCCTAAGAAATTTTCATTTGGTGTAACATCTGGAAAATTGCTTGGTTATATCATCTCTACAAAAGGCATCAAAGTGGATACTACAAAAGTAGAAGCTATCATAGAAATTATGCCACCAATGAATATCAGACAAATGAGAGGACTTCAAGGCTGACTACATTCTATCTGGTGCTTTATCTCGCAACTGGCAGACAAGTCACAACCATTCACCAAGACTTTACACAAGGCTGTGACTTACCAATGGAACAAAGAATGTGATGAGGTGTTCCAACAAATTAAACAATATCTTGCAAACCCACCAATATTGATGCCTCCTATTCATGGGAATCCACTTATACTTTTCATCTCTTCTACAGATAAATGATTGGGTATCCTACTGGCTCAAGAAGATCAACACAACGAAGAAAGGGCTATCTATTACATTAGTAGAACTTTGGTCTCATATGAAACAAAATATTCTGCTATAGAGAAGACTTGCTTTGCAATGGTATTTTCTTCACAAAAATGGTGACACTACATGCTGGCTCATACTACATGCCTAATTGCTAAAATTGATCCTCTGAAATATTTTCTCAGTAAAGCTACCCTCACAGGTAGACTAGCTAAATGGGTCATGCTTCTCAGTGAATTTGATATTGAGTATGTAGAAAGGAAAGCCATCAAAGGGAAAGTGATTGCAGATCAATTGGCAGAAGCACCTCTATTAGATCATCAACCATTGCACATTAAATTCCCAGATGAGTCTATATTACTCCTCACACACAAATTTTGGACTATGTTTTTTGATGGTTCATTTACCCAACAGGGGTCTGGTGCTGGGATACTGTTTATTACACCTCAAAGATACTCTTCACCAAAAGCATATAAGATGTTTTTTCCTTGTACCAACAACATTACTGCGTATGAAGCCTTAATCAATGGTATGAAGATCACCCTTGAGTGGCAAGTAGACAAACTCAATATCCTTGGAGATTCACAATTAGTCATCAATCAAGTAAATGATATCTATCAGACAAAGGATGACAAGATGGTTCCTTATAAACGGTTGGTTGATGACCTCAAAAAGTATTTTGTTCACATCACATTTCAACAAGTTTCAAGGATAGATAATAAAGTAGCAGATACCATGGCTACTCTTGCCTCCCTGTTACAGATGCCAGAAAATGATTTTTGACATGAATTCCTAGTGGAGATGTTACACTACCCAGCCTATGATTCCCCCAATTCTCAGATGATCTGTTCTATCATTCGACATGACTCATCTCGCTACCATCATATCTTTTCCTACCTTTGAGACCAGATTGTTCTGGACACTTACACCCGGAATGAGAAACATCACTTAATCCGTAGTGCTTCACGGTTTTTGATAATAGCTAATGACTTGTATAGGTGCGGTCTAGATGGTACCCTCCTTAGGTTTTTAGAACCTGATGAGTCCAAATGTGTGTTAGTAGAGGTGCATGAAGGCATATGTGGGTCTTACTCTAATGACCTAACATTGACCTGTAAACTTATTAGAGCTGGTTACTATTGGCCTGCTATGGCAAAAGAAGCTAAGCAGTTTGCTAAGTCTTGAGAACAGTGTAAACTACATGGTAATATGATTCATGCTTCAGCCAAGGAGCTTTTTCCCTTCATTACTTTCTGGCCATTTCAACAATGGGCCTTTGACTTGGTGGGTCAGATTTATCCCTCATCCTCAAACAGACATAAGTTCATCATCACAGTTATAGACTATTTTAGAAAGTGGGTGGAGGTAGTTCCTCTCACCGTTGCCAATGGAAAATTAGTAGCTATGTTCATTCTCAACTACATCATCTGCAGGTGTGGTGTACCCTCAGCAATAATCACGAATAACAGGGGGAAATTTGAAAACAAGGATTTGACAAAGCTATGCTCTAAGTTTAAAATTACTCAGCATTGGTCTTCCATCTATTATCCTTAGGGTAATGGACAGGTAGAAGCATCCAACAAGACAATCCTTAAAATCTGCATTGTATAGTGCACAAATTTGGATGAGATTGGCATCTCCAGATCAATCCAGCTCTCTGGGCATACATGAAAAGCATAAGAACACCAGCAAGGGCTACACCTTATGCTTTGGTTTATGGAGCAGATGATGTGCTACCAATTGAGGTTGAGATTCCTTCTCTACGAGTCTCTTTGAAAGGCCTCATTACTGATGATGATAACATAATATCTCAGCTACAAGAGCTAGAAGTACTTGATGAACGTCAAAAAGTATCATTCAATCACCTTATAGCATATAAGAAAAGGATGTCCAAGAGCTATAACAAGAAGGTTAGACCAAGGGATTTCCAAGTGGGTGACCTCGTTCTGAGGGAGAACCCTAAGAATCAACAACATCGGATCTAGAAAGGAAAGTTTGAACCAAATTGACTTGGTCTGTATATTGTCACTGCAGTATTTGGGTCTGGCACCTATCAAATTTCTACTACTGAATGAGAGAAAATTGAAGAGCCAATCAATGCTCTTCATCTAAAATGGTTCTACAACTGAGACATCTTTAGTATGCTCATGTATATAGTAAAGTCCTGAAAAAATTCTAAAAATTAAAAAAAAAAACTTGAAAAAATGATCATCTTAGTGAAAACCTAGCGATAGGTGCTTTGATGTATCTCCAAAAAAATTATATAATCCAAAAATATAAAAAAATTAAAAGTTGAAAAATATTAAAAAAAAAAGAGAAAAAGAAAAAATGGTGCCATTGATGAAAACCTGGCAAACAAGCATCATGGTAGCAAAAAAAAAAAGAAATTTCTGCCAAGAAGGTGAAAACTTGGTAAATAGGTGCCTCTTGTTCCACAATGATATATCTACCATAGCACAACTTGGCTTTATGCATTTACTTTCTTGCTTTCCTGATTTGCTACTTTCCTTCTTGTATTTGCTTTTTCGCATGCTTTCATTACCTATCAAGACACCAACTTACATGGATTGAAACTAGTCATACTCTAGGGACAACCCTTCTATTCTAGGGGGCACTATCCTATTACCTTTTGAGAATCTCGCTAACATCAATCACCAGTTGTTCTCACTGTGTATGCCTACTGATGTCTAGCTAGTCCTATGATCTCTTCACTTTAGCATTTCTCTCGCGTCAGTCACTAGTGGTTCTCACTGCGTCTATCTACTATCACCATACTATTGAGATTTATCACATCCGTTATAGTTAGAGTTATACTTCAATGCTCTATCTATTGATACTTAGTCTTGATGATTCTTTGCTTTAGTTTGTACATAGCTTTCGCTCACTTTAGTTCCTTTGCGAACCCTACTGACTTGACATTGGTTCAGCGCCATATGCTTGGGGGAAACCAAATCTAGTTTTTCCTCACAACATACATAAATTTAGTCATCATTACTTGGGGGCATGTGTCCCCCATTTGATCACATCTTTGGTTTACACCTGAGTCAGTAATCTTGTCACTTCTCAAGGATAACTCGCTACTGACATAATCTAGTGTTTCTCAACACCCCAATTAAAATAGTGTTTTTCAACACTATCTTTGGACACATTTGTGTTTTTAAACACACATCAAATATCTCAAATGTAAACATCTATCGATAACAATCAAACACAATGCACTCACAAGCACATCGATGTTTTTCAACACCCTACACATACATATTCACAAACTTGGAAATTGGCTGAGCTCTACTTGAATCTTTCTTTGTATGTTGTCTATTCTCATGGATTTCATTGATATTTTCTTTGTCTATTTCTTTTTGGTGTAGTCCTGATGATCCAAAAATATAAAATAAATAGGGTGTGTCTGATAAGAGCTCCCGCATTAAGGTGGAAAAGCCTCACATACCTCGATCTTGTTTATTTGTATGCCATGGTGAGGTCGGTACTATCTCCTTGACTATTATTGCTATGTTTGTTTATGCATGATTGCACTCATGGTTATCTTGGCATTGAATGCCTTGATAGTGGTGTACTCTTGCAACATTTACTAGAAATAATGTTTAGGTCATCTTGGCTTTTGTGCCCTGGTGCTTACGTTCGTTTTCTACATTATATCCGATGAAAGTCATATTCATATTCTTATGGTCGCATTGGCACCAATAAGGATTGTATCAACTCCAATGTTCCAAAAAAATGCTCAATGATGATAATTATACGATGGGTCTCACAACCATGTCCTAGGTATTTCATCTAGAATAGGATTGCATTTTCATTCTAGACTTACATTGTGGCAGCAATTTGATGTTCACTTCATTGCGTTATCCTGGATTTGTACATTGGGGAGTTATTCTTCAGCATCCTGGCTTCACCACTACTACACAAATGTTTGATCCTCTCTCTCACTCTTCAATTCCTAATGCTTTGAACTGAAATCTAATTTTGAAAAGTGCTTTTTTCAGGATTGAAATCGAAATCTGACACTCCTATATCGCTCAAAATTGAATTTTATAATTTTTGGGATCGATGCGATCAGATGCTTGTGCAGTCAACTTTGTGATGATGCTTTCTTGTCAGAATCATGTCTTATCATCATTTTCTCACATCTTTGACTTTTTTCCTCAAAAGTCAACTCTAGTCAACCCTAGTCAAACTTGGTCAACTAGACCTTGAAATCACTCGAAATTGATTCTAGATCTTCCAAATTCTTCCATAATCTATTCTGAGTTCTTCTTGATCTCGGATTCAACATCTATCTATGATTTTTCAATCTTCATCATCATTATGACGTGTCATCTTTCCATTTCTCTCCCAAGGGGGCAGGATGATTTCATCCTTGAATCTATTCTAATCAATTTGATATGATTTTCAAAAGTCCTCATTGCTAGGGGCATCTTGTCACTTGGGGCATGTTCAATTTTTTTATCTCACAGTTAAAATTGGATACTCCACAATCAATAAGGGCATCTTTGTTCCCTACATCTTGTCATCTCTTAAGTATTTGAGAAATCTAACTCAGATTCTTGAGGATCAAGCTTCATTCTGGAGATGATTCTTGAAAACTCATCTATTAAGAATTGGGGCAATCTAACCCTGACTACTAAAAATCAAGCTCCATTCTTGAGATGATTCTAAAACTCAATCTGACCAGTGTCTGGGAAATCTAACCTAGATATTAGAGGACTAAGCTTCATTCTGGAGATAGTCCTAAAAACCTCTATTTACTATCTTTTGAGATAGGTATCGTGGTAATCTAACCCTGGTTCCTAAAGTTTAAGCCTCATTCTGGGGATATCCTTGTGAAAGATGTCAATCTAACTAGTGTCTTAGCAATCTAACCTATTATTGGGGGACTAAACTTCATTCTAGAGATAGTCCTAAAATCTCTATTGATTATCTTGTTGGACAAGTATAGGGGCAATCTAACCCTGAGTGTTGAAGGTTGAGCCTCATTCTGGGGACAACCTTGTGAAAGATATCAATCTATTTAGGTATCAGGGCATTCTAACCCGGATCCCTGAGGATCAAGCTTCGTTCTGGAGATGATTCTTGAAATCTTAATCCGTTAGGTATCATGGCATTCTAACCAAGATCCCTAGGGATCAAGATTTGTTCTAAAGATGACTCTCAAAAAATTTATTTGACCAATGTCTTGAGAACCTTACCTAGACTTCGGAGAGTCAAGTTCTATCCTTGAGATGGCTCTGAAATCTTCATCAATCAATCTTTGCATCATCAATTTTCAAATCTATTCTTCTGTACTTTAGGCATCAGACTATTCTTTGAGTCAATGTGATGCTCTCACATCAATTCAAAGAGGGGCAAATTGTAACACCCCAAAATTAGCATCTTGCAACCCTAACCAATTTTGTTGCATTTGTCATTCTTCTAGATCATCAAAGTCCTATTGTACTAGGGAATTCTAAGTTTTAAATGACTCTACTCGACCTAAGTATCGAATGCAGAAAATCCTAAATCTACATTAATCATACATTATATTTAATTCCTAAATATATATTGGCTAAACAAACCCTATGATTGAATTAATTTAATTATAAAGTCCTAGCACTTTAATTTAATTAAATTCACCCTTTTTAGCTAAAACACACAAAAAAAGAATTAAATAATATTTAATTATTAAATAAATATCCTCATTTCAATAATTGAATTTAATTATTTAGATAATTGAGAAAAATCAATTATGAGATCATATTCTATTTTATTAATTAAATATTGTCAAAAAAATCTTCTCTCCTATTCAGAATTGGAAACTTCTCTTTAACTGTGCTTTAAAGAGAAAGAAAAAAGATAAAACAAATAAAACAGTTAAAATCAAAGAAAGAAAACAATTAAAGCAAAGGAAAAACAATTTATTGTATTCTTTTAAAGAAAGATTTCTATTTTAAACTGGCTTTTCTATTTGTTTTATTTCAAAAGAGGAAACTTTCCATTCTGAATAGTCTCTGAGTCTATAAAAGAACTCTCATTTATAATTCAAACTCTTCCTGAATTTCTAGTCATATGCATTGTTAGAATACTAAATTGTTGCTACATTCTTAGTTCATAATCTCATATACAATAAGCTCATTTTGCAATAGATTAATTTCAATTTCTAGAATAATCTCATTGAAATCATGGCATAGTTTTAATCTCATTTCTAGTTTAAATGGATCATTTAGATTAATCTTGCATGTTTCATTTCTAGATTAA
>MU224606.1:1249-11923 GCA_018584345.1 Thuja plicata | reverse complement strand
ATTTCCTTTTATGCATTGCAATCATATAGATTAGATCTCATTTTCATGCATTTGAATCTCTCATTTCATGGTGTATTTGCAATAGACACAACTAGGTCTATCTGAGGGCCTTCATTTTACATTTTTATAAATCCATGACTAGAGACCTATGGATCGATATTTGAGGCTTCATTCTTGAGCAACCTTGAATGGAATGATTCATAGAAGTGTGACAACATTTATGCACACACAACTGACTCTATTTTTTATTTTTTTTGTTTTTGATTCTGTGCTATGTATATCTTCCTCTACTCTGTACATGTATTTCCTCATATATATATATATATATATATATATATATATATATATACACACATATCCTATCTTTTTCTCCTTGTATATATAGAAATATTTCCTATCTTTCCCCCTTGTTTTTGACACAAATGCCAAAAATCATAACTACAAGGTAATACCAAAAGATGATAGGAAATCACAATGTACCTTCAAAATTTTAGACAAAGTCTTATCCCAATTATCTTCCAACACCTTCAGGATGTGCAAGTCAATCTGAATCTCTGCTGAAAACTCCATCATAAGCTCTGTAACTGAGATTTTTTTATCATGTATGAGTGTCTTTGCATAAGAAATATTTTTGCATGACATCCATGTATGAAAGGAGTTGGCTTTATATAGCTGTAAGGGATTCCCTTGTTCTACTTTCTTCCCTTAGTAACTCTGCTTGCAGATCAGTAAGATACTTGAGCTTGACAAAATGTGCTAAGCTAGAACTTGGATCAAGTGCTAACTCATTTTCACTTGCCTTCAAATCATTTTCTATCTTTTCCATCTTGTTCTTTATTTCCATGGTAAATTTGGAAGTGTCACACAACTTTACAAATAATGATACAACATTGTTTGCAGTGGTTTCTAGAGATCTAATGACAATTTTTAGCTTTACATAATCTATTGCAATTTTTCCTACAACATTCTCTAGAACCTTATTCTCAAATTTCCTTTCTGCCTTCTCCAGTAATTTATCCTGACCATTAAGATTTGTGTTGAAATTGTGAACTATGTCAACAAGTTGGTCCATAATAGAGGCATTCTCATTGACTTAAATTTCTAGAGAATCAAGGAATATACCTTTGATATCTTCTAATAGTCTATTGCTTTTCTTCTCAGCTCAAAGCTTCTGTTGTCTTTCTTCTTTCTTCCACATCTCACCAAGTATATCCATTTGCTCGGCTATCAGATTAAAAAGATCCCAATTAGGTATCACAATATCTTCCTCAAGATCAATTTCATCAGTGATTGTCTTTTTACCCTTCACCTTGGGATTAGGTGAAGGAATGATTTATTTTCCTTTCCCATCATCATCCTTACCCTTTCCATCCTTGGTGTTCTCCTCAGTAGTCAGTTGGAATAGGTCATTAACATTCTTTACACGAACTGTAGAATCTATATCAATTATAGAGACATTCACAATGACCTTTTGTGACTCAATTTTGCTTGGCCCAGTAGTAGGTAGAGCTTGATGCTTACTGCCTACTTGACTTGATATAGATTCTGTAATCTTTTCCTTGCTCGGAGATAACATACTTTGAATAGGTGATTGGGGCAGGGATTCCATCACTTCTACTACTATCTATTCAGCATTAGATTCTTCAATGGTCTTAACCCTAGGTAACTCTTCATCTTTGACCTACACATGAGGGTCTTTACTCTGTTTATCTATCTTATCTTCTTCCTTGACTTCAAAAATTTTCTTCCATATATTTGTTGCGCCCTACACAACATCCTCTATTTTGTTTTTTAAAGATTTGAAGATTCCTAAATCTTGGAGTGTGATTACTCTCATACTGAGTCATAACATCTTTTGCCTCTCTACCAATCATAGTAGGCATGAATTGCTTCAAGGTTTGCATTCTAATGTCATTTTCAATCTAAAATTTATTTTTCTAGTGAATGGTGATTTCCTTGAGAAGGTCTTCAGTCATATGGATTTTTAATTCAGATGCATCATACTTCCATCTTGCCATTTTATCTACTAATGCATCCTCAATAATCTTCTTCTCATCTTTGGTTCTGGTAGCATAATTCAATGATTTGAGAGATCCCATACCACTACCTCCTTTCAAATCTTCAATCCTCTACTTAAAGGTAGGTGGTGGCTTCTTGAATATGACTATATCTTCTCCTTCATCTTTCTTAGGCAATCTCTATTTTCTTCTGGATCTAGTGAAAGCAGGGGTAGAGGCCTTAGGTTTTTACTTGGGGGCTAGCCTCTTCTTCTTAGGAGGCTCTGCTTCTACCTCTTCTTCTTTCTCAGATTCATCATCTTCTATCTTTATGTCATCTCCTTTAATTTCAGTGAATGAAGGAGGAGAGTCAAAAGACTTTCCATATTTCTTTCTAATCTTCTCAATTCTCTTCCTTCCTCTCTTCAAGATTTTAGGAATCTCAATTTCCAAAGATATTTTTCCCTTTGCTTCTTCATAAGTACCAAAATATGGTGATTTAGGATCAACAAGTTCATTCACAAGAGCTTCAATGATGTCTATGGTCTCATTTATGTTAACCTCATATGAAAGAGGTTTCACTCATGCAACCCTAGGCTTGACTGCTTGAATGTATACCATGTCACAGTCAAATAGGAATAAATTATCATTCTTATAGTCTTCTACCAATTATTTAGGGATTCTGTATCTATTATATATCTTCTCTCTAAAACTCTCAAAATATGCATCCATGATGCTCTCAAAATTATCTCCTAATTCTACTATCAATTCATTTATCAGATAAACGATGGGTCTATCATTTTTCCAAATAATTGTGCCTTTGGAAGGGAAAAAGTTCTGAACATAAAAGAATGTGCATACCAAGAGTGAACCAAACTTACATATCCTATCTTTTTCTCCTTATATATATAGAAATATTTCCTATCTTTCCCCCTTGTTTTTGACAAAAATGCCAAAAATATAACTACAAGGTAATACCAAAATATGATAGGAAATCACAATGTACCTTCAAAATTTTAGACAAAGTCTTATCCCAATTATCTTGCAACACCTTTATGATGTGCAAGTCAATCTGAATCTCTGTTGACATCTCCATCATAAGCTTTACAAATGAAATTTTTTTATCATGTATGAGTGTCTTTGCATGAGAAATATTTTTTTGCATGACATCCTTGTATGGAAGGAGTTGGCTTTGTATAGCTATAAGGGATTCCCTTGTTCTACTTTCTTCCCTTAGTAACTCTGCTTGCAGATCAGTAAGATACTTGATCTTGACAAAATTTGCTGAGCTAGAACTTGGATCAAGTGCTAACTCATTTTCACTTGCCTTCAAATCATTGTCTATCTTTTCCATCTTGTTCTTTATTTCCATGGTAAATTTGGAAGTGTGACACAACTTTACAAATAATGATACAACATTGTTTGTAGTGGTTTCTAGAGAGCTAATGACAGTTTTTAGCTTTACATAATCTATTGCAAATTTTCCTACAACATTCTCTAGAACCTTATTCTCAAATTTCCTTTCTGCCTTCTGCAGTAATTTATCCTAACCATTAAGATTTGTGTTGAAATTGTCAACTATGTCAACAAGTTGGTCCATAATAGAGGCATTCTCATTGACTTAAATTTCTAGAGAATCAAGGAATATACCTTTGATATCTTCCAATAGTCTATTCATTTTCTTCTCATCTCAAAGCTTTTGTTGTCTTTCTCCTTTCTTCCACATCTCATCAAGTATATCCATTTGCTCGGCTGTTAGGTTAGAAAGATCCCAATTAGGTATCACAATATCTTCCTCAAGATCAATTTTATCAGTGATTGTCTCTTTACCGTTCACCTTGGGATTAGGTGAAGGAATGATTTATTTTCCTTTCTCATCATCATCCTTATCCTTTCCATCCTCAGTGTTCTCCTTAGTAGTCAATTGGAATAGGTCATTGACATTCTTTGCACGAACTGTAGAATCTGTATCAATTATAGAGACATTCACAATGACCTTTTGTGACTCAATTTGGCTTGGCCCAGTAGTAGGTAGAGCTTGATGCTTGGTGCCTACTTGACTTGATGTAGATTCTATAATATTTTCCTTGCTTAGAGATAACATACTCTGAATAGGTGATTGGGGTAGTGATTCCATCACTTCTACTACTATCTATTCAACATTAGATTCTTCAATGGTCTGAACCCTAGGTAACTCTTCATCTTTGACCTACACATGAGGGTCTTTAATCTATTTCTCTATCTTATCTTCTTCCTTGACTTCAAAAATTTTCTTCCATATATTTGTTGCGGCCTGCACAACATCCTCTATTTTGTTTCTCAAGATTTGAAAATTCCTAAACCTTGGAGTGTGATTACTCTCATACTGAGTCATAGCATCTTTTTCCTCTCTACCAATCATAGTAGGCATGACTTGCTTCAAGTTTTGCATTCTAATCTCATTTTCAATCTAAACTTTATTTTTCTAGTGAATGGTGATTTCCTTGAGAAGGTCTTCAGTCATATGGATTTTTAATTTAGATGCATCATACTTCCATCTTGCCATTTTATCTACTAATGCATCCTCAATAATCATCTGCTCATCTTTGTTTCTAGTAGAATAATTCAATGATTTGTGAAATCCCATACCACTACCTCCTTTCAAATATTCAATCCTCTACTTAAAGGTAGGTGGTGGCTTCTTGAATATGACTATATCTTCTCCTTCATCTTTCTTAGGCAATCTCAGTTTTCTTCCAGATCTAGTGAAAGTAGGGGTAGAGGCCTTAGGTTTTTCCTTGGGGGATAGCCTCTTCTTCTTAGGAGGCTCTACTTCTACCTCTTCTTCTTTCTTAGATTCATCATCTTCCATCTTTATGTCATCTCCTTTAATTTTAGTGATTGAAGGAGGAGAGTTAGAAGACTTTCCATATTTCTTTCCAATCTTCTCAATTCTCTTCCTTCCTCTCTTCAAGATTTGAGGAATCTCAATTTCCAAAGATATTTTTCCCTTTTCTTCTTCATAAGTACCAAAATATGGTGATTTAGGATCAACAGGTTCATTCACAAGAGATTCAATGATGTCTATTGTCTCATTTACATTAACCTCATATGAAAGAGGTTTCACTCATGCAACCCTAGGCTTGACTGCTTGAATGTATACCATGTCACAGTCAAATAGGAATAAAATATCATTCTTATAGTCTTCTACCAATTATTTAGGGATTCTGTATCTATTATGCATCTTCTCTCTAAAACTCTCAAAGTATGCATCCATGATGCTCTCAAAATTATCTCCTAATTCTGCTATAAATTCATTTATCAGATAAACGATGGGTCTATCATTTTTCCAAATAATTGTGCCTTTGGAAGGGAAAAACTTTTGAACATAAAAGACTGTGCATACCAAGAGTGAACCAAACTTACACAGATTGGTCCTGGATGCCTGGATGCTCTCCATGTTTTTTCTCAATTGGATGAGTTGCAACTCAACAAGGTCAAATGAAATATTGTTCTTGACCACTTTGTATGCCAAGTCCATAGCCTCACATGGTACACAATTTGGTCTGTATATCTTTTGTGCAATCGCATGAATACCAAAATTCAATTCCATGTTTGTGAATCCATTCAATTTCATGCCTCTTCCATCCTGCTTGGCAAGAGTTTTATTGGCTAGGTCATCCCAAGGTAGGGTTTTGGTTACCTTGGATTTGTCAAGCATTGGGTACCCTGTCACATGGTGTGCCATTATCTTACTGATCTTCACTAGTTGCTCCAACTAGAGATGCATGTCGTGAACACAACTTAGAACAAATCTAATCCACTTTATCTTAAAGTTTTACAACATATGTAAAATGTGAAATAAAACCTTGACTTCAAGGTGTTTGCATTTTGGCTTCATATTTCCATCTACACAAAGTTTCTCATATGCTTGATTCATCTCTAGTGTGCCTAGATGTTGAATGGTGCAATGATAGAAATCACAAATATCGTTAATCAGTAGTACCTTTAGAGAAATTTGGGAATGGGATCCCATCAAATCTATCTCTTCTGCAATCGCTAGATGAAGTTTAAACTTTCGGGGTTCACAGAAAACATTCCTCACTAACATCTTGGATCCCTGCTTAACCTTACTGGAAGATGAAGATGCCATAATGCTTAAAGGATTGATAAAAATTCACTGCAACTAAAGATTTCAAACTCAAATTCTCTCTGAGATCGCTATTATCTCTTAATCACTCTATAAACTATAAACAATAACCCTTCAACTCCACCATTTATGAGAAATTTCATCATAGATTTTCATTAAATGCTTTGTACATAGTAGTTGTGATAGCTTGGGTATCTCTCTCGAACTTTCTCGAAAGCTCAGCAAAAACTAACCTTTTCATCCTTGAAACCATACAACCTGGCTTAACTTGGTTAAGCCTAAGTAACTCAGATGTAACTGAGATCCTAACTCGGTTAGAAACATAATGTGTCCTAGTGCATCAATATGCAAATTTGGACTTGCTAGCATATCTAGAACTAATGTATTATGGCTTGTATGCATGGTTCCAGATATATCCTTGGATATTTATTCAGAGATGGTGGATCCACCCAACTCACTATTTTGGGTGCCATTCAAACCTTCATTGTTTTGGTCTAAATTCTCAAGAGAATTCCTTACCCACTACTGACTCATCTGAGTTCTAATTTCAAAAAAAAATTCTTTTCCTTTCTCAAAACTAGTATCCACTTTTTCTCTATTCATACAATTATTTCTTAGATGACCAAGTTGTTTACACACATAACATCTCTTAGTAGGATTCCTTTTTTTTTAGATGAGTCTTTTCACAATTTGCACCAATGTGTCCATACTCACCACAATGACAACATCTACTCCATGTGTTGTAATCCCAACAAGAAATTGTGTTAGCTAGTTGTTTAGGAGGGTTCCATTTCTTAGTTCTACACTCAGAAGACTTGTGACCTTGTTTGTTACAATTGAAACATTTTCCTTCAAACTTAGGTTTCTCAGTGCATTTACTTGCCCTATTTCCATGTTTGTTGCACCTGTAGCATTTACCATTAAATTTTGACTTTCCATTGCTCCAACGCTTATTTGGTGTGTGCCCTAACTTAGCACAATGATTATATGTAAGTTTCATGTTCTTTTGAGCTCCTTGCTATGAGGATTCACCTTGTTCAGTATAACCTAATCCATTATGTCCATGATGTCTGAATTGAGTTTTCTCTGTCAACTTATCCATGCTTACCTGTGAATTCATCATACTCTCATTGGTTTGTTTTTTAGTATTGAGATAATTCTGCAGTCTTTCATTTTTAGTCCTTAGATTGATAACTTCTTGATTTAAAATATTGAGTTGATTTATCATATTTGCTTTCTAGAGTGACAAATGATGGATTTCTTTTTCTTTTTCCTCTAATATTGTACTTAGAAATATTTTATCTTCTTGTTGCATTTCTCTATCATTTTTTGTTTGGTTCTTTTGTTCCATGACTTCACATATTCTTACTGAATGGATTTCTTGTTCTCTCCACAAATTTTTGACTTCTTCATGTAAATTGAGATTATTTGCAAGTATGTCTTCAGTGGCTACATCAGCTTCTTCAAAACTTCTTTCTTTGCATAAATCTTCAATTATTTCTTCTATGTAATTTTTATAATTCAATTCTACTGCTAAATCTTTTCTTCTTTTCAAGGAATGAGAGAGTTGCTCCTTGTGTTTTCTGATTTGATCCATGGCCACTTGTAGATCTAGCATTTCATTTTCAATGGCCTTCTCCAGTCTGTATATTTCCATTACCTCTGATCTTTTCTCAAGCTGTTAAACTTTTGATAAGAGAACCTTTATCTCTAATAGCAATTGTTTGAAATATATTGAGGCTAGGTGACTGAGAGGGAGGGTGAATCAGGAACCAATAAAACTTATTCTCTTTTATCCTTTATTAAATTGTTTAATCTAATTGTATGCATAAAACAAAAAAGTAATAAACATCCACAACACTTGACACAATATTTGGTTACCCAGAAACCTTCCAAATAGAAAGTAAAACTTGGGTGGAGATGGTACCCACAAGATTTAGTACTGTAGTATAAATTTTATCCTTTTAAAGCTTATAATTGACCACTTCTAATGGCCTAACTCTTTAGGAGAAATAAGGACTGATAGGTCCACCTTGTGAAAGGATTTATACAATACAATAAAGTATGCAACTCTATTAGGAGATTTGAAAAGGACTATTAAGTCCACCCGGTTAAAGGATTTTTTTGATACACCTATTAGGATGAACCAGTTGTTAGAATGAATTTAAAATAAATGAGAGGGGAGGGGTGAATTAGTTATCCTAAGGTCTAGATGTAGAAAATAAAACTTTCTATATTTCAGATCTACTCGGCAGCAGTAGCATATGTCAACAACTTAATTATGCAGTTTACTATCTAATGTAATTATCTTGTAGAAACATAATAGTAAAACAAATAATAAGCATTCACACAAGTTGACACAAGTATTTAACGTGGAAACCCAATATGGGAAAAACCACCAGTAACATGCTACAAAGTTTTCACTCTTCTAAAGTGAGCTCTGTGAGGAGCCAACCATGTTAAAGGTTACAATAACACACTGTTAGCTGTGACCTAGTTAAAGGATTTAATCACCCTGTCAGGAGTGGCCTTGTTAGAGGACTTAGAATATTCCACCTGAATGTCACCTTGTTAGAGGATTTATACAAATGACCGTTAGGTCAACCTTGTTAAAGGATTTTAACTAATACAATGGTTAGAAAGGAATTAGTAGTTGTGATCTGATACATACAACTTACTTTGCAAATTCAGATCCAATTATAGTTTTGATGTTAACTTACTGGATGGCCTGCATTGTCATTTCAATCTTCATATCTACTTGGAAATCTGTCAAGAAATCACACATGCAACTCTCTACTTCTGTATTTAGCCTTCTCTGCTAGATCATGCCAAATAGTAAATCAACCATGCAATCCTCTTGCATACATACATGTACTTCCACATTTAGTAGCACACATAATGAATAACCCCTTGAGGTTATCATATACCTCTCTGTCTAGGTAAGATAAACCTTTTTTCCACTTAATGAAGATTGTAGATCTTAGGTTAGGTCAGATCCAATGGATCATTCCATCATTGCATTACATTTACTTCTCCAAATTAGTCTCTAATTAAATCTTGAAACCATGCATTAATTATAGTTACCCATACATTAAATTATGTGGATCAATCTTTAATTAACATTACATATCCCAATAAACTTGACTAAGTTAGCCAAAGAGCTCAAATCTCATCACTAATCTAATTACTATAAGTCGACCAACATCACTGTTACCACTCGACAATTTCACTGGTGCTCGGCACTGAACAAACTTGCTCGTCACAAACAACTTCACTTAGCACAAGCAACTTGCTCGGCACAAGCAACTTTTCTTAGCACAAAATAGCCAAAAAAATTGTCTTTGAAAGATAAACAACTAATTACTTTGCCAGAGTGCCAACTGATCAAGTACCCTTTTATTTTCCTTAACTCAACCATTCACTTGGTCTTCTTGTTAAATCTTCTTCATCAACAATAGATATGGTACTCAAATAGATAACAATAGTCTCACTAGTTAAGGTTTGACAACAATGACAAAATAACAATTGCTTGCATTGTCACTTTCCAACAATCTCCCTCTTTGGCATTGATGGCAACACAAAACATTAAAATAATGATTTAACAAGAATAGTTACCATACAATCCAAAAATTCACCTGTGTTCCTTGATATGAACGAATCTTCATTAATGTCTGTAGCTTCATTCTGATTCTCATCTATAAAACATTTCTCCCTCTATGTCTGTAATCACATTGTAATCATCTGTGTCTAATCATCTGTAGACTCCCTCTGAGTAGATAATCACTTCAATGTTTTCAATAGTAACTTCTACCTCTATATAGTTCTTCCTTTATGTAATCTCTCCCTCTTGGTAATCTCTTCCTCTAGGAAACCTATTCTCTTCTCTAGGCAATCTCTCCCTCTTTGACATCAACATTTCCAGCCCAATTAGAGTCAATGTAAACTCTGAGTTCAAACTTGTCATTCTTTTTGTAGTATAGACCATAGTCATCAGCTCCTTTCAAATATATTAGAATCATTTTTACTATCATCATGTGAGTTTCCTTGGGGTTAGCAGAAAACCTTGCAACAATTCCAACAGCTAGGGCAATGTCAGGTCTACTGTGTACAACATATTGTAATTTTCCAATCATTGATCTGTAGAGTGTTTGGTTCACTTATTTTGTGTCATCATCTTTTGTCAGCATCTGTCCAGTAGCCATGGGTGTACTCATTGGTTTGGACTCTTCCATTTCAAAAAATTTTAGTATCTCCTTGATATATCTAGATTGAGTGATATATATACCATTCTTCATTTGATAAAGTTGTAAGCCAACAAAGAATTTTGTTTCACCAAACATAGACATCTCAAACTCAGTTTGCATCTCTGTTGCAAATTTTTGGCATAACACATCTTTTCCACTAAATATGATGTCATCTAAAAAAAATTCAGCTAATAATGTACCTTTGCTTTGCTCTGTCTTTAAGTACAGGTTGTTGTTGTCATTGGTTCTTGAAAATCCAATTTTGATCAAATAATTGTGCAATCTCTCATACCACACTCTTGGC